>JBBCBC010000022.1:29498398-29967973 GCA_037126765.1 Stenogyne calaminthoides | reverse complement strand
ATCTGGGGCTATTGTCATCAGACGACATCACAAGATCACTTGATGGTCAGCGACACAAGATTACCACCCGCCGCCAGGCCCATAAAGACTGACCCATCTGATCCAACAGAGGTCATAGAAGATGATTTGTCGTGCTTTACGCGATATGTTTTTATTACGATGATATGATTTGGTCGCCATTTGCTCTTTATATAAAATGACCATCCTCATTGTAGAGAAAGACTGAATGCTTTCTCTATCCCATTTATAACAACTGAGTATTTTAACCATTTTGCTTCCCTAAGAGTTGGGCTTTGCTCATTATTTATTCGTTTTGCCACAATCTAAATCGCCTACATCAATCAGCACTATTTAACTATCAACAATCGTTCTTCAAGCAGTCAGTTGGTTTGGACATTTATTCGTTTTGGCCACAAATTCAATGTGCTCTACACCTGAATTAATTATTTGACCATCAAATACTTAACGATTCCAACCAAAACTAGTTTTATATTAATTTTAATTAAATACTACAAACATTTAATACGTGAGAGGCTTTTATTAGATTTCTCATCATTTTATAGAAGTCATTTCATCTATGAGCTTGTTTACCATGCACACTCAATATATTATTGACCGTACGTAAATCACACGCGTATATAGAACTAGCTTTTGAGATCGTATTATTTATTAATTAATCCTCTTGGCATTAGACCAAACTTCAATTTGGATTATATTGTTAGTTTATTCCTCTTAGCATTAATTAATCCAAAGCCCTGCAGCTTTGTAAAGGTTATAGTTTTAGTATTATAAACATAACAAGTAAAAATAATAATTAGATGAGAGTGAAATGCTAAAACTACATCCCACATACTTACGTAGTTCAAGATAATATTATTTTAGTCCGTGTCATCCTTGGTGCTACATTAGTTATATAGTCGAATAATGTGTAGGATTAGATAGAATTCAATATGGTTCGGTTACCGGCTCTGTTGATTGCTCATTTCTTCCCAATTTTTTTATAAATGTAGTGATATCAATTTCGTAATATGAACAAGTTTAACAGAAAATTTTGTGTTTTTTTTAAAATGCTTAGAATAAAAAATACAAATTTATAATTACTATTCCCTCTATTTATAAATTTTGCACAAATTAAAAAAATAAAATAAAGTAAGGAATAATGCAAGGTATTGTTACGGTTCAATTTCTCTATTTCATTTTTTAGTATGTCATTGGTGTTTATTTACTGATTTTAATATATGAACCCAAAATATGGTGGTTAGATTTTATTTTTTATTATTTAATATATCATTCAATTTAGATATTATGGAATATAAAGTGGACACCAATTATAAAACAAATTATCCCATTTCATATTGTTAGGTCTATTTGTGAATAAAAGGTGAATTTTGTAAGTTTAGTGGGTATTTTTTCATACTATTCTTATCAATAAAATTCATTTTCTAATCAAAAAATAAATAAAAAGTGAATTTTATAAATTAAAGTACAATAACAGTTTAAATAATTAAACAAGGGTAAGACAAAGTGAACGTGAACATAAAAGAAATAAATACATCTTTTGTAAAGATAAAAAAGAAATTAAAAATGTAATGAGTATACAGTGTAACAAATTTGACCTTTCTTTACTTAACCCTCAAAAAAAATAATTCACCTCAAAAAAAAAAAAAAAAAAAAAAAAAATAGCAGTTGCATTGAAATTTCTGAAGTTAAAAGATAAGATGAGACAACAGAAGCCTGTATGAATCCGACTCCAGTTTTGACTTCGTCTCCTTTCCTTTCTTTCCACCGCCATTAAACCCCGCTTTTATTTCTTCACTCCTCCCACAATTAATTATACTTCTATTTCTCTCTTATTATATATATACAAATTCATCCGTTTTTTTTTTTTTCATTATCTTATTCACATCGAGATAAGTATATTATAATATCTCCAACGTTTCTTCTTCACCTCTTTCCTTTTCAGAACCACCGAAAGACAAAAAAGCTTCCTGTAATAATTAATGACTTGGTTCTGAAGGTTCTTCTTCCTACCTATTTTTTTAGTAGGTTTTGTTCTTGCCTTTATCCTAACGACACAAAAAAAAATAAAAACAGCATATCATAGTTGCGACTTTTACCCAATTTTTTGTATATCTACTTTGCGCTGGGTCGTATTTTTGCAATTTGATATATACATATATCTTACTCTTCAATTAATTCCATTATTTACATATATATATTGGCTATCTGTCAATACTCAATAGTGCTGAAGATATTCTCCTCCTTCTCTTTCATCATAGAAAAATATAGATATAGAGAGAGATGGACGGGTACGTGCATCAGCTTCTGACGACGGAGCTAGACCACAGCAAGGACTCTCCGTCGGAGAGAGGCGCTGATACGGCGGCGACGACGAGCTCCGGCACAACCCGACCACCAGCAGCCGCCCGCGCGGCCGGCCAGCGGGATCGAAGAACAAGCCGAAGCCTCCGATAATAGTCACGCGCGACAGCCCCAACGCGCTTAGATCTCACGTGCTGGAAGTCTCGAACGGGAACGACGTCGTCGAGGCGTTGACGGTGTACGCGCGGCGGAGGGGCGGGGCGTTTGCGTGCTCAGCGGCGGAGGCACAGTCACGAACGTGACACTGGCAGCCGGCGGCGCCGGCTGGGAGGTGGTGACGCTGCACGGACGGTTCGAGATACTGTCGCTGACCGGGACGGTGCTGCCGCCGCCGGCGCCGCCGGGTTCCGGTGGGTTGTCGATATTCTTGTCCAGTGGACAGGGGCAGGTGGTCGGGGGGAGCGTGGTGGGGCCGCTGACGGCGGCGGGGCCGGTGGTTCTGATGGCGGCGTCTTTCGCGAATGCGGTGTTTGAGCGGTTGCCGTTGGAGGAAGAGGAGGGTGCGGCGGCGCGCAGCGCAGCCGGCGGCGTCGCAGTTTCGGGTGTTACTGCCGGCGGCGGGAACCATGTGAGTGAGGCGGGAGGTAACGGCGGCGGCGGCGGTGGTTCTTTTTAACTCGGGTGGTGGGAATACGCCGCCGCCGGGTAGTTATCCGTTCGCGGCGGATTTGTTCGGGTTGGGCGGTGGGAGTTCTTCAAGGCCACCTTTTTGAGTATTTTTTTTTCTTCTTGAAATGCGTTTTTAAATTGTTTAGGTTTATTTTATGTGATTTTTCTTAGGTTTCGTTTAATGTTTATTGAGAAAAAAGGAGGAGTAAAGTGGCAGATTTTGAGGTTTGGTAAAGTTTTTATGTTGTGGAACGTTATTATTGTGCATGGTAGTGAATTAACTTGGTGGAAGAAATGGAAGTCTAATATTAATTTTTTTTTGTCTAATTTAAAAAGGTATGTCTGAGTTGTAGTTGCTAGATTGAACAACTCCTTTTGATTAGTTTGAATTTGCTCAAATTTAATTTTTAAATATACCACTCTGATCTCATTTTTCATGATTAATGGTATGTCATATTTTAAATTTAATTTAGTATTTTATCTGCGGATGAAATTTCAATTTTGAGCTTTGAGATTATGGCAACGCCCTTCAAGAGTTGGCTTAGCTTTCTTGATAGAAAGCTATTATGAAGTGAAAAAACTTAAAAGTGGGTTGTAGATAGGGGTGTAAATGAGTAGTCGAGTAGTCTTGAACTCGAACTCGACTTCGATTAAAATACTTCTCGAAAACTAAACTAACTTCGAACTTGGTTCGAGCCTAATTTTTAAGCTTGAGCTCAACCTAGAAAGAAACTCGATATCTCGAAACCCCATTGATTCCTATATAATTTTATAAAATTAAATATAAAATATATTATTAAAATATAAATATATATATTTAGTAAAATTAATGACAAAAATTTGATATCTTTGAACCTACAGTTTCAGAATTAACACCTATATAATTTTATAAATTAAATATAAAATATATTAATAAAATATAAATATATATACATTTAATAATATTAATGACATAATAGTAATTACTACGAAGAAATTGACAGCTCATGGCCTTTAAATTTAAGATTTATAATCGGCTTCGAGTCCTCGATAGCTACTGAAGAGTCGAACTCCTCGAACTCATTATCGACTTCGATTATTTCGTATCATTTAAATCTCACACGGAAGAGCTCGCGAGTGACGTCTTGCACACTTACACCCCTGATTCTAGATTCTCGGCTTAAAAAATTACCTTTTAAATCTTTAAAAGTTTTGATAGTCCCTAAAAAAAAAATGCGGAATAATCATAAATACATATAAAAACAGGGTGAAGAATTCTTTAAATTTTTTTGATTTAGTCGATGTGTTTTCTTTTAATCGAATAATGCATAAAACATAAAAGTATAAAAGAACACAAAGGAAATATTTAATTTTTGCGTTTCAAGCTCATGTCCACTTTTCTGCTGCCAAGGAAATTCCTTCCAATCCCGACTTATAGATTCATACAAAATCACCTCCAACGGGATTGCCCTCACAGGATGTTTGTTAGGAAGCTCATCGACTATCTGCCCTCAACGGGGACTTATCACCCTCACTTTGGGATTGCTAGATGTTCTGGAGTTCTTGAATGTTCACAAAGTTAACAACTCCTTTTGGGTAAAGGGTTTTGTTGGGCGGTTTTTGTTTGGTCAACTAGGTTGAGATTTTCACTTCGTTTGTTTTAGCTGGGTTGGGAAAATCTCTCTAAACTATGATCATCGTGGGTTGCTTAGATTGAGTTCTAAACGCTCTTGAGCATGTTGTATATCTAGAGAGGCATGTTACAGGGTAGAATGCTTTATTATAACTCTCTTTGGCTCTGTGGCATCTAGTGCTATAATCTCCCGCGTATCACGTTAGAATGATGAAATGATTTATAGTGCGGATTTTTATAGTCATGGTTGGAGATATTCAAATCCATATTGGAGAGAATCGTTCAAATTGTGTACTTATTCTTGGTAAATCTGGCCGAATTCCTCCAGATTCCCTTGCCTTCTCATTAGTCTCTAAGTCGGTGATTCTACTTGGTTATCGATATTACAGGTTTATATCTGATTCGGTTCAGATCCGAAAGCCCCGGTGTCGATCTGAGCCCAGATACTGATTCACAGACTTTCACGACCTGCTCCTGATCAGTATATCGACATCGGTACGATCGAATATCAATTCGTATATCCATCTGCACACTACCAAAGATCTGGATGGTTCGACTGATCACGACCACTGGGATCACCAATATCTTTCGACCAATTGATTCAGATAGCACCAAAGTCGGGCATTAAAGAAGATATCGCTAGCACATCCGATCTCAATCACGCCCGATCTTGATCATCTCGCCATCTTCATATCCGATCTCGATCACGTCCGATCTCGATCGGTACCGTCCGCTCTTTCTTACGATCCGCAAACTTCTCTTACGATCTTACGGTCGGTTTTTTTGATCGACTTGCTTTTACCTATTACTGTACAGTTTTGCCCACAGCACGCCGAACTTCATCTAATAAATAAGTCTCGACCGGTCTAAATTCGTCATACCTCGTCCGACTCGACATCTACGCTCGATTTCGGTTCCCTCAATTTGTTCTCTCTGCCCCTCAACTTGTTATCCTGAGATTAAACACAAAAAACACAAGTTTGATAATGTTTCAAGATAATTCATCAAAACTAAAATATCCCAACAAGTTTTGAGACCTAATTTTTATGGTATTTGAGCTTTTAAGGCTTTTATATCCACGCTCTTGAGTTCGGTTTTTATGAAAGCAATTTATACCTATTAAATTATTTATTCAATGGGCCTCTTCCATGTAGACATATTACTTGGTATTTTTTTTTATTAAACGTAACAAACTAGTCCTTTTTTCTTTTTCCTAACAAAACAAGTTAGATCTTTTTATTAATATAGTAAGTCAATAGATTACTATTTTATCCAAGTATTTTTGCATTCATCTAGTTGCATCGGTGTATTTATAATACATTTTAGAATTATACAATTTGTTACCTTTTAAAATATAATTTATTTATATCAATCCATCGAATTATTAATACGAAAATTTATTTTATTCAACAGATACAAATTGACCTTTTTCTCAAGATAACAAAACAGATAATTACGAGATATACAATGGATGAGGAGCTTATGTGACCTACATAAAATCACTATTTAATTTGACTTTACCATTTTTATACTAAGACTGTTTGAACTTTATGAAGTCTTTGTAAACATTTTATTTTTTTAAAAATTGTGTTTATCATCTTTATTTTAAATGATTCTGGAGCACTTTTAAGAGTTCTAAAATAGGCTCTAAATTTTACTTATTGGTACTGTGGTTCAACGGTTTGGTTCAATTTTCTGATTCAATTCTAAAATCGATATTACAATTTCGTTGTTTGATTCATTTTGTCATATTAGGCAGAACGGAATATGAATTCAGAATTCTTGCCAAATTAGGCAAAAAAGAGGGAATCCCATTTTCCCAAGGCAAAAGGTTAAAAAGCTAGGCACTCATTCAAAAAGAAAAAAAAAAGACAGAGATATGTTTTCTTGCTTCTTTCTTATATCCATTGCATTTAAAGCTCAATCGAGTAACTAATGTTTTCACAGGTCTTCTTCTTTTCTTTTCTTTTCTTTTTTCTTCCAAGTTTACGATATAAACTTCCAATTGTTAAGAGTGAACCCATGAATTGATTGTGACATTTGCTATTAAAATATGAAGAAAAAAAAATAGAGAAAAAGAACCACGAACTTGTTTAGTTTCCACTTTCCACATGTTCAAGGACAAAATTTCTGTTGGTATATTATGGGGTTTGTCCTGAAAATTGAATTATGTTAACTTACTCCCATAAATATTTGTTACTTGAACATATCTTTTTATTTTTAACCCATCCGACTGAGATTTACTTAAACTAACATAGATATGAGGAGTTTATAAATGTTTCTCTTCACAAAAAAAAAAAGAAGCTATCAACTGTGTCATTTTTTGTGATTTTGTGATGTTTTGTTGTGTTGTAATATGTTATTTACAAGAGTGCCAGTAAGCATGCGATCTGCGTGCTCAAACCACTTGATATTTTGACAGTCCTTTCTTCCAACATTGATACCAAACGAAATATGTACCGATTGTGATGTCCCTAAATCATTTGCAGCCATAAGAGTTGGATTTTGTGTGAGACCATATTGTGAAATATGTTTCGTGCGGCAGGAAAAAAAAAATTACTAATAGGTATAAAACTTGGGATTAATTTACCAATATGTACAAAATAAATTACATATGTAATCAAAGTTGCACATGAAAGTGTAAATATACATACGTATATACAACCATTTTATACTTATTCATAAGTTGCAATCTTGAAATGTACTTAAAAATATGAAAAAGTAGACTTTTGGTCCCATGGTAATATTCTCATATCATAATTGGTCCCAATTCAAACACTTTTGTCCCAAATTAAGACTTTTGGTCCCAAACTAATATTCTCTTAATTTTTAATGATATAAGTTCGTGTGTTCCTTTAAAAAATAAGCAAGGATTAGAATATTCTACAAAAACACCAAAAATCCTCATCCCCAACATAAATCTTAGGAATCGCTACACCTTAATATCTAAAACTTTTTAAAAAAATTTACCCAAATCTTCCAAAATCAAAAGTGCACAAAAACTTTAAAAATATATAGGTGGTTTTTTTGGGGTGAAGTTGTTAGATTTAATATTCACGATTTTTTTTGATGTCTAATTAAAGGTTTGAACCAAAAAATCACAAAAAATGATCATTTTAAAACAATAAGACTAAAAAAGTTTTAAAAATATTTTTTGAAAGAAAAAAAAATTTACCTATGAAATATTGTTAAAAACAACTTTTCAAACAGTATAAAGAAAATTTATGAAAAAATAAATGTGATACATTATATCTTGAAAGTGATTTTTTTATGCGAAAAAAAAGTGTGAAATTTTCACCGTCACACAAAAATTTAAAATAATTAATCAAATCTCGTTGAGTTTAAGCTTACAAATTTGAAATTGATCTAGTACAACTTTCGAATTTTGTGTCAAGCTCTCACACATTAGATATATGTATTTAAAGCAAAACAAATTGATAAAAGAGTTCACATATTAATATTTATTTATTTTTTTAAAAATTATGTTTCGTAGATTCTCAAACATGCAGAAAATTGCAAGAAATATTTGTTAGGAAAATTGTGGCACACACTTCTATGCAAATTTAATATTTCTTCAAGCTAGGGTTGGTAACAGTTTAATAATGGAATTGATAAAAGGAGCAATTTTTGGTCCTCACAACCAAAGGCAAGAAGCACAAATAGTGGTCCTATTTTTGGCTCAATTCAATTTATTATCTACAACCAAACATTTATTTTCATTTCATTAACCTTAATTTGTCTTTTCCTTTTCAATGAAAAAACCAAGACCAGATATACCTCGCCCACTTGCATCAAACAATTTGTTTGCATTCCAGAAAATCATGGTTGGAATATAAATCAGGTCACAGCCTTATTTAAATGATAGAAAAATAGGAATTATATATTAAAAGTGTTATCTAAGTACAACTTCGTCATATTTCATATGCTATCCACTTCAGGGGAAGTACAACTTATTCTTCAGGTGATGTAATTTATATTCATATAATATGAACATAAATAAAGAATTTGGGACCCAACATGGTGATGAGTAATTATGAACCCTAAAGATTTCTTATAATTTTTTTTATTTTTAGATATTCAGATATTCAAAGTCCGAAGAGAATCCAAAAACCGTAACCCACTGGCCCATTAATCTTAATTCCACTTCAGCCTGTAATGTAGAATAGATTGACCGACTTATCATAAAGATTTTTTATATTATTATATCTTATCAGTAAGAAAGCATATAAGTTGCAATTATTTTTCATTAAAATCACTTTTGGTAGCATAAAACGTGTTTCTAAACAAATTGGCCCACAGGAATACCATCATATCCCAAGATAACCTTGGTTACTTCTCACCTCAACATTCTTCTGCAACTAATGAACATTTGTAATTTATTTTCACTCAAATATTAGGTGGTATCTAACCACATCCATTAAAGATGAAACAACTCAGGTTTCAAAACCCTATGTCTCATCTTTAGGGCCATAGGGACAGCCTAATTACCACGAAAAAATGGCTGAATGCCTGTACAATGTTTTAAGTTGCACGTACAATCAAATAATGCTACAAAGTGAGTGTATAAAGTAATTTCCTAGGTGTCAATAGCCATGCCCAAATAAGAAAACGAGTTTCTGACTCAGCGTGAACAAAATATGTAGGAAAGTGCAGAAAACTCTCAATTACAACACGATATTGATCGATAAAATCAGGATTAGAACATACCGGAGGTGATCTCGTATGAAGTGCACTTCAATATGCAGTCAAGAAAGGACATTATTAGCAAAAAAATGAACATTTAACTATTAAAAGCAAATTCATCTTACAACTGAGTAGGACCGCAGTTAATGGGGTGGCTATAGCCAAAAGAGGCTTCATTAATAACTTTAATGCAAACTAAGAAAGAGCTATGAAACCTAACCCACTAAAATTGTTGTTTGTGAAAGTAGTAGTAAAAGCATTTGCATAAGTTAGAAGTTCTACCAGTAATTCTGTAAAGGAAAATGCTGAATTTCTTTGCATATCAGTAAGATGACACCTCTAGTTCGAGATATTTGATTGCTCATAAGGGACACGGACCAAGAGACGGCCGTGCAGGCTAACTACAGCAGAAGTCTGGAGAGGGTCGATTCTTGCAGGTAAGCTCACAACCTGAAACCACCGAGTGGAATGTTAATCAGACACTAACTAAATCAAAAGAAATGAACATATTAATGCAGTAAACAATTTTGTTGATAGCCTAATCGTTGAGGCCCTTAAACATTATCTGAAAGGAATTAGGTTGTGTTCGGAGGTTTTCATAGATGAGATTTTATTTCTGCAAATCTTTGTGTGATTCTTTAATCTGCTTCAATAACCTAACGTATTTTATTAAAAAGGACATACAATGTACAGTGTAATCATTACAACATCTCTTATCTACATATTATTTATCATTAAAGGACAAAAAGGGAAGCCTAAAAAGAACACTTTTAAGAGGAAGCAACTTCAAAATATTAAAATAATTATAGTATAATAATATTAATGAAAAAAAAAAAAGAGAAAAGTGAAGGAGGAGGGGAGACTGGAGAGAACAGCTGATGATATGGACATACGATTCATGGCTTTAAAATAGATCCTCAATTTTTATATTTCATTTTGACATTGATTAAAAACCGCTTTATTTACTTCAAGATTTAGTTTATGAAAACTTATGAACTTTTCACAGTGCAAATAAGATATGCAGTTGCACCCTTCATCTACACGCCATTATTTAAAAGAAGGAAACAAGGTACCTTTTTGAATGCAGAAATTCCCCAAGGATTATCAGCTTGCTCAGGCTGGCCTGTTATGACTACACGTCCAGCAGGATCTGATTGAACTCGCACCTGAGTGACCAACAAAGGCACAATCATCATATGTTTATCAATCTTTTACAAATACACATGATTATAGCTCCTAAAAACAAGAAAAAAAAATAAACAGACAAAATATACACCAATTATCATTAAATAGGTGTTCAAGCTTCAAGGTCCCATCAATAAGAAAATATGGCAGCATGCATGAAAACCAATTAAGGAAAAAGCAAACCCTAAGAGCACGGCAACAGTTAACAGAAAAAAGATTATTTGAATAATATTGAAGTTGAGAAAAATAAATTTGGAAACAAAACGAGTAAGAAGCACCATTTCACCTTGATAATGAATATGCCATCTGCAAGCACTGACATCTGATGATAGGACTCCCCATCATACAATTGCACAAAAATGCACATGATAAAATTCCCTAGCAAAGCACGTTCGTGTTTTTCCTACTAACTTCATGAATGGATTTGTGTGGGTCCATCAATTTTCTAAACAACGGACTCTTATACCAAGACCATATTATCTCCAAATAGATAGAGCCAAAAGATATTTTGGTTTCCAGGCTTGTCTACTGTCCAATTCTGGTCCCGAAAAGTAATTTTTTTCGATTTTGTCCCAATATTTAAAAAAATTGTCATATTTTGGCCCTAAAATCATCGAAAAATTGAAAACAGTGACACTTTATATCACGCGACTGTAACGTGAGGATTTAATTTAGGGCCAAAATTGTACAGTTAAAAAGGTATGGGGCCAAAGTTGGACATTTGCGTGACATAATATGAGACTGTTTTCAATTTTTTTAATATTGGGACTAAATCGAATAAGTTAACATTTTTGAGACAAAAATTGGACAGTGGACAAGGTGTGGGACCAAAAGATATTTGAGCTTGTATACCACTCACGTCCTCACCATTTTGCAACAGTTGTGAATACATAGTAAAGAAAGAGTATGATGAAATATATTGCACTCAATCAGCTAGTCTTGGTTAGAAAATAAGAAATGTGATAGGGAATGCCGTTTCTCTCTCTCCAAAAGAAGCAATAATAAAGAGATTGCTCTTGTTTTCCTGGATGGGCTTGTAGAGAGAGATAATATAAGAATCAGAATATAAAGAGACAGCAAGGAAATTCTAGAATATAAGTTATAGAGAGCACACACCTCCTCACGTAATAGTCCTGGAACCAGGGCATAAACCTCGAAACAATCTTTCTGCACATATAAAACAAGTCAGTCGATTCTTATGGTGCATGTGTGTACATTTCTTTAGTAAGGAAATAGAATAAAAAGTTTTTAAGTTAACATACAGTTTGGCGTACGTTAATCTTCACCCAATCAGCTGGGGGGCCAATATCAACAACAGAGGACACCAGTCTGCCAACAAAAAACATAGAAACTCAGAAAATGAAAATTGCTATTAAATGAATAAACTAAAAGAAACACAGAAATATAGAAAAATCAATCCACATTGCAATATAGTTAAGGAACTGCAGATAAAAAGCAGTCAATACATTCCCAAAGGATAGAATACATGGATAATGAGAAATCAGTTGCACTAACAAAGAACTATGAACATCTGAAAAATCAATCTTAATTCAGAATTGAAAAACTATTGAGTACAATCTGCAAGATTGTGGGACAAAGACAACCAAAAGAAAGAAGAACTAACATGTAGTCAGTACTTAACTGTTTAGATAATTCAGTTCGAGCAGCTTTGTTTGAATGCTCCACTTCGTTTGGTCTCTTTTGTTTGAGGGAGCCTAAACAAAATAACAGATACAAAATAAGCCACAAAATTAACTCATCCACATATACACCTTCAATAAATTGTTAATCCCAAGAGGTTCTCATGAAAAAAAGCTAACTTACCAATGCTTTTGATATTCTTCTCATGCTTTGCCATATTGTTAACCTATCAAATTTATAATTGTAAAAATGTAAAATAGAAAACAGCGCTTTAAGCTTAAAGATTTTTGTTAAATAAAAAAAGTTCTCAGAGAACTTTATAATTGGATCACCAACCTCACCAGAATCAGAGAGGCGTTGGGCATGCCAACCTTGCATTGCACGAGAAGCAGAATCTCTTCTAGCCCTTCCTGGTCCTGATCCTTGATAACCATTTCCCTGTTGTTATATACAAATGATAAACCTAAGTTATATTCTCAATTTCTGAAAAGGGTTAGAACTTTAGACGTAATTTCTCGTATAAACTAGTTAAATGTGACCCATGACCCTCCTTCTCATAGAGGTTGTAGCTTCTAATATATTGCACATACTCAATTAGCATGTAAACTAAATTACAGGCACTAAGCCTGAGAAAGAATTGAAATCAGCAATGAATATCCCATGTCTTTCAAATAAATTACAACAATAAATCTCCATAGTAATATGAGAAAAAAAACTGTTTTTCAGCTCATAGCCACAATTATAGGGATTTGGATACTTTTTCAGAAAGTGGTATTGAAGATTAGAACAATGAATCATTTCATAACAGAACTTTGAACTTCCATTCTTAACATTTCTTGTGAACATCTTAGAATCTGTAAAATATACAACACAAATAAATATAACTAATGCTATGAGATACATAAACACAAAAACAAAGAGAGGATATTTTCCTTTTAAAAAACAAACATGTAATCCTCACCTCACCATCTATACCAGAAACTTCAGGGAGCATTGGCATGGGGAGTTGAAGCTCGCCACTTTGTGTCTTATGCCTTTCAAATTCCAGAATAGACTAAAGCATATAGAATAAAAGATTAGTTTTTTGTATATCAATATAACAGAAATCAAGCACAAGTCTAAAAGAAGCAATACATATGAACATGTTTACCCTGTTATAATTTCATTTCTTTTGCAATTGCAAAGGGAAAAAGAGATATGACAAAACTCATTTGCATGGAATCATCTTTAATACATGAAAAGAACACATAATAACACAAATTCTACTTCATCTTCATTAGACTGATTCAATCGCATCAAATAAAACTGCCACCTTCTCATAGAAAATCCGGAATGTCCAGGAAACTGTTGTACAAGTCCTGCAAAAAATATAGGAGTATTAAAGAACTTCCAAAAGAAAAAAAAAAACTTCCAAAGCCACTTCATTTAAGTTAATTATAAGGCTGAAAATAAAGATTGATATTAGGAAAAAAATATTAGAACTAACATATTCAATATAATTCTCCTGTCATACAAACCAAGAGTTTTTCTGTTAGCATTGTTTAAATTTCATCCTTGCAAATTATGTATATGCACCGACTCAATTATGAGACCTAATCCCACAGGGCACAATAATTTGAATATTGCAGCTAACTGTGCCAAATGGAGTTCAAAAGAGAACCAGTTCAGAAAATAACTGGATAATGTCTTTGTGGACCGCCCCCCATATTGTTAATAACTAGAAAAAGATTACAGTTTCAATTCCCAAGAGAAAAGCAAATGACAAAAATGGTAAAAAATCGGTATAAAACCCCTTACTTCGGTGGATGAAACGACTCCCCCACCTGTCTCCACAACTTGGATCCAGTTACCTATACAAATATCCAAAATTCATAATACTGAAAATGCAGCTGGGAATATGTGAATTTAGAAGTTGACGCATGCAATTTAATGGATGATACTAAAAGAAGTCCAAGTTTCTACCTCAGAAAACAGCATTACATGACTTCTAGTAACAAACAGACAAAGTCAATGTATGTAATATGAGTTGTGCCTCAGACTTTGGATGAAAAGGTACCATACTGAAATTACTCTTTTTGAAGTCTAGTTACAAGGAATCCACCTCAAATACATGATTGCAAAATACTAGCAATTATCATGTTTTCCTATTCATAGTCTACTTAAGCAGATAAATTCAAAGCCTCAATCAAGTTATAGGTGCAAGCTATAAATCTAACAGTGACTTGAACCAGAGAGCCAAATTGCATCAGGAAAAACAAAGAATATAAAGGTAATCAAAGAATCAGGCCTCACACTGTCACACAGCAGCATACAGTTCTATCTCAACAAGTTCAAGACAATTTCACAGCTATTTTTTTAATTTTATTTTATTTTGCACATCCTAGATAACTTCCATAAATAAGCTACAGTTAATTGACTGGGTAGACCATACCAACCCCTGAATTGTTGTTCTACGGGAGTGCAGAACTTCACACCACCTCAGAGTTTTTTTTATGTCAAGTGTATAAAGAGCATTGTAAATTTTACAAGAGAATAAATATATATATTTCGGCCGAAGGGTATATGATTTGGCATAGTGATCCAATTACAGAAAATGAGCTGAAAGAACTGATTTAAAACATAATTAGCTCTAAAAAAATTACTCATTTCACAAGTAATAAGAATACAAGAAAGAAAATAAAAAGCAAGCATAGGATAAGATAGATATGATCTCCACATTGGGATTAGTTCACTTTTAGTAACCAAGGAGCTAGGAGAACAACGACAGTGCTTCAGATATAGGTTCTGGGGATCATAACCAATAAGAGAGTTTGGAATGGGCTTAAGTGGGTTTGAGCAAAATTTACCTTTGAAAATACTTGGATCAAAAAACCTGGATGGATAGAAATATATGTCTATTTTGAGATCTCATAGGGTAGGATTTTGCTGAGATATCACTTTAATGCTGGGAAAGTAAGTGGTGTTGTAACTTGTAAGAAAGCATTACTAAAAGTTGTGAAGTGGTATTATCATAGGATCATGGTAGATTTTGAAATCCAGCTATTTAGTCCGTTAACAAATATACTTTTAGGCTTTCAAAATCCTAAGCAGTTTTGGAAAAACATAAAAACCAAAACGAACATACACTAAGTGTCCACAAACATTGTCACATCATTGTACTTATGATTGTGATCAAGTAAGTTTGGCCTTTTGGATTAGATAATCATTTATCATAATGCTTATCAAAATATGAAGCAATGATGCAAGTAAAATGGTATCATTGTCGCAGCAACATGCCAAGATATTATATTATAAAGTGCAGCATTTTTAGGTAGAAACAAAATAGGTTAATCAATTTCCTAAACTTCTCTTTTGCAATAGCTTAGCAAAAATTTAAGTCCTAATTGGCAGGCCATCAAAGGACAAAAGGGTACCCTTTTGAGAATGAATACCGTTACATGATAATTTTTTTTTCAAATACATATTATGGTTAGACTTTGAATATTAATCTCAAATTCAAATTAAGAGTCAAGAAGTGATGGCAATGTACTATGGATGTGACATAACATGTGCATACAAGCATCTTATATATAAACTGTAAAGCATAATAAATGGAGCATTTCCTACGAAGTATGTCTACAGAAATATGTTCCTTGAACTTACATAATAAGCTACAACATTTCAAAGAGGTAATTGATCGTCAAACTATTAGATGCATGAGTATTGACCAACTAACTGATATTTTAATTATGGTATTCTTCTCATGAATGATGGATATAATTTCCTATTCCATTAACCTAAGCAGCTAAAGTGAAATGATCCTACATGAAGATTCAGTTTATTTTCCAACCAGAATTTTGTAACACTTAATACCAAATTAATCCATGCGACTCCTGGGATAGGAATAAAAAAAGAAGCATAATGCAGACACTAAATGCCAATAAATAGGAAAATGGATTATTGTAAAACGTCAAAGAAATTAGTAATATCAGAACATGCATACCCTGTCGTAGCCTCCCAACCTAATCACGGACCTCCATAACCTAGCAGTCATAAAAGTAAGAAATAAATATTAACCCAAGAACAAAGTAATAACTAAATTAATTGCAGATCATGCTTACTTCAGACAATTTAGTGGCTGCCCATAAAATTTGGGAGGTTTGAAGTCAATTCCTCTCTCCCGGTAAAAACTTTCAAGGTCCTTCATGAATGCTGTTTGTTCCTCTGGTGTTCCATCATCGCCCTCTCCTGTCTAAAATGATGAAAACATAAAAATATTACATCTGGAAACTTTCAAATTTATGATTTTGCACATGTTCTCTTTTCAACGTTATATTTATTACCAGATGTAATGTTGGTGGAGTGAAAACTGAGATGGCCATTTCTCCATTATTGTCTACAGCCTTTGCATAAGAACAGCTGGAAAACAATTCGGGTTTGGTTACTTGCTGGATTGCAAGTGAAGATTCTTCGACATCTTGTTTTGCAGCAATTTCGGCAACCCTGTCATCTCCGCCAGTTTCACCGCTAGCAAGAACTGTTCCCCCACTTTGTTCTTTATCTTTAATAGTTTTCTCCTCATTAAAATCAACTGCATCTGCAATCTCTTCATCCTTACCCTGAAGAACGTCATCTGACTGAGCATCCTGTCTTTGAGGATCTTCAGTAGCAGTTTCAGTTGGAAGTTGCGTATTTTCCAACGGTTTATCCCCAGAATCAGCATTTTCCATTGTCATTTCACCTCCTGAAACGGGCTCACCATAATTCATTTCCACATTGCCAATTTCTTTCGGTTTCATCTGTTCAACATCTTCATTGAGTATTTTCTCCACATTTTCTTGATAATTTTCACACTCCACGCCATTCTCAGAAGGCTTATTTTCGTCCAACCCACCAATACCATTAGCATCCTTCTGTTCAACAACTTCGCTTATTACATCAATTTGTTTTTCCACTACACTTGTTGGAGCAGTTTGCTCTTCAGCCTTGGTTTCACTTTCAGTGTTGATTTGCTCTTCAGCCTTGGTTTCAGTATTGATTTGCTCTTCAGCATTGGTTTCAGTGTTGATTTGCTCTTCAGCCTTGGTTTCAGTGATTATTTGCTCTTCAGCCTTGGTTTCAGTATTGATTTGCTCTTCATTATTATCACTTTTGGTCTTAATTTCCCCAGAGACTGATCCCTCCATAGGCTTATCAGCCTCGCTCTCGGGGTTAATTTGGTCATTCACTTCAATCTTCATCTCAGTCGTGTCTTTAACTTCAGTTTCACATTTATTAACGTGATCGCTACCATTCTCCCTTACATTTACATCCTCTATTACAGCAGCTACAGGAGGAGATATTTCTGCCTCGGGCTTAATCTTATCATCAAATACATTGCTTTTGGACTCCTGTACATTATTTTCCAAATCATTAGGAAGCTCTCTGGGATCCTCCATCTCTAAATCAGTTTTGCTCATTTTGATATCTACACAAAGATATAAAATTGCATCATCAATACATTTTCATGGAGATAGATGTATCACCATCCATCAGGAAATAGGAAAAGACTAACTGCCGAGAAAATCTAAACGCTTTGCTAAAATTGTGGTATGATAATATTGCATCCATCAATACATCTTTTTTCCTTGGCCAATTCTATTAAAATTGTAATGTAGCCATGAGCAAAGCCAGTTTGTGGTATAAGTAACAAAATTCGCTGAGGATAATTGATTATATAAGTTCTAATTACATATCATTAAGAAAGAACCCCAGATTAATATAGTTTCCAATCTATGCATTTTCCACGTCATCACACATGCAAC
This sequence comes from Stenogyne calaminthoides, assembly GCA_037126765.1. Taxonomy (NCBI): domain Eukaryota; kingdom Viridiplantae; phylum Streptophyta; class Magnoliopsida; order Lamiales; family Lamiaceae; genus Stenogyne; species Stenogyne calaminthoides. The sequence goes on along the minus strand of JBBCBC010000022.1, from coordinate 29,950,078 downwards.
CTAACATTACAATGGTTTCACAAACCGCCAAAATTGCATCCACCGGAAACATCAGGACTAAATCCACAATTTCAACAGAAATTCAATACAACAAAATCCTAAAACTTTTTGGATTTCTTTGCTTTTAGCTAATACGAAAAGATAAAGCTAAAACATATTTTACAAAAAAAAGAAAACTAAACAACAGAATAAGCAACCGTCTCCTCAAATCCTACCCTCCTAGAATAACCATTTAACTCAATTTCTAAATTACACAAGCAGAAAATCGCAATTACATAAACAACACAGAATGCAGACAAAAACAGAGACAATTGGAAGCACTTGCCTAAAAATGAGCGCGTGCTGATTTTGATTTTTGGGCGTGCAAAATCCGAATCCGAGTGCAGAATTTGGTAGGATTGAGAGCAGAAAGGGAAAAAAAGAAAAAAAAAGGCTTTAATTCAGAAGCTAGGTAAGAAGTTTGTGTTAGTGAAAAGAAAAAAAAGGAAAGCATAGAGGCACCGTAGAGAGAGAGAAAAACATCGCTGGGCAAACGCCGGAGAGAGAGAGAGAGTGAAGTCTGTTTGTGCGGTTTCGTCGTCCAAAAGAACGGAATTAGCTCAACGATTTATGAACACCTGGATATTGCTGACTCTACGAATTTTCCAATTTACCCCTCTTAAATGAATTGCGTCATTTATTATTAAGCCATACTAGTATTTCGCCCGCGATGCACGGCTTATAAAGCGTGTTAAATTGTGGCGGAATCAGGGTATTGATATTAAAAGCGTGTTTGAAAAAACATTTTAAAATAAATTTTTTCAAAAAACATTTATTTTCAAAGTTTTCCTCACAAAAAAATAAGTCTTTCCGAAAAGTTGTTTTAAAATGCTTCAAAACACACCCTTACATACAAAAAGTAAAAAATCACTTTTTACAGTATTGGTACTGTTCACTCAGAAATGAGCGCGTGCAGCACGGTTACCCAGAAAAGCGAGTTCTGTTCACTTGCTTAGTGAATACTCCTCAATTTTGACAGCTACTTTTTTATATATTTATAGATTTCCTTAAAAAAACTGATGCTATTATACTTTATTATGTTTTGTTTAAAGTATATAATATTATGTATCTCACTCTCAAAAAAAAAAAAAGTTACTATAATATACAGTATATGTGAATCAAATTTGTCGTCAAATTGAATTATGTTTTATTATTTTAGTATAAATTATATATATCACATAAATAACTTTCAGTAATGTATATCATAACTAAAATTTACAAGCCTTTGTTAATAATTCACTTTTCAATTTTATTTTTTTTGAAAAGGTCTTTTACTTCAGTTTTAGTTTGACGTTGAGGAAATTTAGACATTCACATATTAGGACATCTTAAAATTTCTCGTGTGCATTGTCTCCATATATACGTAGGTTTGAATACTGTGTGGGGTATGTATAAATTTCCTTGAAATATTATGTTGGTTTATTTTTTAGATTGTATCATATTAATTATCCTTCAGACAGGAATATTTATCGATTTACATTATATTCTACTGAAGGACTAACTACATGGGGTGGGGTAATTTCTAGTCACTCTCTTACCAAAAAAAACATTCCGTTCCAAATTTTTCTTCACACTATTTTTTTTCTCGTGTTTTAGTGAACAGATTGTTTAATAATATTTGAAATGATAAAGTGACTTTTAAGAAAGAGTATGATAGATCTATTTCTCCTCTATTATATGTCTTCTTAAAATTACTTTATACTTTCAAATACTAATAAAAAAAGCTCGTTACAAAAAAAAAGAAAAACAAGAATTAAGTAACAAAAGAAATTGACGAAAGGTAGTATTATGTGTATACACAAAAAAATTATAAATCAAATTCATGTGAACTCTCTTTTTCAAAGTATCATTATTATCTACTAGTTTTTTGTCTACCCGTGTGTTGCACGGAAGTTATTAGTGTTACTACATTTTGTTATTTTATTATTATTTATTTTACAATATCTCTTCAAGTTATAGATTATAAATATTTTTTTACATATTAGTTGGTAATTTAATCATGAAAATGTATTTATTTTTTGCTAAAATATATATGAATTAAAATGAATTCTAATAATTATTGTGATTCTGCTGGAGAACATTCAGAAACGTAGAGCCTCCCTTTACCACTTAACAATTCGATTTAAAAACGGTACTTATAAGGGGAAGAGATTCTCATTCTCTAACTCATAATATAAAAAAAATAAAAATTGATACAATATATAAAACATAAATTAATAAACATGGATATAGCATTAATTATATTATAAAAAATTAGAAAAATAAAACAACAACCAATCATTTTTTTAAAAAAAGAATTCACCCTTTCAAATAAACAATGTATAACAAAAAATAAAATATCATAATATACTTTCAAAATTCTGAACATTTCTTGAAATACAACATTTTTTGTTGTATTATGTTCAAAACTATCATTGTTATACAACATAATCTTCAAACCACGTCGATTGGTAACCTTCGAAACTACAACATAAAGTTGACCATGGCTAAACACCAGCTTCTTAAGATAAACTCCAACATGAAAAAAAGATTTCCCTTGACTTTTATTTATAAACATAGCATACGAAACAATCAACGAAAACTGTCTACGTGTAAACTTGAACGGTAACCTAAGATCAGAAGGAGTCAAATACAATTTTAGGTATTAATGTTAGTTCACCGGCACTGCTACCAGTAAGAATTTTAGCTTCGATTACTCTATCAGTCAACCTAGTGATTACCAACCTATACATATATAAATTTTTTTGTAAAATCAATCTTATAAGAAATGATAAATATCACTAAATAATAAATTTAAGATAAATAAAAATAATAAACTAATCTGATCCCGTTACACAATCCCCTTGAATGATCTATATTTCTCAACGACAAAACAAACATTCCAACTTTGAGATTAAGTTCATGGTCGGGCGCACGAGAAATTTTTGATTTGATCCAGGTCATACTCTTTATGGGATTCCCGAAGTTATTAATCGAAAGTAGGCCGCAAGGAATCGAAGAAGTGTTGAGGAACTCAAAAGTATGAACATCAGCTAGAGAATCAAAATTGGAATCAGACCTGCATTCACTATCAGAACTGAGATACTTGTGAGACTCCTTTTGATTTAATCGAACCATGTAATCATTTATGGATCTAATAAAATCAAGTGTGGGAGCAAGGATAGTTTTTCCTGTAAAAATTTGTGATCATGCATCCTAAATTTAAAATTAGGATAAATACAATTAACAATAGAAGCAATTGGATCATCACCACATTTCAACAAAATATCATTTGGGATGATAATATTAGAACCATAATTAGTTCTTGTCCCTATACTTCCATCACCAACTAATTCATTACATTCCAAAAACAATTTCATTTCCTTCATCCCTTGAACAAAATTAAATTGCATCAACCTCATGTTTCTTGTCAACTTCAAAACAGTGCATGCATCCTACAAACCAGATTAATTAATAGTGGCATGTATAATGTCCTGTCTCTTTCCTGGAATGACATGCAAGATCTGTCGGGAACATTCCCCAAAACTAATGATCCTTCCACCAAATGGTATTTCAGAGCGGGATATATCAGATAACTACATGATATCTCTTAATGATGTATATAATGCTTCAATATAATGTTTGTGAACCATTGGAGCTTCATCCCATACTATGAGTTTGCACCTAATCAAAAGTTCAGTTAGGTGACTACCTTGCTTAATGTTACACATAAAATTCTCCAGACAATTGATTGGAATACAAAATCTAGAATGTGTTGTACATCCACCAGGAAACAAAAGTGATGTTATGTCACTGGATGCTATATTCAATACATCTTCAAATTGCAGTCCAGCAGATAGCGTCTTTCATAAAAAAGTTTTCGTAGTACCTCCATAACCATATACAAAAAACATTCACCAAAATCTGACGATACTGGTCTAATTATTTTATAAAAAATAACACGCTGCTCATCATTAAATTTTCTTATATAAACTTCATACTTCATCCATAGTTCAACTCTATTATACTATAACCCAGTCAAAATCATCATGTTATGAGATGTTATACTATTATCAATAACTGTCACAGGCATCCCATCAAAATCATGCAAACTTTTACAAAGAGAACACAACATATTATCTAATTCTAAGACAATAACAATTCTTGATCTCATCATCCGTCATTCTCAATTCTACAAACATAAGAAGAAGAAAAGATCATCATTAAAAAATATACATAAGTAATAAATAATTTTTTAATAAGATATTAAACAATTACAAATAATATACGTAATATGACAATATATATAGCAGTAATATAAAAAAATATTATTTGTAACACTAAAATAATATAATTATATAATTATGATTGATTATAAAAAATGTCTAAATAAGAAAAATATGCAAATAACTTTGGTTCAGAAGAATAAAGAAAGTGTGCGAATAATCATGAAGTTTTAGGGAGTATAATTTAAAAGATTGTATAATATAAAAATAAATACTTGATATCGCATTATTTTTCTTCTCTTTTACAAAATATCGTGTGACAGATATTTTCAACATTTATCTCATACTCACATTGATTATTTAAAGATCCGGAAGTGAGAAAAGTAACAAAAAAAGATCTCAATGAAGATGCAGAGGTCCAAACGCTAGCATGTTCAAGTCCATCAACTTATTCTCTATCATCATCCAACAACCCCATATCAAAGCACGCATCACAAAATGTGGCATAAATTATTCCTCAGTAACAATGTTCAACATAATCCTTAGATAATAGGCCTCACCAAGACTGTGTGGTACATGACAAATACGACCAACAACAAACCCCCTCCTACGCGGGTTCCCACGCCCTGATTTAAAAAAAAAAAACTAAGGAATTTGAGTGTATGTTCAATTCAAACCAAGCTAAAAACATGCTAGTCTTCACACTTGGTCTGTCCAAAATAGAATTTAATGAATTTGTAGCTCTGAACAGAACATTCTATTTTTTTGGAAGATAAAATGTCAAACATTCAACAGATGGATACCTGCAGTTATTTTCAAAACCAAATAATCTCCTAGCAGCTTCACACGACGAAATATACCTACTATCAATATACATCTTGATCCCATCAATATTTGTTGTGTGATTAGACTCCCAATTATTTTCAACAAAAAGTAGCAGTCACACGATCATGACCCTTGTTGATATACTTGAATAAGTATTTAATGACTCTAGATTGATTGCACCATTCAACATTCATATGTGCACCATATTTTAAAAGAAGATATCTGTTATGAGGAACAATATATCTATTGTCCAAAATAACATTCTTTTTCTTCACGATTTTCCATTGTTTATTCGTCTATAAATAGGATATCCATCATCATTCACTTTGGTCAGAATAGCAAGGACATTACTTAACAGTTCGACCACAAGGATCATGCATTATAAAATCACGAACAACTTCAAAGTAATGTTTATCATTCATCTCATCTGGTAATTCAGCGAAAATTATACGATCAATATCATCACCTGAAGGCAAGATTAATTCTTTCTTTTCCTTTTTGACACCAACCTTCTAATATTTTTCACCAACAAACATAGTTGAAAACTTGAAAGATGAGATTTTAGACCTTTTATAATTCTTCCAGAAATACTTTGGAATAGTCTGCATAAAAGAATAAACATATAATATAATGAATCTCTCGGGTTGTCTCACAACCCTCCCACTACGTCGAGGTTCCGGTTGTGTAAGTGTGTCGTTTGGTATATCATCTTGTGACAATGACCTTCGAGGTTAGCCCTCTAAGCTCATTTAAGGTAATCTCACTGGGCTTTCTTTCGTTCATATAGTCTTCTTCCAAAAATCTAAAGTCTGTGCTTATTACCAATTTTTGATCTTCGGGACCATAGATCATACACCCTTTTGTTCCCTCGGGGTATCCTATAAACAACCTTAATTCTGATTGTGGATCCAATTTTTCCGGCTTTCCTTGTCCAACACGTGGGCGGACCCCCCAAATCATCATGTCTCTCAAATCGGGTCAGGTCCCATCCACAATTCTTTGGGAGTTTGGGGAACCAACTTGGATGGCACCAAGTTCGAAATATAAGCCGTTGTTTCAAGGCGTGACCCCATAACAACTTGGGTAGATCCAAGATAGCTCATCATTGATCTAACCATTTCTAAAAGAGTTTTGTTTCTTCGCCCGCAACCCCGCTTTTGTTGAGGGGTTCCGGGTGCGCGAAATGGAGATATAATCCTTCATCATCGACAAGTAGTTCAAAAATTCATCGCTGAGGGTACCGCCTCCACGATCATATCGTAGAGACTTGATACGCTTTTTCCTATGATTCTCTGCTTGAGCCTTAAAATTCTTTGAATTTGTCAAAGGTCTCGATTTATGCTTCATAAGGAAAATATAGCCGCATTCTTTGAGTAATCATCAATGAAAGTGACGAAATACTCATAACCTCCTCTTGTTTTGATTGACATTGGACCACATACGTCCGTGTGAACGATTTCTAACACTTCCTTGGCTCTATTCCCCTTGGCTCCAAATGCCCTCTTGGTCATTTTACCCTCCAAGCAAGATTCACAAGTTGGGATTAGTTCAACCCTGAGAGACTCCAATGAACCATCATTAAGGACGTAATTAATTTCATTATATTATTAGTAAAAATAGTATGAATAAATCAACAAATGAATAATCAAGATTGAGGAATTATCCACATTTGAAGAATTATCTATATTTAGAAATAAGTAGTAAATATACATTAAAAAAGAATTTATGAACATAAAAAACATAAAAATCGTACCAAATTATTATAAAATATTTGGAAAAAAAATCAAAAAAATAATAATTTCTCCTCAGCTCTCGTGCAATTTTTTTTATTATTATTATCAAGAAAAAAAAATAGATTAATGGAACAAATACATTGACTAATATACTCACCATATAAATTAAAAGATTCTGATATAAGATTGAGATTACCAACGTCTTAGGATACAATTTCGATAGTAAACCTTAATATAAATCTTGCACAAATTATATTCCGCAAATTTTATGTACTCACCAATAAACAAATTATAATGCTCTTCAATTTCTTTTCATCCACCAGTAAAGTACCAACAACCTCTAATTATATCTGTTTTTACATTTCATATCTTGCCACTCTGATTAACAAATGTATACCTTGAATTTAATGAATGTCCCTTGATGAAATAATATCTTTAGGTATACACTAAAAAATGAAATAAATAACAACAATCGATATAAATGACAATTATATAATTAGAATAATAAATTGTTCGACAATGAAAACATACAAATTTATATTGCACTTCAATGGAATTACTGGGTACGTATTGAACGGAAAAATCAAATGCATCATTTGAATAGTAATGTTCCTTGTGCATCTTCAATTCATCATATTGCATAAATAAATCTTTTAAAAAATTAATTAAATTCATAACAAATATATATCGTATAAAAACTACTAAGATGATTTGTTTATAAGATTATAAACTTACGTGTGAGCAACATTCTATCATCCTTAAACTCATCTCGAAGACGACATAAATCCACAAATATTGAATCATCAGAAAATAAATTCATAATTTCAATTTTGTATATAACTCTTATACAACTTGAAACTAAAATTCCTAAGGAAAACAAAGTGACTAAGAATCAGACTTCTTTTGCTTGAGAATGAAATTTTTTGATGATGAAACTTCTCTTTAAATAGGAGTGAGAACAAATTAGTGGGACTTGAATTGAGCATGTAATTAAAGACATATTAATGTTAGTTGAATAAAGGTTAAAAAAAATTGAATAATTGATGGAAAATAGTGAATGATCAAGATTAATTCATAAAAAATGATCAACGGTCAGAGACAAATGACGCCAAAAGTATAAAAGGAAAAATAGCTCCTATTATATATTTATGATTATCTATCTATTATCTATTATCTATCTATTATCTATTACTAATTAACTATTATTATTATTATTAATAATATTACTAATTAAAAAGTGGTTTAGCCATGAGAAATATTTTCAGACAATTTTGGCCCTCTAATACTTTCAAGTGTGCAAAATAACCCAGCTAAATCTCTAAATAATTGTTAAAAAAAACTCTAAACAATGAGATGTTTAATTTTCAGATGATTAGATGAGAAACACGAGGGGGCGAGAGTGTATATGGGAGGGGAGGGCACAACAACGGCGACAACGAGAACGCTTGTGGGAGTATAAGGGACTGCGACTGCAGAATGGAAGACGATGGGGAGGGGGCGGGGAACGAAGACAGGAGGTTGGCGAAGCTATGTTTCTCACCATCGGTTTGCCGCCTTAACTTGAAGGTCTGAAAGGTAAAGTGATATCATCATTGTAGAAAAAGTTGAAGAAGAAATATATTTATTGATGGTTGCCGATTGTGGATTTGGTGGTATATGCTTATGTTTTATTCCACATTCTTGTGTTTCATAATATAGGCAAAAAAGCTCTGGTGCATAAGGGGAACGCTTGAGGTAGGATAAGGGTCTTGAGGGAGGGGAGGGAAGGGGAACGGGAGGTGCACGACGCTAGGGTTCTCCCTGCACCCGTCATCCTTCCGACTCCTCTCTGTCAGAAAATGAGTGTTTTTCTGTGTTTAGTCCTAAGTTGACATTGTGTTTTTGCATGGTTTAGGAGCAACTAGTTGTATAAGTTGATCCTATTTAATAACTAATTAGTTGCAGATGACTTTAAGTGGCCGAATTAGTGTTTGTTGCCGCTAATTTAGAGTCCAATACTTGAATTTTCATGTATTTATTTATGGGATATGTAGTTTCATTCATTTTTGTAAGGCAGAACGTGAATCACCATCTGATCATTTACAATGTCCACAACTTGCATAATATAGTCTGTGTTGAGAATTATTTAATCTTAGCAAAAGATGGTGTCTAATAATGCTGCTCTTCTTGTACTGTTGATGTATGCCGTCCTACTGCTATCACCGGTCTCAGGAAGCTTTAATTGTTTTCTGATTTATGGCTATTTTCATATTTAGCTTCATTCAATCTTTTATGAATATTTGAAAATATAGATGCATATTGTGATCCATAGTAAAACACAAAAAATTACTACGTGGAATGGAATATTAACTTCTACCAAGGTCTACTATTCATCTCCTATATTTTTAGGACAATCTTAATATTTTATAATGTTGGCAATTGGTTACATCTGAAGGAAAAGAAATGAGGAATGAGCTTTGGCAAAGAAGCAAAGGGTCACGCCAAAACGATGGAGAAACTGGTAATTTTCCTTCTTATTCAAACTTAATTTTTGTCTTAGTTATACATCATGTATTCTCGATTCTTGATCACTGGTAAAAAATTTCCTGGACGATACTTCGATTTCTACAGCACCACTAACACACTTTCCGAGCTATTTAACTCTGAATAGTTGGGTGACATAAATATAGCCCTGTGTTTATATATCCTATTATTTTGGTCATTTAATCCATACGAAATTTCAAAATCAAATTAATTCATATGTTGTCTGTTAAGTAATATTGCAGTTACAGTGCATGATATACAATTGGTTGATTATATCCCCATAATTTTATTTTATTTTGGTTAATCCAATAACATCAATTAGAATTAGTTTTCCCTTCTGCATTCACACAGCTATATAAAAAGGAAACATTGTTTACTTCTGGTGTACTGCATTCATAAATAGGATCAAGTCATAGGGTTGTTTGCTTATATGAGCAACCAACATGGTGGAAGCATCAACTCATAAATAAATGGATTTTATTAATGGGATATAAATTTGTAATATTTTTATGTATTTACTGGCGAGAGAGGTGCGCGACGTCTGCTGGCGAGAGAGGGGCGCGAGAGTTGAAGTGGCTGCTACACGGAGAGTAGGGCGAGGCGATGGCTGGCGAGAGAGAAGCTATTCATTTTCTGCGTGAGTTTCTAACGATTATCGGTCTCTGTTCGATTTGGTAATTGATTTCTGGTCAATTTCGTTTCATCTTCTAATTTTTTTTTCTGGAGTTGAATTTAGAAGATATTTTTTTTTTTTACAAAATTAGGGATTTGAAGAAATTGGAATAGATATGTTTCTTGTGGATATTGTAGTTGTTCTAAAATCCTTCCTTTCAAGGTAATCGATTTATTAATTTTCTTGATTAAGTGCATGTAATGATTTTGATTAATTTTTCAAATAACACCCATGTTTCGTATGCGTAGAAATATTGTTGGATTGGGATAATTTGGAACAAGAACTAAATATTGAGAAGTCCTTTCCTCTGGGTCGGCGCAAGCAAGGGAGATAGGCGAGAGTTTGAGGGCAAGCAGGGGCGGGAGGCGAGAATTGAAGAATTTTTTTAATGGGGGTTGGGGTTGCATAATTTACAGGGGAGTGTTTGAAGAGATGGAAAGGAAATCACAGTCTTTGTAGTGGGAAGGTGTGACGAGATGAAGTCTGCTTTGCCTCTCCTTGAAAGGACTGAAGGTTGGTGTCATACTGTGAAACACTTCAAAGTGGATGGTTCCTTTTAAACGTGTTTAGTACTACCACTCATCAGGATAAAACTCGAGCTATATATTTTGTCAAATGTAGAACTCTGTTTAGTTTGACTGTTATGTTTATTGAACTAAACTTAATTGAGCTTTTGACATCAATCTTTGGTTAGTTTCTAGAAATTTTGTTTATTTTCAGCTATAAACATATCAATAAGCTTCAACGTTATGTCTCTTCAGTTAACTTAATTGTGAATATAGGAGAACCTTGCTAACAAATTGAGTGTTTGTCTCTGGTTATGCCACGGAAAGATTAAATGTAGATGTTATGATCGAAGCTGTTATATAGGGATCCCTTATAATATAATTTTACGTGCTTGGCGTATCGATAGGTTGCTACCCTGTTTGAATTTGCCTCAAAAGAACACCAAATATGTAACATGACTGCTCTTATATACGTAATATCTAATAAGACTATACTGATTTTCATATAATGATTATGAATTTTTTCAGTGTTTGTTCTTAGGTTAGCAGGAACTGCACTTGTGGTTCCTTATATGAATGGCCTTCCCTTCCTGATGATTCAATCAAGGATGACTGCCGTAAGGGCCTTTCCAGATGGGCTGTTTTAGTTGCATGCTACGCTCCATGTTTATTACATTGATGGTTGCCTCAAAAAAAAATTCCATCTGCAACTATTCTCTATAGAAACCCAGCATTTTAATGCTAAAAAAACTTGGAGGTATTTGATTATAGTGATAAATGAGAACGTTCTAACGTTTAATTTTCACATATACCAGAAGATGTTCAAAAAGTTCTTGAGGTATGTGATATTTTGATCAATTTGCTTGAGAAACAAATTATTAGTCGTTGCTTCTATATTCTTGCACTATTTCCTTGAGAACGTTTTATTCTGGCATCAATATCTTAAAGGGCTTATATGTTTCCCATGACTTTAATAAGTTGATTTTTGCATATTCTTTTTAACCTTTTATTTTCAATTTATTGTGTGTGAATAGTGTTATTCATTTCATCTCTGGGTTAATCGTATCTCAAGTGGTTAAATGGCTTGAATACATATTAAATATGGGCTGTTTTAACCTTTCTTAAAAAGACTACTCTTTATCTTTGTTTTCAAATCCTTGAGTTTTTCTAATTTCTTTTGAGATTGAAAATATGGGAATGACAACTACAGATGATAAGTTTCACGTTCAGGCTACTCAAAATTTCTACTTTCCAAGGTGTCCAATGTACTTTTTCAATTTGAGCAATGGGGTTTGATTTTCTTGAATTTATTTTGGTTAAAAATGGGAGTTTTTTCTTTTCTTTTAGTTTGTCTACAATCAGTTACTGTTGGAGTTTTTGTTTCTATTGGGTCAACATACCCACAGCGGTAGTCTCATTTTCCTGTTCTTTATTTTCTGTCTGGTAAATCTGAAACTCATTCTCCCAGATATGTTGTATGAAATATTCTGATGAAAGCTATTACTTTGGATAGTCACGCAGCGCAGAGGGTTCGTGCCACAATATTGGAGTGTGTAAATGTACCACTAATTTCAGGCTCTAAAACTGCGTCTATTGGCTAATCTAAGAGAGCCAAAAGTACTGTTTTCTTGTGTTAATTTGTAATTTTGTTTAATGCCCAAGTTCTAATTTTACATTATGAAAATTTTATTCGGAACTTCAGTTATTACGTGAGCTCTGGGAGAAAATTGCTACCGTCGGTCAAATGCTGACTTTAACCATACTTTCACGTTAAACGCATATATAGTTGTCATGATCATGAGTTGGGAACGAAAGGAGAGATAGAATTGGAATAATGTAGCGAACACACTACTACCAACACTATAATCCATATTTTTTTATATAATTTTCTGGAATAATGTTGCTGAAATGTAAATTACTGGTAGAACAAGATGAAGATTTGAAGAAATTGGGAGAGAGAGAATTAGATAGGAAGAGAGATAGTTAAAGGAGAGAGAATAGTGTAATTTTTTCTGATATCTCATTCATCGGCCGCAGATCATATTTGTAACAAACAGTGGGGACCACACACAGATGGATATTTCTTAGGTAATTTAAATGCAGAATTAAAATAGATAATGATTGGGCCTAAGCCCCCTCTTCAATCTTTAAGTTTCAGGTCATTCTAAATGTTTGGGCCCATCTGTGAGAAGTCCAAACATTTCCTCATTCAGATAACTCCCCTCAGGAGGATTTGAGTCAAAGATTCTTCTGCGCTTCGAGATAAATCCATTTGACTCAGCGGATTTTGACTTCAGCGATTCTCCTCGCCGCCGAAATCCACTCGGGAGGATTTGCTCGGTAGCGATTCTTCACGGGCCGGATAAATCCACTCAGCGGATTTGACTCAGCGCATTCTCCTCGCTGAGATAAATCCACTCCGTGAGGATTTGGCCTGTGACGATTCTCCTCGCCGATAAATCCACTCAGGAGGATTTGACTCAAAGATTCTCCTCATTCGGATAAACCCGAATTCTTGATTCTTCAGCCCAACTTTGGCGAAATGCCCTCCTCATTCAAACTAACCTCGAACGTAACCGACTCTTCAAACTTCCTCTCAACTAGAAATGAGCCCTCCTCATTCTGTACTAATGCTCAAACCCTCTTCTCCAATCGACACCAAAAAATCCCAATTCTATCTCTCCTTTAGCTCCCAACTCATGATCATGACAATACTCCCCCGTTTTTGAGATCCTTGTCCCCAAGGATCTAAATCGAGTACAACTTATAAAAGTTGCATATAGATTGCATATTTTTGTATAATTTCCTAGTAGACCATTCTCACCATGACCCCATGAAAGAACTTGTGATTTTGAATAGTGCAGTTCAGTAACTCCCGAAGCTGTGCTCGAACCTGATGCATTTACAAACCTTGGAGTAGCAACAACGTAATAATAATTGTTAACATTTTGATCCATAATTACCAAGAATGAGTAAGATCTACCCACATGGATATCCTTTGCAACTTTTATAGGCTTCACAGTCCAATGACAATACTCAACATCCCAATATGTAATACCACCCCTGATATAATTTTCCACATAATATGCATATTTTTCTGAGCTTCCCTGTACAATATCACTTCTTGATTTAGCAACCCCAAAACTTCTAAATATCTGAACTATCTCTTCATTTGCAACCTTTCCAACACCAAACTCAAACGATATCAAACTAATAAAATCAACTACTCGGCTAATCAACCTAACTAATTCATAAAATCACAGTCAGCTAGATACACCACTTCTACAATAGGCAATGACTTCTGATCCTTTCCCATCACAATAACAATATCAAAGTCATCATGATAGCGACTCAGACCAGAAGTAGCTGATGCAATCAATTGAATCTGACCATATTTTTCTTTGTGAAACTTCAAAAGAAGATTCAAAAGGTATGCCTCGCATTCACTAGGTTGAAACCCCTTAGATGCCTCCAAAACATCTTGGGATTCACTAATTAGCAAACCTTCTAATTGAGGAGTACTCTAATAGACCTCAGATTTCAAAGTTATCAAATACAAGCGAATCTGGATTTCTTCCAACTGATAAGGAGAAAGTTCAGTATCAGAATCCCCTGCCATTTCAATATAAGATAATTCCTCTTCTTCAATATTTATATTTTTAGTGATGACTTCCATAGTTTCTAAATACTTCCTTCCTAGCTCAATTGTTTGTTGCAAGGTGGTTGGTTCAAACATTGTGATGAAAGTTTGTGATTCTTCAGTGAGCCCACTAATAAAACTAGCAACAAAATATTCTTCAGAAAAATCCCTGTTGTTCAATCGTAGCAACCCAACCTTCAACTCTACAAATCTTTCTACATAATCTGAGTAAGAACCACTGTGCCTTAATTTATCAAATTCTGAATTAATTTTAGCTTCATTCCATTCCTCAAATCTAGCAGATAACACTTCTAAAAATTGTTGCCATGTAATATCTACTTGTTTTAGCCTGGACTTTTGACACCAATGTGCTGCCTTACCTTCAAAGTGCACACATGCTAGTGTGATTTTTTGTGAATCCATTACATCAGGAATACATTTAAAATACCCATTGCATTTGAGGATCCAAAGCCTAAGACGAAAGTACCATCAAAATGGGGAAATCGACTTTAGGTAAGGGGTTCATAAATGAATACCTTGATTTTCCCAATTTGATATATTCTCGAAATTGTTGTTGTCACCGCACGATGCTTCATGCTCACCGGTTGATTCACGCCCATCGCACCAATAGATTCAAGTTGACTCTTAATTCCACCTTGAAACCACCTTTTCCAATTGCGGTTCGAATCATCAATTAAATCGCCTTCATGGAAGATCTTTTCCACCTTGAGCCGTTGATTAGGCTCATAACCCACAATCCGAGAATAGTTGGCTCTGATACCAATTGTAGCGAACCCAGCACTACCAACACTATAATCCATATTTTTTTATATAATTTTCTGGAATAATGTTGCTGAAATGCAAATTACTGGTAGAACAAGATGAAGATTTGAAGAAATTGGGAGAGAGAGAATTAGATAGGAAGAGAGATAGTTAGAGGAGAGAGAATAGTGTAATTTTTTCTGATATCTCATTCATCGGCCGCAGGCCATATTTGTAACAAACAGTGGGGACCACACATAGATGAATATTCCTTAGGTAATTTAAATGCAGAATTAAAATAGATAATGATTGGGCCTAAGCCCCCTCTTCAATATTTAAGTTCCAGGTCATTCTAAATGTTTGGGCCCATCTGTGAGAAGCCCAAGCATTTCCTCATTCAGATAACTCCCCTCAGGAGGATTTGAGTCAGGCGCATTCTTCTCGCTCACATAAATCCACTCAGGCGGATTTGACTCAGGCGCATTCTCCTCGCTCAGATAAATCCACTCAGGAGGATTTGGCTCAGGCGCATTCTTCTCGCTCAGATAAATCCACTCAGGCGGATTTGACTCAAACGCATTCTCCTCGCTCAGATAAATCCACTCAGGAGGATTTGGCTCAGGCGCATTCTCCTCGCTCAGATAAATCCACTCAGGAGGATTTGACTCAGCTTCTCCTAACTCGGATAAATCCACTCAGATAAACCTTAATGGCTTCGACTCTTCACCTTTCTAACTAACCTGAGCGAGCCCTCCTCATTCAAACTAACCTGAGCGCCCGACTCTTCAACTTCCTCTAACCTGAGTGAGCCCTCCTCATTCAGACTAATGTGCTCGAAACCCCTCTTCTCCACTGACACCGAAAATCTCAATTCTATCTCTCCTTTCGTTCCCAACTCATGATCATGACAATAGTATAGTTCTTATTTGATCCAACGTTATTTACTTTAGTTAATGATTGAAACACTAGGAAAGTTTGGTTGATTCATTAACTTGAGTCAAGTTGTCCCTCTACATTTTCTTAACATTTGCAAGTTCTCTCCATGTGTGTAGAGTTTGATTACATCTTGCAAATTTTGACACTTGATTATGGAGTAATTTAGAGATGGAAAACCCTTATGGTGCAAGTATATTTTGGCATGCTGATGAATATAGAGCTCTAAAACATCTGATTTTCAATTCTAATATTTAATTTGTTATGCATGATCTATGGAGGTGTATAACACTGAAAATGGATCTTTTGGATATTTCCTGAGGCAATTATTTGTCAATTAAAGACCCTATGTTGTTAGGATTTTTTAATTTTCTCTCTCTTGAAGGTATGTAGTAAATTTAAACTATATATTGAAGCACATGACACATTTTTATACCTGTCTTAGGCCGATGCTATTATAGGGGTACAAGAATATGATGATGCTAAAATTTTTAATTATAGTGTTTAATATGCCTGATGATTGAAGTTTTCTAACTATAGTGTTTCATATGCCTGATGATTGTTGCTCATAAAAGTTTAACTTCTTTGCTGTAAAATTGGGGAAATGATAATCAGTCCATCTTAGAACTTAACTGTCATGCATATAACAAAGATTCAGAGTGAGATTTTGATATGATAGATTGTCAGTACTTAGTGGACCTGAGATGATTGTTAGCATTTTCAATCGATCCTAGAATTCACTATGTAAGTTTGTTCTCTTTCATTGTAACATTTTCTTTTCTCATTTTAGTTACATGGGTTTTGTTTGAACATTCTGTATTTAGCCTAAAAGACAGAGTTTTATAGTTTATTCTTTTAAGATGAATCTAACTACACATGTTTTGCAGTCTTTTTAAAAAGATGATGAGTGCTAGAATAACACCAGCTACAATCTTGTCTTCTCAATCTTTTCTCATTCATCTGCTGCTGAATTATGTTTTCCTTTTATCAAGAGAAGGATGACATTTTTAACATTATCTTTCGGAAATTGGACATGAAGTTGATGAAAGGTGTATCGTGGAATATGATTACATGGGCTTTGAAAGTGTGGTGAATGTTGTTTACTTGAACTTTGAAAGTCTGGAGAGCTGTTAAGAAATGTTGTTTACATGAGCATTGAAAGTGTTTGTTCCTCACAGAGCAAGCTTTTGTTTGTTACATCCACATTTTAGAATTTAATTGGACGACTTTTTTTTGCCTTTTTTCTATGATCAATGTTTAATCAAATGCATTTCATTGATTGGAGGTTGTGATTACAAGAATGATAATAGTGAACTTATATATGATGTATATTATAACATTGAGCTTTTACTATTAACACATATGACAAACTGCAAAGTAGATGGATTAACTTTGAACTAATTTATAATCAAAATACTCATTTGGTAAAATCGAATTTTGAGTTAATTTACTTACTACTTACATATAACGTGCAACACAATAAATTATGTGCAACGTGCGAAGCACGTGGTAAATTCCTAGTACTATACAAAACGTCATTGGTTAGCATATGAATGATGTGTTTTCAAACTCAACAAAAATAGCTTTCTGAATCATTTTTTTTCAAAAGTTGTGAGAGGCAGCTTTGGAAAATAATGATTTTGGGAGTTGTTTGCACTTTGTGCTAAATGAAAACAGTACCGTATATTTATTGATTTGATAAAAATGACACATAAAATCAAGCCTTTTGAAAACATTGGTAATTCATATGTTAAATAGTGACACTTTGTATACTAAATAGTGATACTTGAAAAAGAGAGTTCACGTGAACACAGGGTCACGAGAGACCTACTCATGTAGACCATTTATTCAAATAGAATATCTCGAGAATTCGGCTCGGCTCATTAAGAATCCAACTTGGATAATTTATTTTGATAAGTAAGTCGAGCTCGAGCTCCTAAGATACTCGATTCACTAATGAACTAGTAGAGAGGTGTAGAATCAATTGTTTTATATTAATTATCTAATACGTCCCCTCACTCATTGACCAAATTCTCAACTCTACCCTCTTAGTAGGATGCCCAACAAGTGGACAATTTAATATGAGTGTAGTTGTTTTCTACAGGAATCGAATAAGGACGTTGTCATTAAAGTATTTCATCTCATCTAAAAATCCGAACTTATAAAAAGACGTGAAATCGATTTGTTTATATTATTTATCTGACATAGTTAGGCTTAATATATGAAGATATTTTTGTATTTCAATAATATATGAGGACTCCTTAGGCTCGAGCTTGACTAGGCTCGTTACTCGTTAGATTCATTTGCAAGACGAGTTCAACTCTATTTTCAACTCGTTAATATAATCGAGTGAGCTCAAACTCGAAAAATACTCGAGTTTAGTTCGAACTTCAAATATTCATCTCGGCTCGAATAATAACACTACTCATATATGTGTGTGTATATATACATATATATGTATAATTTGCACAAATTTAAAATCCATACACCAAACATGCTTTGTTTTACCTGATTTTCTTAGTCATTGAACTAGTTTTTATTGTTTTTACTGCATTCAAGCCTCGTCACTTTCTAACACAATACAATTGAAAGGAAATCTTTCGTGCAAAATCCTCATATGTTGGTCCCGGTGCAAACGAGTCTTACACGTGTATGGGGGGGAATACACGTGTTCAATGTTTTTAAAACTTTTTTTTCATCGAGGTCACTTTTGGTCGATAATCCTCAAGATTAGGTTCGAGAAGCACAGATCGCTCGAGTCAAAGTCTCATCGAGACAAAGATCCTGAAATCGCTTTCAGATACCTCGATAATCCCAATCGAGTCCTCGAGTGTCGAGATCCTTAGTTGCTTGGATCGATAGCTAACTTCATCAATCCTCGTAAGAGAGTTAAGTTTGGTAACTATCCGTTTCTAAATACTCGATCGTCTAATGGTTGGCCCTTAGTTTATACTTTCTTTTAAGCTTTGCTTTGAAAACCTTCCCTTTATGAAATAGTGATTAAGCTGTGATTCACTTATGCAACTTCAGTAGATTGATTCCAACCGAATATCAGTGAAAAGTATGCTTTCAAAATCAAGTCAATGCAACAGTTAAGCACAGATAAGGAAAGCAATAAAGAGCACAACAATTATAGTGGTTCAGAGACTCAAGCTCCTACATCCACTCTCTCGATCCTCGAGAAAATTCACTATCAACTTCGAGCTTTAAACTACCTCGCGAAGTTTACTTTACTCAACTCGGCCCGAGTTTTACGACTACTCCACGCGTGGTTTACTTACTCAACCCGACCTTGAGCTTTACGACTACCTCCGTAGTTTACTTACTCAAACACAAACAAGCTTTGGACTACCCCTACAGAGCTTACTAACTTCTCCTCTAGAGTTTTCTGACTACTCCGCGTAGTTTACTAACTCTTTACAACTCTTCTCACCAACAAACACACTCCAACTACCTTCTCAAGGGTTTGGGGTTTCTCGGTTGGTTTCCAACTAGGATGAGATATCCTTTACAATGAAGCACAATGCAAAGGGTTAGGATATCTCGACTAAGCTTTGAATAATTCTTATCAAGCTAGGCTTAGTATAGTGAGCTCTCTTCAATGTAGAAGCACTTGGGAAATTCTAAGTTTTTCGAGTGCTTTAACTTTTGCAAGAATAAGTTTGAGCTCTTGAGTTGCGTATAAATTTCCGTAACCTTACAATGTAGAGGGTCACCAAGATTTATAGGCATACACCAAGGTCACTCTTGAAAACTATCCGTTGGAGAGACAACCCGTGAGTTCCCTCTTATGGTGTGTGTGAAACGGCTATATTTAGGGTTTGAAACTCCAACACGTTTTAAAGCAATAGCATTTCATGTAGCCGGTCTTCACTTTTTGCAGTCTGGAACTTTTGTACATCTGACATCCTTTTCAGCGACCTGTCACTGTCACTGTCAGTATGGTACAGTGTCGTCTTCCTCTTTTTGACTTTTGTCTCCTAGTTAAAGGTAGACACCTTCAACGGCTCTTTTTGGTTACAAACTCTGAGTTTGATATAACCTTAACAACACTTCTGACTTAGTTCCTTTTGTCTGCATTTGAATGTCTTGGCAATATCTAACTTTCTAAGGAATCGCGATCTTCTCAGTATTGCATCCTTCAGATAGATATATTCAGTGCCTCGGAACATTCAGGTTCATACTGAGCATTCAAGACATTCTTCGAGTCTTGATAAATCATCGTGCCTTCAGTATTCTTGATCTTCAATCTTCAGTCTTCAGTCTTGCGTCTTCAGAGTCTTCTGAGTCTTCAGGGTCTTCTGAGTCTTCGAGTCTCATCGACCGATACATCAAATCTTCGTCTTTGAGTCTTCGCCTCAAGATCCCATCGAAGTCTTCATATCTCGATTTTTACAATCGAGTCTTGAACCTATCCTGAACTATATCTGTTGACTATTCATTCTGCAGATAACATCCTGAATATTCTAAAACTGAATCCTGACTCAACTATCAAGATCATTCTGAACATGTCATACTCAGGGGTTTTGGGATCAAATCAAAATCATGTATCTTTTATTAAATTCATCTCCCAACATCATCAATTCAACTTGGCAACTTTTTCAAAGATCCAACTACAAATTTCAAGGGGAGCGGATAAAACCAGCATATGATGCTCTTTCAGGTGAACTAAAGATTGAAAAATACCTCACTATAAATGAGAATATTGCTATAGTCATGTGTTTTATAAATTGAACAATAGTTCTCAATATCTCGTTATTTAACATTGGAACTTTCTCACCAATTTAAAGAAACACTCTCAATGTTTTTTCTTGAATATCCAAAGTCACCCAAGCATCTCTATTCATACTGGACAATTGCAAATTCTACAACATACATTTAATACATTTTCAATATAACAATTTCAAAACAATTCCTAAAACAATCTCCACACCAATCTAGAAGAGTTCCAAAATAATTCCAGGAAATTGACTATTTTTTTAATAATAAATATTTATTATAAGTGAATAAATTAAATCAAATAAATATTTGAAATATTTGAATTTAAAATTAATCATTTTATCACAAATTAAAAATAGGTATATGTGTTACTCTAAAAAATTGTTGGAGGTCAAGATCAATCCTAATAAAACTTAACGATTTAGATTAGAAATTGAGAGGGTGTTTGCAAAAATTTATGGTTTAAAGAAATGATTAAAATTAGTAATTGTGGGAAAAGTGATTAATAGTAGAAGTTGATAGTGGTTGTAAGAAAATTCAAAAAAAAAGTTGATAGTGTTTGTAAAAAAAGTTAAAAAAATTTAAAAAAAGATTAATAAGCGACTAAAAACACTCTCTTTAAAGCTTATAACTTATAGCTCATGAGAGCTTATTTAAGCTACTAAAAGAGAAATAAAACAATCCAAATTGCTTTTGCACACAATTCTAAGTGACTATAATCACTTATAAGTTTTTGAAAACAACCCTGAATATGTTGAAAACTTGAAATAGAGTATAAAATACCATGTAAATAAATAATTACATAGAAATTAAGTATTTGAAATAGAGTGATTTAAAAACATGAGTTAATTCCCAATTAGTAGATAAGAGAATCTACTCTATCATATTAATAAGGGAATTTATCGTATAGAATCAAGACAATAAAACATAACCACGACTTAAATTAATCATGATTTATCCTACTCATTTATAGGGATGTGATCCAATCCGAGCCAAACTGAAATTTAGTTAGTTTGAGACTTTGAGTTTTGACTTGTTTATTTTCGAGTCAAACTCGAGCTTATTTATCGAATATATTGTTGTTTCACGAGTCTTTTACAACTTGATTCTAAACCGAGTTTTAACTAGTTCTGCAACCCTAATAGCACAGAATGCAGAAGCTATTGACACCTTTCTTCACAGCCAAAAAAGAGTTTCCAGAGCTACATATAATCCTCACTATTTATTCTCGATTTTGAACTTTTAAGAAAACAAGAAGTTCTGAATCATGAACACAAAACTAGGTTCGGATGTTAGAAAATAAAAACAGCATCAGAAATCCACCACAAAAAAGTCAGACTGCATGGCTTACAAGGAATTGCCACCAGAAGGGGAAGGGGTGGAAATTATGGAGAGAATATCTGTAACAGATGCCATAGCGCACAATGCAGCTTTAAGAACGTCTTGAGAACATCCTGGTTTAACTATTGAACGCACCTGGATAACAAAGGTAACATCATATTAGAGAAAAAGATGCAAGAAGATTAATTCGGGGTGTAAAGGAGCCGACTCGAGAAGTGTCGAGCTGAAACTTGACTCAATTAAAAAACTTGAAGCTCGAAAACTCTAACCGAATTCGATCGAGCTCAATATTTTTAAACCTGAGCTCGATTCGATAACCTCCATAACATTAATTAAGAGTATATTTGTAAATAATTAGCATAAATTTGGGGGAAATAGTAAAATTATGTGAGATTTGTTAAGCTCGATTAGGTTCGCGAACCTGGCGAGGATAGTATTACTGAGCTCGAACACGAGCTAAAATACTACTCAATTAGCTCGAGCTTGACTCGATTAAATTCGAGTTGATTTCGAACTTTCTCTGAGTCAAGCATGAGTAGCTCATGAGCAAGCTCAACTCACTTGCACCCCCCATTATCTATGTACCGGGAAATGATGCAGAGATTATAGTTTTTATCTCATGGAAAATAAAAGGACCTTGTCGAGGTATTCTTGCAAATTCTTGATTCGGCCCATATAATCCTGATCTTCAACGCAAAGAGTTATGGGTTTAGCATCAGCACCAGGACCATCAAACTGAAGGGGTCCTGGGTTTCTATACACATCATCCATCAAAAACTTGGTTGCATTTTGTCTCAATAACCTACAAATAAAGACCACTCAGTCTCGTATTTTGATACTATAAAGCATCATAGAATCAGCCAAATAAGAGACGTACTCATAGGTCTTGCCCTTCAAATCCACTGTTGCTGGATGCAAAGCTGGCTTTCCAGAGGTTGAAACCCCATGACGACCATAGCGCTTAACAGACATCATGGCCTAAAAGTTTGGAATTAAATCATAATCCTCTTTTACTAAATCCTTACAAATTTTTAAAGGGCAAACGAGCACATAATTAGGTGAAACTAGATGTATAATGAATCGTAACTATTGTAAGTAACCTTCCTAGCACAATATTTAATGACCATAAAGTAGCAAGGTTAGGAATCATCATACAGTAATAGGAGAAGCACCACAACGCCATTTATTCACAGGATTCTTCAAGTTGGTAACAGTAGCCATATAACCATTCAAACCAGCAGCAATTATGTGATAGCCGATATGACCAAGCACCTGAAATAGCACCACTATGTGTTTATCTCTCATTCTTTTAGCAACAAATCGAGGAAGAGAAATAAATGGGGAACTAAGAAGGGTGTAGACTGTTTTCACAAGCCAAATCAGGCAGAGATGCAACCATCAGATATCAAAGAGGTGGAATTAAATCAAAAGCAAAAGTTACATAGGCATAGTCGCAATCAAATTTGGAAGGCAATGATCCCCGAGCTTGGTAACCAAAGAAATGACAAATTGCATTGAATTTCTTTCCCTTGTAGGTTCCTTCTTTCTGCAGAAAGACATAATCAGATGCAGCGAAAAATTCCAGAGTCAGTATAAGCTTTGGAAAAATTATAATACATGTAGCAAAAGAAGCAAGTAAGTTCGCAGGAAATCCAAGTGGAACTTCAAAAGACAATAGAAGAGCTAAACTTGCGGTAGCATGACCGGTTTAATTTGAATATGTATTAGTTGATAAATGGATAACAGAGGCACAAAGAGAAAGTTACCAATCGCTTGTTCATTTCCGCTTCAACAAGATGAGCTAGGAGCTTTTCTGTCTCAATCTGTTGAGGTATGAGAATAAAAATATTTTAAAATTGTTCCTCCCCGTGCAAAAGAGATATAGCTGGCATACGAGATTCAAGTACCTGAGACAGCTGTGCGGAGTCATCTGATTCTGGGTGAAGAAGGAGCTACAACATAATATTAAGTTCAGCGTTAGCAAGACAATGCAAACAGATTAAACATTCTGACAATTTATAACAAAGTAAAATAATTGAGATAACCTGTTTTCTTATAAATGGAGGCAGGAATTCGAACAATGCAGATGCCCAAGGTGACAGTTGAGCAGAAATATTATCAGCAGAGACACCTTGCCTGAGCAAACCATGAATTTCCTGGGAGATACACAAATTCATATCTATCACAGAAAATTTTACTCTAATCGCTCCAGTTTCTCTCTAATGAACCCAAGCTCAATTATATTTAGGAAAAATGGCGGGGTGGGGGAAGAGGAATAAAATAAGTAAAAAAACCTAAGCTGAATCTGGTTTACCTGCAACAAAGCATAAACTTCAGGGAAGCTTTCTATGAGACCCTCAGGCAAAAGGATGACACCATGGTGTTTATCTGAATAAGAAAAATGCAAAAAAAAATAAAAAATTAGGAGGAAATACGTAGTTGAAACACTAATATACCAAATGAGCTCCTGATTAACCTTGTTCGCCTCTTGCTTGAACTGCATCGCATATTTGTTTTGTGATGTCAAAAATTGTGAGCTTAGAATCAGCCACCTCTTCAGCAAGAATTACCTGCAAGAATGATCAAATCACCCTAAAGGACAACGAAAACAGATACTATTTTGAAGCTTCAGCCTCTCATGGAAAATTTCTAATTAAAATGAGGAAAAGAAATATATACAAACCATATTGGGATGAGACTGGAGAGTGCATTCCAATGCTACATGAGATGCCTTCCGCCCCATGAGTCGAATGAAATAATAATACTGCAAATATCCCAAAAAATAAATGAAATGAACCTAATATTGATGCAAAAATAAATGAAATGGATTGTTTACTTTCTCTGCCGAGAGTGCATCAGTAGCCACATTGCTAATCAGCTGGGAATTGACCTGAAATAAATAATGAAGTCCAATAGTCATTTGACCATCTTAGGAAAAAAAGTAAAATGCCTATTTTTTTAATCTACAGCGTTTATCTACATGATGCTAAACTATTGTGAAGAGGTGTCAAACTAAACGTGAAAACAGATATTAGGCTAAATGCACATCAATGACATGCCATATTATCAAAAAGAAATTGAGAACTACTTTTCACTTACTTTAGGTTAACAAAAGAAAGTTGTTTGATCTAGAATTTTGGAGTGTCCAAGAATAAAAAGAGAGAAAACGACCAAAGAGATAACACACTAGAAACTCACATCATAGAGCGAGAGAGAAAGAGACAGTTATTACCTTGCATATTGTGTCAAAACCCACATTTGTCTCAACAAACTGGTTTTTAAGATCTCCGTTTAAAGTAACAGGAATACCAACCACCTGCAAAAAATTAATAAATCAAAAACATTAATCAGCAATAATTTAAAACAATTGCAAACCCCAAGCGAAAGTAACAGGATTGTCAATTTGGGCCAAACTACAATGATCATGATATATACAATATGTATACATAAAGATTCAGGATAATGAGGTTCAGTGAGAAACTACAACTGAATTAAGCAATATATTTCATCCAGCATGAAGTAATGCAATATACTTTTGTTGAGCAGTTCCTCTCTGCAAAAGTTTCTGCAAGCTGGGCAGCATCTGTGTTTGATGTCACACCTTCATAAGCAAAACACAGAAAGATCAAAGGTCCAGCAAATATTAATTCATCCTCACCTACTGTGAAAGTTTAGATCTAGAACATGGATACCTCCAATAATGACGAGAGCATCAAGCTTTAAAGTTGTGCATGCATTAAGTGTTGCATTTACTTGTTCAGTTGTTTTAATTTGATCTTGCGTCCGGCCCAGCAAATCATAACCGCCTTCAACATAAAACACAGCAAGAATAAGATGATTCTGAAATTTTGAATTATATGTCAGGATATATATGTAAGCATACATACCTTGGTTTTTGTAGGTTGCAAGAATTTCATCACTAAGCTCTAAAGTTTTCTGTGCAAATAAACCTTGAGAACCACCTGGAAAACATTACATGCAAAACATTAATACGCTAATCTTCTCTATAAGAAAATGTAATCTGCCCAAAAGGAGCAACACTTCAGGATAGGGCACAACTGCGGTTAAAAATTGAATACATAAACCATAGGGAAATATGCAATGAGTAAATGGCAGATTAACCTGACAGAACATAATAAAAATAAAAGTAGCATCATTTATCCAAGGCAAGCAATTAAAATCCTCACCCAAAAATCCTAGCAGAACACTTTTGGGGTTGTGCACTTTAGAGCTTCAAGAAGACCCCAAATAACATTATGTCCTCCAGGAGACTGTCTACCGCAGAAAACCACTCCTACCCTGAGATGGGATGAACAAAAGTTAGACTATGGTAATTTTGATATAATGGAAGAAATATCCCAACATAAGTAAAATGCAAAAGGTATCGCTATGGAAGTTTGATACAACCAAATTTACCATTAATTAATCAAGTATTGAATTCAATTGCAGATTATGCATACCTAAGTGCAGGGTGCTCAGAAATTACTTGGGCATCAGGAACCTTTGCAGTTGCCCTAAGGAAGTGTGCTATAGGCTGACCATAAGTGTGAGGAAATGCCCTACTAATGGTGTGGGCCCCAGTGGGGTCTGCGGCTGTTGTTGCATCACCAAATTCTACACGGACTGTAGTTCCCTGTACATTGCAATGACAGGTTGTGGAAAATTGATAAAGAAATTAAAGGTTCTCTATTGATGAAGCTATCTACTCATTGAGGGTTCAAAATTACAATTAGCAAATTTATGCATAAACATGATCAAATTAGTGTAGTACTGTATGCTAGAGCTAAGCTTACTACACAAACGCTTTAAAAGGCAAAAGCCTGGAAACACAATTTAGAATTTCAATTCATGAAATGTTAAAATAATAACTATTTATGAAATTGAAGAAATTAATTCTCTGGTAGCAATTTATTTACACAGGATCAAAGATACTTTGACAGCCAACTTCCTCTTTCATCCAATACCAAAAATTGATGCTCCTAAATTACACGACCCTGTGCTTTTATCCCACCAAATATACAATCCTCTATGTTCGCAGAAACAAACTGTAGTTCACATCAAACTGAATAAAAGCAAGAAAACACATTGCATCACGAACAAAATAAAAGAGCACAATATAGCAGATCCAACACGTCAGATCCATAATCATGGACGTTAGCATGTAAATGCCACACTAGATTTATCATTTGCACAAAATTACATTCTCTCAAAACATGAAATCAATCCAAATTCAACGAACATACTACGCCGCATAGTAAACACCGAAAAAAATCCACACACACACACAAAACAAAATTGAACAGAGGCTGTTTTTTTATTTTTCTAAAATTTCTTAGAGAGAGAAAGAAAAACCTGTAGACAGGGCGGGAGTTCGGGTTTGTATTGCGATCGAAGCGTCTGCAGATCAGAAAGCTCTCTCGCTATTCCGTAATCAGAATCCATCTCCTCAAATCAAATGCTGTGTTAATTCACACACAGTCACCAACTACTGTAATTCTTTTTTTTTTTAATGTGTTTCTTGTTTCCCACTTTACTCTTTGAATGAAAATGTGGAACATATAAAACGTGAGAGTGAGGGGGGACGATGTTACCAACCAAGACACTGGTTTCGCGCTGCCCTCTGTTTTACTCTAAATAACACTATGCCCTTATTTTAATTAATTTGCATTTAAGGGGTTTTCCCAATTTTGCCAATATATATATACTCTAATTTCTCTTTAATGTGTGTATATACTTTATGAATGAGAGTATATGTTGTTATTTATTTTTGATAAATAAGATGCACCACTTTAGTTTTTAGGTATCTCTCATCATCATATTTTTCTTTATTGAGGGGACCTCACATCCACGTCTAAAATTTAAATTATTTTTTTACAAGAAATTTACATTGAGAGACAAACTTGTATGAGACGGTGTTACAATAAAAC
The DNA here is from genome assembly GCA_037126765.1 of Stenogyne calaminthoides. Lineage (NCBI taxonomy): Eukaryota > Viridiplantae > Streptophyta > Magnoliopsida > Lamiales > Lamiaceae > Stenogyne > Stenogyne calaminthoides. The sequence continues at coordinate 29,922,252 of JBBCBC010000022.1, read as the reverse complement.
AAAGTATAATTTGGATATGATATTTTAACACTTTAAAAAATATGTGTTAATTTATGCTAGATTGTATCACTTCATTTCTCACGTATAAGAGGCGTCTCATTCCAATGTTTGTCTTACAAAATAATTACTATATTTTACTAGATAAACTCTTTTTATTTTTTGTTGTAGTACCAAGTTCTAACTCATGCGTTGTCCGGTTTCTATTGAGATGGTCAACATTAATGACTTATAAGTTATAAGTCAAACTAAGAAATTGAAATTGACCAGAAATTCATATTCGAGCTAATATATTTCCTCCAAAAAAAAAAAAAAAACATATGTGAGAAATTTTATTATTGGTGTTTGAAAATGACTTTATTTGTTTAGCAAATAAGTAATAAGTTGATTACTGAATTTTGAATTTAAAACATAAAAACATAAATTCAGCATATCTAAATCCTACAATTACATCCACAAAATTTGTAAGTAATGTGATTTTTGAACCATAATTTATAAAATTTCATATTCATCGCATACTTTTGTTTTATGGTGTGATAGTAGGTGGCTTGCGCAATATCAATGAAAATGAAATTTGGTCTTCTTAATCATTAAAATGGTGAGTAAAATGCCTGATCTCCGTTCGTTTAACATTTGAATAAGAATTATTTGAGTTGTATATGTTTTCAAAAAAAAAAAAAGGTCTTCTGTAATCATTTGATATTCATTGATACAATTTAAATACAGAAAATCATATTATTCTATGAAACAAAAGAAAAAAAAAAATTGAGAATAAGTAGCTAATGGTTATGATAGTCTGCAATACTAATCATTATTAATTTTAAACATCCACATAAAACAAGTAGTACTTGTTATTTACCACTTATACCTTTATTTTTAATTGTACAACTTTTGTATCAAGTCAAAAGATAGAATAGTATGATCCGATGGAATATGCTGATTCTTCTGGGATAAAATTGAATATCCGTTTTGTCAAAAAGGAAGAATCGAATACCGGGGAATTAATTTTGAAACTAATTAGGTGGTTGTAGTTAGAATTTGACAAATATTTATGTAACATTATTAGCTCTAATGCATGGATTCTTAAAAAATTAGCCGTATGTACTATCAGATACGTCAGGGGTGGGAATCAGGTGAGATTTGTCTGGAATTCGCACCCAATACGACACGTGGCGTATCCCAATATTTTTTTTTTAAATTCGAATACTCGTATCTATCGAACATGTATAGGGGTTTATTTGTAAAATTAATTAAATTTTGGGGGTTTTTTTTTGTAAAATTTTAAAATTTATTAATAATTTACTAAATTAAATATTAAACTACTACTTCAAGCCTCTATTTCGTGTACAATTAACATAAAAGAATAGAAAATAAAAATTGAAAGAAAAGAAATTGTGGGCGGCGACTTCGAAGGAGAGAAACAGTTTTATTTGGTGATGAAGGAGAGACACCAAACAATGATGATCATTCGATCAATCTAGATTAGATTTGTCACTTGTTAGTTGCAACTTATGCATTTCAATTGAACTTTGTTATTTAATGTAATTTATTTTAATAATGTGGTACTTCGTTTAAATTGAATCTTTTGTTATGACTTATGACTTGTGTAGGTTGATGATATTTGATTTAATTGTTATTTTGTTGCTTATGAGATGAATTTATTAATATTAGTACATGTATTTTAGCTACTATTGGTATTAATACAGGTGTTATATATAATTGTGTAATTTTTTTGATATTATTATAAGTGTTATATATAATTAAATAAAAATAAATTGACGTATCTTCGTCGTATCGTATCCTAAAATTTTGAAAATCTCCGAATTTCTGCACCCGAATCGTATCGCATCTGCACCCCTGACCCGTGCAACACAGATTATTAGATTAGCTATGAGATAAATTCAAATAAAATATCCATAAATTCAGATCGTTAAGGCCATAATTAAAAGCAATTTAGTGCTACACTATTGTAGGAAGTTCTTCTCTATTATTCTAAACCTAGATTGTGCAGTGGTCACTACTAACACCACAATAAATTAGGACAAACAGATTGTGAAATTGCGATCAAACACAAATCAAACTAATGTATTTGGGGTATGGGAGAAAAAGAAAATACAAACTTTGAGAAACAAATGAGTGGTCTCATATGACTCCGGATACACCGTGCATTCATAGTGCATTTTAAAACCGTGCAACTTGTTTTATTAAAGGATTCAACTTGATTACATTGAATCGTGCAACTATTTTTTTATATTATTCAGTGTAAGCAAATTGCACCCTTTAGTAAAATAAATTGTACGGATTCAGAATGCATTATTAGTGTGCGATGCACCTGATTACATACAAGACTTAAATAAAAATAAATTATGTTTTGATCATTCTATAAATAGATGACTAATATCTCTTTGTTACATTTTTTTAATTACATATGGCTCACAGCCCTTGCACACTCTTTATTTTAATTTTGGAACAATAAAATTATTTTTGAAATTACCTTTTTTTTTTTTTTTGGACAGATAGACATATTTCTTTACTTCGTTGAATCAAATATAAAATTATAATATATTGAAATAGATCCTATTACAAAACTTTACTAATGTTTCATTTCACATCCACAATCCTATTTTCTATGATTTATTTGTAAAGTAAGAGACCATTTTATATATACTCTAAATAAACCTTTTAAAATGTGTAAAGTCGAACAAAAAATAAAATGCAGAAGTCGTCAAAATGTTGCTCCTCCTCCCCACGACCATAACATCAAACAGAGCATTTGAAACAACTAACTCATCACAAAGGCATTAGAGTCGCATAGAAGTAGTTCTTTAACTTGAAACAAAAAATAAAAGAAGAGACTTATGAAACAAAAAATAAAGTAAAAAAAAAACCAGTAACTCGACTCCGTTCACCTATAAAGCAGTTTACTTATTGTAGTTTCTACCTAAAGAAGAGAGAAGAGATGAACTAGTAAGAAACCATTAACAGAGAGAGAGAGACTCATCCAAGAAGTCACTGAACAACTGCAATAGAAAACGGCCTTAACCTCATTCTCGATCTTGAAGCTTTGCATCTCTTACCCAACATAAACGAACGGGAAAGAGACCTCAAAACCCTACTTTCTGCCTTTCTTGGAGCCACGCTTTCCCACTCTGGCCGTTCCTTGTTTTGCACAAGACTCGCTTCCAGAGTTGAGAGGAGGTGGCTGGGCAGAATTAACAGGTATATGATGCCCAGGAAGCCAAGCAGGGAACCCAACAGCAGGGATTCTGCATCACAAAAACATGAAACGTTAATCCTTACACGACATATAAGTAGTAAAAATGCTAAAACAAATAAACACAACAATATTAAGGGGCGTGTGGTTCAAATTCTACAATGGGAATGGCAACGGGAATGAGAATCATCGAATAATGAAATATAAGAAGAATCACCATTCCTATTACCAACACTATTGAAGAAATATGAATCAATAACACCCTAATTTTTCTTTCAAACACACATCTTATAAAGCTAATTGCATTGCCATTATGCAATCACACGGTTCTCCAATGTAAGATAAATACTTCATAAATGTAGAATCAGAATGCATTAATATCACAATCCATTTGCTTCGGGTGATCATTCAAGATTTGCAGTAAAAGCAGTAGGATAAGAATCAGAAAGACTTCCTAATTACATGAATAACAAGATAAACTAAAAGCAATTATAATCTAACATGTTTACCGGATCGTGTAGCTACTTTCCAACTGATTCATTATGAAAAAATTTATGAAGCAAACACATATTAGTTGCACAGGGAATTCTAATTCTAATATCATCCATAAACAAGAAAATTGCAGTAATCGTGGCATTCCTATTGAAAGTGGAGCTAAGAAAATGCAGAGAGAGATGATAGTCCTTACCCAACAAGAGCACAGCAGACTCCTGCTTGGTCATGGAAGCATCAAATGCCTTATTGTGCAACGAAAGCCGTAGTACTTGATTCTCAGCAAGACAACCCTGAAGTATCATCCCCAGTCTCCTGCATTCTGCTTCATAATACTTGCTTTTCAACTCAAGATCCCTCACATACATCTTCTTCCTTTCTCGTGATCTCACAGCTGCATCCTTATTCCTCAATTTCCTAGATGAATAATCATATATCAAAAAGAAATTTACGGCCACTATAGGAAGAATAAAATTTTACTATCATTTACACAATTCAAAAAAGGACAACTAACACATGCTCTGTCAGATCATAATTAGGTTCCAAATTCAAATTTAGCAATAAATTGCACACACATAATATCAATTCAGCTATACAAGTTAATCAAATCGTTCCGAATATATCCAGATGCATACAGTCTACAGAGAATGTTCAACGATTAAATATATCAATTATTCAATACCTTTTCCGCTTTTTGGCATCGGGATCATCATTATCATCATCTTCTTCTTCTTCACCTACGACGCTACCCTCCTCCATCGGTGGCACAATCACACTATTCCGATCCTTGTCCTGCTCTTTCTCCTCTTCCTCCGTCCCAACCTCCACCGATTCAGGACTCAGCGAAGTATCCTTAGCCCGATCCGATTCCGACTCGGGTACAGAATCTATAAGAACGTCGGACAAAAATCCATCGGCTAAAATATCTCCATCCTCCGGATGATTGCACTCATCGACTTCGTTCATAAGATACTGCTCTATGTCATCGATAGCCAGAGACCAGCCGGAATCGGGCGACCTCGACAACCCATCGCCGGCGGGCTGATCGTTGAGTAAATTTTCCAACAGATTGTGCCAATCGATATCTCCCACAACTTCGCGCTCAACCATTAACCCCGATTAAAGACAACGAATCAAAAATTGAGAATTTACAGAGAAGAATTTACAGGAAGGATAGAAGTTCAGAGGATTTAGGTTTTTGCAGTCTTAAAGAACCCCCGGAGTCAGTGTTGGGGGAGCGTAATTGCGAGGATGTTTCGGGTAGCTTCGTGGGTAAGGAGATGCGGTGTTGATCTTAGCCGTTGAATTACACAAAGGCATTGATCGTGTGCTATAGAGGGACACGTAATCCAGCCAATCAGAACGCGAGTATGCCATATGTTTACTTCCATACAAATAAAGAAAATCACTTATCGATAAAGGTGAATAAAATACTCATGATCTTATATTTTAAAATACTTTTATTTTATTCAATTAAACGTCATTTATATTTTTTTAAAAATATAATTTTAAGTTACAAATAAATTTAAATATAATATATTTTTCATAATATTGATATAATATTTTAATCAAAACGTCGTATATATATATAAAAGCAGAAACCGCCACAAATTTGGGAACCAATAGATTTTCTCGCCAAAAATTATTGCTAAATCGGTAGACATATCTATGAATTTTTTTTAAATAAATAATAATGGATTGAGAAAAAAAATTTGTAATCTTTTTAATAATTCCAAATATTTGTTGAATATCTTTGAAATTTTAGAATATCTTTCTTTCCTAATACATCTAATCTAGAAAAAAAATCTTTGTAATCTTTTTAATAATTCCAAATATCTTTTGAATATCTTTGAAATTTTAGAATATCTTTCTTTCCTAATATCTAATCTAATATTATATATAATTTTCAGTTTAAATCCAATTCTAAATCTTAAATTATTAGTTCATCATTATCGCAATGGTGCATATGCATTGACACGTACATCACAACCTGGTTCAAATACTGGTTTTATAAAAAGCTGAAAATCGGGAACCGCGAGAAACTCGAATAATATTTAGAAGCAAATTAAAATTGTGCCCAATTAAAAAGCGACACGTGAAAATTACATGTTAATTAAATTTATTATTAGTAATTTAAATAAAGTTAATTTCTAAAATAAATTAATAAATAATTAATGGCGTCATCGACCCATTAAATTAATTAGGCCCAATTCAAGTCATACAGCCTAATAAATCATATTGGATCTCTAAAGTCCAATAAATAAAATTGACCTCCAAAGTCCAATAAATATATCTTTCTTTCCTAATATCTAATCTAATATTATATATAATTTTCTGTTTAAATCCAATTCCAAATCTTAAATTATTAGTTCATCATTATCGCAATGGTGCATATGCATTGACACGTACATCACAACCTGGTTCAAATACTGGTTTTATAAAAAGCTGAAAATCGGGAACCGCGAGAAACTCGAATAATATTTAGAAGCAAATTAAAATTGTGCCCAATTAAAAAACGACACGTGAAAATTACATGTTAATTAAATTTATTATTAGTAATTTAAATAAAGTTAATTTCTAAAATAAATTAATAAATAATTAATGGCGTCATCGACCCATTAAATTAATTAGGCCCAATTCAAGTCATACAACCTAATAAATCATATTGGATCTCTAAAGTCCAATAAATGAAGTTGACCTTTAAAGTCCAATAAATAAAGTTGGACATCTAAAGTCCAATAAATGAAGTTGGACCTCTAAAGTCCAATAAAATATTGGATCTCTAAAGTCTAAAGTCCAAAATTGGATCTCTAAAGTCCAATAAATTAAAGAATTAATGACTCTGAGGTACAAAAAATAGGAAGCAGTGACTCTAAGGTACAAATGCAATTTTTAGTGACTCTAAGGTACAAAAAAAATTGTACTTTGTTTGAAAAAAAAATGCACTTTGTACCTGAGAGTCACAAAAAAGTTGAATTTGTACATTAGAGCTTTTTGCTCACCCACTTTGTACCTTAGAGCTTTTTCCCGTAAATTAAAATTGCGCCCAATTAAAAAACGACACGTGAAAATTACATGTTAATTAAATTTATTATTAGTAAATTAAATAAAGTTAATTTCTAAAATAAATTAATAAATAATTAATAGCGTCATCGATCATTAAATTAGTTAGACCTAATTCAAGTCATACTGCCTAATAAATCATATTGGATCTCTAAAGTCCAATAAATCAAGTTGGCCTTTAAAATCCAATAAATGAAGTTGGACATCTAAAGTCCAATAAAATACTGGATCTCTAAAGTCCAATAAATGAAAATTGCGCCCAATTAAAAAGCGACACGTGAAAATTACATGTTAATTAAATTTATTATTAGTAATTTAAATAAAGTTAATTTCTAAAATAAATTAATAAATAATTAATGACCCAATTCAAGTACGGCCTAATAAATTATATTGGATCTTTAAAGTTCAATAAATCAAGTTAGCCTCTAAAGTCCAATAAATGAAATTGGACCTCTAAATTTCAATAAATGAAGTTGGGCGACTGAGCCTCTAAAGTCCGATAAACCAAGTTGGGCTTCTGAAAGTTCAATGAAATAAATCAAGTCCAACCCAGATCCTATAATCCCATCAGACATTTTTAGAAAATTATAGAATCTTCTGGCCAGCTTGGAAAAACTTGTTAAACCTAAGGCAAAACCATATTCTCCACTTATAAATAGGTTCCTCCTCATTAATTTCGTCACGCAGACACAATAACACACGATTGAAGACTCAAGATTCAAGACTTTATAATTATCCACAGAGATCGAAGGAGTTCTCGAAGATTCAAAGATGGTCTTCGTGCAAGTCATCCAGAAATGACATCCGATCAGAGATCAAGGTGTCAAGCCCCTCCGATCAGACGTTTCTCCTCTTGAAGATTCGAAGATCCTCCTCCCAGACTCTTGAAGATTCAAAGGCATTCTTCGTGCAAGTCATTCAGAAACGACCTCCGATCAGCGATCAACGTGCCAAACCCCTCCGATCGGACGTTTCTCCTCTTGAAGATTCGAAGATCTCTCTTCCAGACTCTCGAAGATTCAAAGACGCTTTTTACCAAATTCAAAGACATTCATCCAAAAAATCTCCAAAATTAGTGTTTAATCCAAAATAAGGCATCCCGCCCTTGGATTCACGTGGTAAATTCTCAAATTCAATCTCAAGATCAAGGCAAGAATTTCTCCAAAAGTCATCCAAGTCAAAGTCAACGTTCGAAGAGAAGAATCAGAAGAATTAACTTAGAGATCGCAACCCGCAATATTCCACATTCAAATTCGAAGAAATTCAACTTGTAAATTCATTTTCTTGTTGTTTATATTGAATTCATGAATTTTGTACTTACAAATTTGGCACGCCCTGTGGGACGACTCTACCCCTCATCTCTTATCTTCCAAAGAAAGCCTCAACATAATCAACATGTCTTCCCATAGGATCCTCTACATCAAATTCGATTCTTCGGACAGTTCGAAAGTCAATGTTGTTACTCGGAGCATGTCAAGAAGACTAAGCTTCGGGACTTCTTCAGGAGCCAACCCTTCAGTTGGAACTACCGCAAACAGACCTAGTTATATTGCTGAAAGTGACAAAGACAACTCGAAGGACTCCACTCCTCGATCCTTGTCAAGATCTTCTTCAAACTCAATCACAGTTTCAGTTCATGATGGCGGATGCTACCATTATCGAAGAACAACTTGCTAACCTGACCAAGGTCATCGAAGGACTAACAACGAAAGTCCAGAATCAAGACTCCCAAATAGCCTTCTTGATGAACAAGGCGAATAGTGGTGAGACAAGTCACTCAAATGAAAAGAAGGTTAAAGAGCAAAAATATGTTGAAGATTCAACCAAGCATCAAGCTGGAGAAATTGGGCAGGCAAAGAAAAAAATGCTGGTCTTTTCTGACGGAGGAATCGATATGCATCTAAGGTCATCAAAGAACTTGCAACGAAAGTCCATAATCAGGACTCCCAAATAGTCCTTTTGATGAACAAGGTGAATAATAGTGAGACAAGTTACTCAGATGAAAAAAAGGTTAAAAGAGCAAAAATATGTTGAAGATTCAACCAAGCATCAAGTTGGAGAAACTGGGCAGACAGAGAAAGAAATGCTGGTCTCTTCTGAAGGAGGAATCAGTATGCACCAGCTTAAGGAATTCATCTTGGTTATAGCAAAGTGGTGATACGAAGAAGGTTCCAAGTCTACCTATTATATAATATATGTACTTCTATCTTATAAAGTTTTGAGTCCAACCCAAAACTATGCGTTCCTCATTATCTTTATTTTAAAAATAACAAAAGCCCAACCAAGCCCATCCCAAACCCCCTATTAATTAAGTTGAAAATGGCATAATAAAATTCTGGTCATGTTTTTTCCAGTTTGATCACCGACTTGTTTCTCTAATCCCTCATTTTTTTTATTTTGTCTTTTTTTTACAACAAAAAAATATAGAATTAATGACTTTGAGGTACAAAAAATAGGAAGCAGTGACTCTAAGGTACAAATGCAATTTTTAGTGACTCTAAGGTACAAAAAAAATTGTACTTTGTTTGAAAAAAAAATTGCACTTTGAACCGAGAGTCACAAAAAAATTGCGTTTATTTTTGTAGAACTTTTTCTCTCCCACTTTGTACCTTAGAGCTTTTCCCCCAAAAATATAAGTATTTTTTCGTAAAAAGGAAATAATATAAATATTTTTTTCAAATTTTAGATTTGATTTTTTTTTTAATTTCCCAACCAAAAATCAAGATTCATTACTGTTAAGTATGATTTTTGATTAATTTAGTAATTTATTTTGTTATTTTTTAACTTGTTGAAGATGGAATTTGTATCTTTTAAAAAAAAAAAAATTATATCTATTGATGAATATTCATATTTATATGAACAAATTAATGTTTATTTGTTACGTATTGTGATAAAAAGATAAATTTTGGACCCCCTTATTATTAGTGAAAATAGAATATGAAAATGTAATAAAATACTAATAGAATTATAAAAAAAAATAAAATTATGGAACATTAATACTTTTTTAATTGATTAGTGTTTCTATGAAAAGTAAATGTAAGCATTGAGCATTAAGTTGTATAATTTAGTTTTAACTCACTTTTTGTTAATTAATAGATAAGTAATGTATTATATTTCTATTACTATAACTGAATTGGACATTTTACGCAATAATATATGTGAGGCGCCGCTTTGTAACAAAATGTGGATGATTTATTTGGAGATTGCCTAGTGTTTTATATAGAGGAGAAATTCTTTAAAAATATAGATATATGTTCTTTTATTGACTAATTTTATTAAAGTTGTGTACAATATAACTGAAATGAATATAAGAAACGTTTACTTTTCAGCCCACCCCATCAATGAATCCTGGATCCGCCTATGGCTACGCCAAGTCGTATACTAAGATGATCGATGACTTGAAGATGTCAGTTGGATACCAACCCCCAAAAATTCAACAATTTGATGAGAAATGAAATCTGAAGCAGCACGTGGCTCACTTTGTTGAAACATGCAACAATGCCAGGACCTATGGGGACCATCTGGCCAAACAGTCCGTACGGTCATTGAAAGGAAATGCCTTCGACTGGCACATGACTTGGAGGCAAACTCCAACGACAGTTGGGACCAGATAAGCAAGAATTTCTGAATCGCTTCTACAACACAAGGAGAATGGTTAGCATGATTGAACTAACCAACACTCTCCAGTGGAAAGAGGAGCCCATGATCAATGGAGGAATTTGAGCTTCAATTGCAAAGTCTGACTATATGAGGCTTCTACAATCGAGATGTGCATTCATGGCATGCAATGGGGTCACTGTTACATTCTCCAAGGGATACGACCAATAACCTTTGAGGAACTAGCTACAAGAGCTCATGACATAGAGCTTAACATGACCGCAACTGGAGCTAGTGGACCGCCCATTCAAGAACCTCGAAAGTTCAAGAACAAGCAAGAAGTCAAGAAAGGGGGCAGAACATTTGTTAAGACTCAAGCAAAAAGTCCATGAAAACAAATGCAAGAATCCTCTAAGTTCGGTCATGATTCAATTAATCTTGTTGATACTTTTATTAATGAATGCAATTGATAACATGAAACGAAATACAAGAGAGAAGATAAAAGATCCTAAATAGATTTCGGAAGAGGGTTCAAATTCTTCAACATCATCAGGTCTTCATAAACAGTATCCTCCAAGATGAGTATTGATAGTAAGAATCTTGTCCTTAGCAGCTTTGATCTTGCCTTTGTTGTTTTGAAGAGAAACTTGGTGTTGCTGAAATGCTTCAGATAATGTTTTTTTCCTCAAATCGCCAAGTTCATTCTCCACCCGTTTCAACTCTGCTTGGGCTACTTTCAACCTGTTGCCTTCTTCAATCTCTTTTTCTTCAAAAACACGGAGAGAGCTTTCTGCTTCGGCCAAATGCAAAACAATAGATTCCTTGGTCATCCCGTCAGAAGATTTTGACCTTGCTACATCATCGTCATCAGCTTTGTCAAAAACAGTTGCTAGTACATTCTCTAAATCGGAAGAATCAACTTTGTCAAACTTGTTTATTTCCGTCATCACGTAAAAGACTTCTTCTCTCATAGAGGATAACGAGTCAATAGAGATCGTTGTAATCTTTACAGGAGATCTTTCCACAAGTCCGCAACATATCTTTGTTGGTGAATTTCCACAAATCGTTCACATTGACACTTCTCTCGTGCGAGACCTAATCATGGAACCACGTGGGGGCATTATCAAATGAACTATATTTAAGAAGACTCACTTTCTTCATCTGATCCATCTTCAGATGCATTGCCAAAGACATCATGCATAACCTGAAAAGCAATAAAATGATTATTAAAATAATAAAGAAAGTTGTTAACAAAAGAGTTAAAGAAGATAAGAACCTCTTTTGAAGAAATAAATGGTTTCTTGGTGGGTTCAGGTGGCTTAATCCTCTTCAAATGACAATCATTTTGCCCGCTTTGACTTTTTGTCAGAATGCCTAGAAGCACTTCTCCTCTTGCTCGTTTCAGCAGATGCTACGGCGACGTGCGCTGAGAAAATGGCTATGGGAGTTTGATTAACCTCTTGGTGATGTACATCATCCGAAACATGATCATCATAGATAACTACTACCTCTTATGACAATGATTTACTGGATTTCAAATTGATAAGATCTTTCACATAACCTTCAAAATAAGTATCGTGGACTTGACCCCACCATTTCTTATACTCTGCTGAAGAATACCTTCTGATGTCGTGAACGGGGGCAGGGAAATATGCTTTGGAAAAGGTCCCCTGATGAATACATCAATCACAATAGAGAGTTTCTTTTGCCAAGTCACTCTCACGATTGTTAATAACTTTCAATGCCCCGGGCACTTCTTGATAAAAGTCGAACTGACGACTAAATCTGTGCGGACTATAAGGTTCAGTTATGAAATGATCACCTTGCCTTCAAGTGAGAAAACTAGAGCTGATGGCCGTAAAGTAACTCCAGTTGCTCCATTGGCCTGCCCCTTTATCTTCATAGAAAATTTGACCACTTTTGGTGTTGCAAGACCATAAAGGCTGGTCCCCTTACTGAATTCGTCTACGAGCCTCTTCAGGAATGTAACATCTAGAGTCATTCTCGCAAGAGTGGAATACCATCAGAGGTCTATTCAATCCATGAACATCTGGAACGTGAGTCTTGAAATATTGGGTCAGCCAAACATACACAAAGTGATCCGGAAACATCACCAAACTCTCATATGGTTTCGGCTCCTTCGAAACTTTGTTCAAACCTCTATAGATGTTTGCAAGTAGGAATAACAAGACCAACTTCATCACCGCTAGCCATCATACAAGCCATTTTGAAAGTACTCGGTATTATCAATTTCACTTCATCGTTTGGAAGAACGAAAGTACAAAGCCAGCAAGCAATGTATGCAGCCAGATATATCTCTTCTTATTGTTTCCCTTCGATTCCGAGTCTTATGAAGGAAGCAATCTCTACAGGAGTCCACTCTTTATAATCTCCTAAAACTCCAGAAGGGTTGTGGGTTGATTTAGGACGAGCATTCATCTTTTTCTCATTTCAGGCAGATGGTGACTAGTACTTCAAAGTTTTGCTCGACCAGAAACCAATCCACTTTTCGATCGATACTTTGGCCCCAGAAATGCCTCCACAAAGTACGTGATAAGCATGAAATAAATACTTGCGGCTCGATGGAATGGTTAAATTACCAGTTTTGTCAAACAATTCTTGCTCGTTTGGAACTACTTCATCGTAGAGGAGGCCCAGTACAGCTAGTTGTACAAATCCCACAGAGAAATGGACATTTCCCCAATATTCGTCAGTAGAGTGTTTGTATACGGAAACCATTCCTCGCAAAAAGCTTTGATAACCTTTGAATTGTAGCCGTACGTGATCCCACAGCTGTGCAAAACCCTATTTGCTAAAATAATGGAAAATATTTGCAATTTTCTTTTTAATTTGAATTGCATTTTAATCCATTTTTCATTATTTTGCAGTGGTTCAACATGGTTCACTTCAAGAAATCCACTACGTCTTTCGGGACATGTCACTTAATGGTTTCAGACGACGAGCAACAACCTTGGGAGAAAGGGACTCAACTTAGAGTTTACTCTCATGCCATTGGAAAATACGCGTCACTTGTGAAGCAAGTACGAAATGAGTATTGCTTGGAAGAATGGACTCGAGAGATTGCTTTGAGCAAAACATTCAAAGTTTGGATCTTGAAGGCGGCCAACCATTGCAAACCTGCTCAAAATGTGGTGGATCATTTACCAACTTCGGGTCGCGTATCATCATGGGCGCAGCGGAATGGAGTGATTCTATGAAGTTTGCCGACGAGTTTTACTTTAACGAAGGGTACTGGGAGTGGACAAAGGATGTCTTTAGTAGATGCAAGCGCAACCTTCGAGATGCAAGGATTTATGATGTCATTTTTGCGTCTCTTTTCACATACGAGTACAATTCAGAGGTCATCAAAACTTTTTGCGAAGCATGGTGTTCGTCTATAAATACTCTACTGACGAATATTGGTGAAACGTCCATTTCACTGTGGGGTATGTACAGATGTACCGGGCTTCCTCTGACCGGCCTCCTCTACGATGAAGTAGTGCCAGACAAGCAATAATTGTTTGATAAAATTGGTAATTTAAGCATTCCATCGAGCTGCAAGTATTTATTTCATGTTTATCACGTACTTTGTGGAGGCATTTCTGGGGCCACGGTATCGATCGAAAAGTGGACTGATTTCTGGTCGAGCAAAACGTTAAAAGTACAAGTCGCCACCTGCCCGAAATGAGAAAAAGAGAAATGCTCGTCCTAAATCAACCCAAAACCCTTCTGTAGTTTTAAGAGATTGTAAAGAGTGGACTCCTGCAAAGATTGCTTCCTTCAAAAGACTTAGAATCGAAGGGAAACAAAAAGAAGAGACATATCTAGTTACATACATTGCTTGATCGCTTTGTACTTTCGTTCTTCCAAACGATGAAGTGAACTTGATAAGTCCGAGTACTTTCAAAATGGCTTGTATGATGGCTAGCGGTGATGAAGTTGACATTGTTGTTCCTACTTTGGCAAGTATCTATAGAGGTTTGAACAAAGTTTCGAAGGAGCAGAAATCATCTGAGAGTTTGGCGACGTTTCCGATTCACTTTGTGTATGTTTGGCTGGCCCATTATTTCAAGACCCACATTCCAGTTGTTCATGGATTGAATAAACCTTCGATGGTATTCCACTCTGACGAGAATGACGCTAGGTGTTACACTCTTTAAGAGGCTCGTAGACGAATTCACAAAGGGGATCAGGCTTTATGGTCTTGCAATACCAAAAGTGGTCAAATTTTCTATGAAGATAAAGAGGGGGGCTAATGGAGCAACTGGAGTTACTTTAAGGTCATCCGATCCAGTTTTCTCACTTGAAGACAAGGTGATCTTTCATAACTGAACCTTACAGTCCGTATAAATTCAGCCGTCAGTTCGACTTATATCAAGAAGTGCATAGGGCATTGAAAGTGAATAACATTAGTGAGAGTAACTTGGCAAAAGGAAATCTCTATTGTGATTGGTGTATTCATCGGGGGTTCTTTTTTAAAGCATACTTCCCCGCCCCCGTCCACGACATCAGAAGGTATTCTGCAGCAGAGTATAAGAAATGATGGGATCAAGTCCACTGTACTTATTTTGAAGATCATGTGAAAGGTCTTATTAGTCTGAAATCTAGTAAATCATTATCGGAAGAGATAGTAGTTATCTATGATGATCATATTTCGGATGGTGTGCACCAAGAGGTTAATCATACTCCCATAACCCCTTTCAGCACGTCGTCGTACCATCTGCTGTAATGAGCAAGAGGAGAAATGCTCCTAGGCATTCTGAAAAAAGTCAAAGCGGACAAAATGATTGTCATTGAAAGGTGATTAAGCTCACCATTAAGCCACCTGAACCCATGAAGAAACCAGTTCTTTCTTCAAAAGTGTTTCTTGTCTCCTTTAACTCTTTTGTTAACAACCTGACTTTATTTATTCTAATAATAATTTTATTACTTTTCAGATTATGCATAATGCCTTTGGCAACGTATCAGAAGATGGATCGGATGAAGAAAGTGAGTCTTCTTCAGTAGCTCCTTTGATAATGCCCCACGTGGTTCCATGTTTAAGCCTCGCACAAGAGAAGTCTCAATGTGGACGATTTGTGAAAACTCACCAAGAAAGATAAGTTGCGAACTTGTGAAAAGATCTCCTGATGAAGATTACAACGATCTCTATTGACTCGTTATCTTTTATGAGAGAAGAAGTCTTTTACGTGATGACGGAAATAAAGAAGTCTGACAAAGTTGGTTCTTCAAATTTAGAGAAGGTAATGGCAACCTTTTCTGACAAAGCTGATTACTATGATGCTGCAAGGTCAAAATCTTCTGACGGGATGACCAAAGAATCTCTTGCTTTGCATTTGGCAGAAGCAGAAAGCTCTCTCCGTGTTTATGAAGAAAAAGAGATCGAAGAAGGCAACAGGTTGAAAGTAGCCCAAGCAGAGTTGAAACGGGTGGAGAAAGAACTTGACGATTTGAGGAAGAAGAAGAAGAAAAAACATTATCTAAAGCATTGCAACAACACCAAGTTTCTTTTCAAAACATCAAAGGCAAGACCAAAGCTGCTAAGGACAACATTCTTGCTATCAACAACACTCCTATCTTGGAGGATACTGTTTATGAAGACCAGAAATTATATAGCTAGGTTCCAATTCGAATATTATGCTATTGTAAATTTGTAATAGGCCATTCTAAACCAAAATTGGTTTTTCAAAAAATAAAATTGGCAATTAGTTCAGTCTAAATGTACTAACTACTAAACTAGCATTCATACATAAACTACTAAACTTTCATTCATACAACCATATGTGTTCATACGGCCAGAATCCTATCCTACAACAAAAAATCTTCAGCTATACTAAGTACTAACTACTAAACTAACATTCATACAACCATATGTATTCATACGGCCACAATCCTATCCTACAACAAATAATCTTTAGCTAGAGTAGACTTGCTAAGTATGATCATAATTACGTCAATCTACACATAAAACTAAGATAAATAAAAGTACAAAGATGTAAAAAAAAATGAGGTGCAAAAAAGTGCATTATTTGATTGAAGGGTGAAGATAAAATGATTGTGTCCATAAATGGAACAAACACACTTTCGATGGATGGACAAATAAAGAAAGTGAGCACACTTTTGGTGGACGGAGAGAATATCTGTCATAAGAAAAGAATGATTATTACTTCTCAAACATACTGCAAAAGATTTTTGAACAAAAAAAACTATCAATGGAGAAATTCACCAGTTTTGCTACTACAATCTTTGAAACCACAATCTTTGTTCGATGTCCGATTTCAGCAATGCACCTAGCCAACTATAGTCATGTTGTTTTTCAAATCAGAGACACAAAATAAAACCACCTTATCCTGCCATGCCAACTCATTCACTTAGATGTAAGCTTCATCAAAATCTCAACTACCATATATCTCTGGAAAGGGACGGAGTAAAAACATTCTACGTGACATTCAGACACGAACATGAAAATCATCTTATAACCACACTGTTCACCTGGGAATTACTACCAGAAGATTACACAGTAAGAAAGACATACCACATGTTCACCTGGGAATTACTACCAGAAGATTACACAGTAAGAAAGACATGCCACGGTAGATAGAAACAAACACGTGTATCAACCACGGAAATGCCTAATAAAGTGAAGAAAAGAAATGAACCTGCTCTGAGCTAATAAGTGAATGAGTTAATGCGGTATCTCCAAACAAGGATCTAAGTAATAGCAAAGCTGGAAATAGCGGTTGTTCCATCAGCATCAATGCCCAGACCAGAAAAGGTATGCACGGAGAAACATAAACAGTCATATCAAGAATTGTTACATGTTGCTTGCAAGACTAAACAATTCAGAAACTGGTCAGTGTAAACTTTCTTGATCAAATTATTGCTTTTCATTTGGTAAACTCAATCAAAAGCCTCAAAGAGAATACAGACATGTAGCATGTAGAGCATGTGAATTTACTATAAGCTAACATATCTATGCTCATTGTGTCCATACAGAAGCAGGTCTGACCTATAAAACGTAAATTGACAATTGATGAAACTATGAATGCTCCTCTTTCTAATCCGTGCACTCCAATTTCTGTTGCTCAGCAGCTGACAAAACTTTAAAGTAACATAGATATATTATCATTAAGAGACTATACTAAAAAAAGAGAGAGAACACACAATGGTTCACTATGTTACAGGTAAGACCATACAGACTCAATTTTACAGGCACATACAACAAAGCAAGCACTGCTGACTGTAGATTGTTTGGCGATAGCTGATTTTGGAAGAGAATGTACAACCATCCATTTAAAATTAGGTCACTCCAGCAATATGCTTCAAAAATTGACTTCATTTGGGAACATATTCAATTATTGCCTAGTCATTGCTCCTAAATCAGTAGTTCTTTCTGAGTATGCAGGCCAACTATATCAGGATTTCTGTCCATTCAATGATTTTTCTTCTACCACACAGGCAAATGCTCTCTAGGGGAGTACATTAACATATACTGATTTAAACATCACATAGACACAAACAAAATATGCAATTAGAATATTGAAGATGATGATCCAAGTTCACAGTTAACAAAATAACTTTCAAAAAATGCACTCCCAATAATAACCACAATAATGTGCAAGAACCAGCACTAAAAATACATATAAGCATTACAGTACTGTATAATTCAGAAGCACACTAATACCTCAGAGAAACCAACCACTAACACCAGCCACCAGTCTGAAACAAAATCATTTCATCACGAAGTAGAATGACAATGGTTATATCGGCAAATTCCGCAATCATTATCCCACAATAAAGAAACTTAACCCTAGCATGTATACTATCTAAACTAGCATTCTGAAATACAAAAGCACAAGAACACCAGTAGAGAAGTAGTATAAACAGATACAACTAACTCTCCCATTAGCATCACTGCCCCTTCTCCTCCCTCTCCCGATTCCATTGCTCAATCCTCGCCCTACGCTCCTCACTCCCTTCCCTCACCGGACTCCTGCTCCTGCTCCTCCTCCTCCTTTCTCCCCCATACCTTCCTCCATGCCTTTCCCCCCCATTCCTCCTCCCCCCACCTCGATCCCGTCTATCGTGATCTCTCTCCCTATCCCTATCTCTTTCCCTATCAGGCCTATCCCTATCACGCCTCTGGTTATTCTGTGGGGGACTCCCACTCCTGCTACGGCTCCTAGGTCCCCAAAACCTCCCATGGTGCCTACCATACAGCCTCCTCTTCAATTCCCTACCAATCATCTTAACGTGCATAAAATTACAATACCCACCGCGATTACAGCTATTCTCCTCATACTGCCTACACGTAGCCTCACGAAAATCAGTAACAGGGGAAAAATCACCTATTATCGGCCGGCCGGAATAGAATCTCCCCTGCAACGCGTTCAGCGCCGCCGCGGCTTGATCCTCCTCCTTGAACTGCGCGTACACATTTCCGATCATGTGGTCGGCGAGGTTGTCGCAGACGTTGAGGCTCTCGATGTCGCCGAATTTGCTGAGCTCCTCGAATATGTCCTCGTAGAAATCCTCGAAATGCTCCTGGATCTTGCTGGCCTCGATGGGCTGGCCCTGGGTGTCGACGCCGGGGGTGATCATGTCGGGGCGCTGGTACATGTTGGAGAGTAGCAGCGTCGGGGAGATGGTGGGGCGGTTGTGGAGGCGGGAGCACCGGTCGCCGTGGCGGCAGGCGCCGATCTTGAAGTAGAAGGGGCAGTTGACGCGATCTTTCTCGGTTCCAAATATGGAGGCCAAGTGCTCCGCCATTGTTGTGGATTGGGGAGCTCGATACTCGAATTGGAGAGAGGAATCTGGTGGAGAAGAACTGGATTTGTTATATAGGGTTTGAGAATGGTTAAAACCCTAGAAATTTGATTTGCGGGAATATAAAAAATTAAATCCCTAATTGGAAATGATGCTAAAGTTGAGCTGAGGGAACGAGGAATACAAGGAAGAAAACTAGTACGGACCTAAATGGACAATAATACCCCTGCCTGCCATATAAATTTCGCATGGATTCCTATGTTCCACAGTACTCTATTTCATTACTGTTCCACATCATATTTTAATTATTTAAAATTTAAAAAATATATATAAATATTTTTTTTTCAATTTTTCTTTTTTCCAATTTTTTCTGTTACTCAACCCGGACTTAATTCGGCCCAAGTGGTTCATGGTTCACCCGGCCCAATGGTTCATGATTTAGGGTTTAGGATCCTTAATTTAGGGTATAAATTTTAAAATTTTAAATAAGTAAATCATGGGACAAATGTCAATTTAAGGAGATGTGGAATAAAAGTGGAATAGAGTATTGTGGCACATAGGAATCCAAGCGTATAAATTTGCATAAATATATTATTATAGACAAAAGGAATTAAGTTTTTTATAGTCATGTAACTTTGCATCATTTTGACATTGGTCCCGTATGTTTTGACTTTTTGATTTTGATTCTATAAGTTTTTAAAATTTTTGAAATTTGTTCTTTCACCTGCTATAGCAGGTCACTAATCAGGTAACAACCATCTATGTAATTATTTTATTTTTTATTTTAATTTTGAAATACCACCTAAACTTTTTTAATCCTAATGGTTTTATGTCGTGATTTTTTGCGTGTTTTTTTAGGCAAGAATAGTGATTTTCTGCGTATTTTGGTTTATTTTTTTATTTTATGGTCAGTTTAAACCCAATAAACTGACCAGATTTGCTTTGTCTTTTAATGTATAAATTGTTTTTAAACCAGATCAAAAATCTGGCTAAAATTATTATGATTAAAAAAGTTCAAGTGACTCTTCGAAATTAAAGGGAATAACAAAATAATTACATATGTAGCGGTTATCTGCTTGGTAACCTGTTGTAGCAGGTGAAAAAGACCAATTTCAAAATTTTTAGAAACTTATAGGACCAATTTCAAAATTTTTAAAAACTTATACCAAAATAAAAAGTCAAAACGTACGGGAACAATTTCAAAACGAAGCAAAATTACAGGACAACAAAAAATTTAATCCCTAGACAAAAACGTGTATGCAATATTGCATACAAGTGATATGCGAAATTGTATTTTTTTTTTCTCGTGGGTCAGGAGGACGAGATAGGGCAGATTGCTGGTGGGCTAATGGGCTTTCTTCATTTTTTTTTCGCGTCGCGCAGCACGAGCTGTCAGGTTTCTTCTTTTTCCTCCTCTCTTCAGATTGCTGGCGGATCTCACGGGTTCTTCCTCGTTCGTGTCCTAATTTCTCGTTCAATTTATTTTTTTTCGATTCGCTCCAATCACTGGATGAAATCAGGTTGTTCAATTTAAATTATAGTGTGGATTCTGCGAGAAGAAGAGAGAATATGTGTGTGGTGTTTGAATTACCCGTCAACACAAAGTGTGTGCCGAAATTCAGATCCTTCTGCACTCTTTTCATGCTGTTCTGTAAATCTGTAATTTTAGACTGATGATTTTTTTTTGCGCTTGTACTGATTTTTGTTCATGTAGTAACACTCTTTTGGTCATAAGGTAACACTCTTTTGTTCGGTAGTAACACGTCAAGTTGTTCTGTAAATATGTAATTTTGGACTGGAGATTTCTTTTCGCACTTGTACTGGTTTTGTTCATGTGGTAACACGTTTTTCTTCACAGAGTAACACTTTTTGTTCATGTATTAACACATGTTTTTTTTAGTAACATGTAACATTGTTCACATATCGTCGTAATACTATGTGAATACTCATGTGTTACTA
This sequence comes from Stenogyne calaminthoides, assembly GCA_037126765.1. Classification (NCBI taxonomy): domain Eukaryota; kingdom Viridiplantae; phylum Streptophyta; class Magnoliopsida; order Lamiales; family Lamiaceae; genus Stenogyne; species Stenogyne calaminthoides. Next base: position 29,901,164 of record JBBCBC010000022.1, on the reverse strand, counting down.
TATGAACAACAACGTGTTATCTTATGACTCATGTTATCTTATGAATATTTATGTGTTACTATATGTTTTAATACGTGTTACGTAAGATATGAAGTTTTTTCAATATAACAATATAGTAACACTTATACATAGATGTAGTAACCCACAAAAACTTATTACGTAAGATATGAAGTTTTTTCAATATAACAATCCAGTAACACTTATACATAGATGTAGTAAGACATAAAAACTTGATAAAAAAAATATTTTTAAAAATTATATGCTCAATAAGGATTGAACCTGAGACCAAATACATTAACAACCGACCTAAACCAATAGGCTATAACACATATTAATTAATGATATGTATCTATAAATATATATCCGCTGCCCGCCTGCCCGCCCAATCCACAGCTCATACCCTTAACACTTTATTATTTTATCACAATACTTTATCACCTCAAATATTATTTAACTCTACATTAAATACCGCGCATACAGTATTTATACAAAAGAATTTGAGACGGAAAGAATATATGATAAAGGATTTAAATGTAGCATTAGAAAGTAAATGTATATTAATCCATAACAATACAATTTAAATTTAAAATAAAAATGGATTTCAATTCAAATTCTTGACTATCCAAACAAATTCCAACAAATATGCTATCAGGAATTTCATATTAACTCTCAAATCCCCCTATCCAAACCCATGTAAAACATACCGAGATTTCCATCTACTATTAGAAATATCAAATGTCCACACAACAGTTAGCAGAAGAGAGTGAGAGCTTCCAATAACTAAAATGCCATACCTATGAATGAAACTGAAAAAAATATATTTTCATCACTCAGCAAAACTCAAATACAAAGGTGAAACTGAAAAAAGTATACTTTTCATCGCTTACAACACTCAAATACAAAGATTATACTGACAACACTCAAATACAAAGATGAAACTGAAACTGTATACTTTCCATTCTAATACAGAGATGATACTGAAAAAAACACTTTTCATCACTTAACAGCATTCAAATACAGAGATGAACCTGAAAAAGTTTACTTTCATCACTAAACAACAATCGAATATAGAAGAGGATCAAGCTTTGGAGTAGAAAGCTGATCCATCAAACATGACGAATTCAAATAACATCACCAATGGCGAGTGTTCAATTATCTGGGCAGAGAGCTTGCAGGAAAGTTGCGTAATGGATTCTCCTTCAGTAGCTCCGTTTCTCTGAAAAATAACAAAAAGTAGAAGTCAGTGAATTGCATTAGCAACTCATCATGGATAATCATGATGTGATGATTTGAACAGGTTTTGAAGATGTCTTCTTACTTTTTTATATCTTTACCATCCCCTGGTCTGAGCTGAAGAACCAAAGACTTTTCGCCCTCATTGTCTTGTTTAGGTTGTCTGAAAGATATCAGTGATTTAATCAGGAAGGATAAAGTGCAGCATACATTTCAAGGAAATGCAGAAACGAAAAAGGAAGAACATTTCCAAATTTTCGAGCAAAGATGAAATGTGAAGCTAGTGTCATCAATGGTTGTATACTTACCCCGTGCATTCCTCGTCTACGAAGATCTCAATGCATGGGCCTGGAGGTGGTCTTACTGCTCTTTGACCAGGTCTCTGAGGAATCTGCAAAGAAAAGAAACATTTGAGCATAAAAAAATCATCGATTAAGCATGAAGCAGTTAAAGCTCAACAATTACATTGTTAGATGTCCATTTGGACGGAATTGCATTATTCTCTTTGTTTCTTTCTGAAGCAGTTAAAGCTCAACAATTACATTGTTAGATGTCCATTTGGACGGAATTGCATTATTCTCTTTGTTTCTTTCTGCTCGAGCACCAAGTGTGTGCCATGGTGTTTTATGTGACTTGGACATTTCTTGTTGATGACCCACCAGTGAACTACTACCGGAGTCTTTAAAAATGGAAAATGAGTTTCCAGATGCCCTATTAGAAAGAAACCGAAAAATCAGTGGACTATCTCTAACACTATCCTCAATTTAGACGAAGATGCCTAAGAACATTGAAGCAGAAATCAAGTTCCAACCTGTCAGTCTTCTGTTTTTTCTTAAAGATATCTGAACTCTCTGAAACTTGGTTTCCTGCATCATGAGAAAGTATTAGCAGGGAATCTTTAATAGTCATAGTCATCAACAAAAAACTTCGAGAAGTCCGTAGTTAAAGGTATAGCTTACCTGCATGTTTAGCCAACACAGTTCCAAAGCTGCGAGCTGGTACTTGGTTGTCAATCACATCCTCCTGCAAATTGGCCCGTAAAATCAAGTCAAGCAACAACAAATGAATGCAAATGTAAAAAAAATAAAATGTAAATGATATGCTATTTGCTTACATCTGTAGGTTTGAGTTGCCTCATTGAGCGAGTAAGAAATTTCTTGTAGGCTGCTGTCAGTTTTTCAATGGGCTGAGCCTTCCTGTTAACCAGAAATCAAGATCAGGTTAACACTTGCAAATAAACAAACAAACCGAGTCTTTAATCCCAAATAATTGGGGCACAATAATAGAATCACGTGGGTCGCGTGCACGAATTAATCTTGTCCATGTGCCTCTCTCTTTAAGTAGATCAGGATTGCAATTGAAGAAGATTTAACAGCCAAAAGAAGCATGCTTTTTTCTTTCAGATTTAGTAGCAGTTGTAACAATAGGGATTGATGAGTTTCGTCTGTAAAGCAACGTAAAAAGGAAACAAGTAATTTATCACGTTAAACCTAGTTATCCATCAAGTTTCTAACCTAGCTTATTTAACTTGCAAAACTTTAGCATATAAATGATGAGATTTTACTCAAAGTAGATAAATTGGATTATTATTGCAATATGCAGGATGAGTCAATTCTATGCACCGTAGGAGCATGAACAGCAAACAATGCCACTAAATGGACATTAATTTATTAAGAGAACAAATGGAACTACAAATTGCAAGAGTTAGTATGCTTATCTACCTAGTGAAATTGGGAAATATATTCATCTTTATATGAACTCTAATGATAAAGGAGCAAGAAGCTCTGGATCCACAGAAACACAAGTATTTATAACAAGGTCTCTCACAGAAAATGCTTACATAGATAGCCCACGGTTGAAGATCTCATTTGCAGTTTTATTTTTGTTCTTCTTTTCCATGTGCAAGGCGTAGGAAATGTAGAATGACACGTGTGTCTCTCCAATTCTGTTTGCCTCCAGAAAACTATATATGACTTCAGCATCAGCACAACTTTCTGCCTGTTCCACCATTTCACACGGGTAGCCATCATAAGTACCTAAACACAATGTTTATGCATGAAATAGGAACCCTGTGGAAGAAGCTTACATATTCTAACCAAACTTTCAGGTATCGTAGATCATCCTTGTACCGGTCATCATCCCAAAAGGTGCGCACACACTGTTCATATATCACGACTAATCCTGAATAGTCACCACCGGAAGGGAAAGCTTCCTGAACCCATTTGATGCACCTTTTGAATATTAAACAAGATAAGAAAAAATGTAAAGATTAATACAAGATGACAACTAGATGAAATATGCATAAATTTTGGAAGTGGCAAGAGATCATGAATTTGGGAATTGACAACCAGTTCCTGTATCATTTTGTTTATTCACATCAAGTCTTTCGAATTCTGCTAACCTAACTAAGGCTCTACTTCATACTCTTTCAGACTAAAAAAATGCAAGTTTTCCGTTCTTTTGTGAACAATAGCTTTCATAATAAGTCCGGTGGTGCTTTCAACCTAAAATAGAACATAAGAAACACTTTTTTTTCAAAATAAGCTGAGTCACACCCACTTAAAATTAAAGTGCTTCTATACACTGTACATTAGAGGTTGAAAACAAGCTTTTCATAACATTGGCAATGATGATTATAAGTGCTACTTCACCATGGTTAAACTGATAAATATTCTATTTAGCCGGAAATAATTTCACTCGGGCAATACACGAATGCCTGCACACCCACCTCACAAATGCTTTAACTACCGAATCCAATTGTTTTAACCTTATGACCTAAGTTGCAACCATCACATTTTGGAACCAGATAATAATAGGGTTAATGTGCATAACACAACCAAATAAAATGATTTAATGTTATTAAAACCCAAACTCACGTAGAGATTCCAGACACAAATATAATCACATTAAATTTATATAAGGAATTAAAAAAAAAAAAAATGGAGCTTCTGAAAGACTGAAACGATTCAACACTAATTACTCACTCGATCCATGGCTGAAGAGGGTCTTCGCCAGTATACTGATCAATAGCCTCAATTAACCTCCTACATATTTCAAAATCCATCAATTAAAGCTCAAACCAGAAGAATAAACACACAAAGAAATCAATTAAAAGAGATAGATAAGATATCAATATCCATTTTCAATCTCGAACCTCCGATGAAGCAGAAGAGAATTCTTGATTTCCGAATGGGTGTGGGATTTGAGGGCGTGGTTGAGGAGACGGACATTGCGGCCGCGCTTCAAAGGGCGAACATTTTCTTTGAAGAGTTCCCACTCGTTACCAGTCTCTTGCTTCGACGCTAGAAACGCCGTTTCTGGATCTAATAACACCGTTTCTCTTGACTCTACCAAATTGCCGCCGCTCTCCATTATCTTCCTGAATAATTCTTCTTCTTCTTCAACCTAGTTTACCTCTCGCTCACTTTTTCCCTCTTTGAAAACCTTGAATTTGAAATTTGAAATGACCTATGATTCTATTATAGCCGTTAGTCGGAGGGATGGATTGGGCTTTACTTACAGGGCTCCGTTAGGCAGTTGGATGGATTGGGCTTTACTGACACGTGGGCCCAGTAGTGGGTGGAATGAATTGGGCTTTACTTTGGACATTTAATACAAAAATAAAAATAAATTCCAACACAAGTGATAACAATTTATAAGTGTAATATTATCGATTGATAATTGTTATGGTGCATTAAATATAATGATACAAATTTTATATTATGAATAAATTTCAATTATTTATTTTTTTATGTAAATTCTATAAATTATGTCAAACTGGTTCGATGTAGTGTCATTATTGTGCGTATCAAGTTGATATAATTTTCTATTTATTTACAAGTCCTCGTTAGTGAATCAAATTTTCGATAATTTTCTTGATATTTGTTGTATAGTAAAAACTATTGACTGATTTCATAAAAGAAAAATGTCGGTTATAAAAAAAAATGAGTGGGTCTCATTGCATTATGCACTTTATAGTGTATTTTAGAACCATGTAATTTATTATAATGAAATATACAATTTATTTACACTGAACGGTGCAATTTCAATTATTAATGCAAAACTCGCTCATAAAAACGAGTGTAAAAATTAATTGTGCATAAAATTGATGGACGAAGAAACTATAAATCAAGCAATAATAATATAATAAAAAAATATATAGTGATTGACCAATCAATAATACTTATTAATATTCTCAAGTCATAATCAGCTCACCTCGCCTCTATTAACTAGTCATTTTGATTCATTTGAACATTGGTGATGGTTATAATAGAAAATCCAATTTATAAATTGGTACATACTGAAATGTAAAAAACAGTTTATTCTACTGCAAAAAAATGTTCGCAATTCATATTTTTCTATAATTATCTTTATCTATCTAATTGATTGGATTTATTCAATGAAGCTTGCCCTTAAAAAATGTCCAAGATTTTCACTATTTTCATTAGATAGAGGACAAATTGTAAAAAAAAACAGGAATTATACTTATTATTAATTACATTTTGAAAATTGAATTTTAATTTTTATAGAACAAATATCGAATTTTCAAATTTAATCTCGGATAGATTCGTGGGCAGAAATAGGGGTACTTTTATAAATTTATATACCAAAATACTTGCCCACAAATTTGCACAAGATCATTTGTTTGTAATAATTTGAAAATGATTCTCAAAGTGCAATTAATGAGACACATAAGTCTTTATTTTTTGCCATTTTCCTCATTGAATAGCAATTGTGGAAATGTCACGAAGGATGTCAATATCGACCGAACAGTCGAACACTCTCTGTCAAAAATAAATAAATAAAAAATAAAATAAAATAAGATCACATTTTACTCTCACCTCCCTCAGAAATTAACAAACCTAAACAGAAATCAGATCAAAATCTCCCAAATTTCGCCCCCAATGACTTCTTCTCTAGCCCTAACCACCCTCAATTTCTTCAAGCCATCTCCACGTTTCCTGCCTCCCTCTTCTTCCTCTCCTCCGCGATCCAACTGGAAAACAACTGCCGGCGTCAGATCGGAGATGAAAATCTACAAAGGAACACACATGCGAGAACAGCGGCTAACGCAGATGATCGAGCAGAAAGTGATGGAGGCGAAGCAGGTCTGCGGCGAAGACGAGACCTCCGATGAGTGCAAAGTGGCGTGGGATGAAGTTGAAGAGGTAAGCCAAGCGAAAGCCGATCTCCGCCTCAAAATTCATCAATTGCAGAAGGATCCGCTCGAGCATTTCTGCCTCGAGAATCCAGAAACAGATGAGTGTCGTATTTATGAAGATTGATATATCCGTACGGTCTCTTCTTCTGATCTGTTAATCGCTGGATTTTATTTTGCTGTTGTCAAGTTCAATTAGGTAAGTTGCTCTCCGTTTGTTGTAAATTATGAGTGTGATTTGTTGAATGTTGTGTCAATTCGCGTTGCTTGAGCTTGAACCGGTAATCTGCAAACGAGTTGTGAAATCTGTTTGAAATCGAAATTTTAAAGCGCTTTAATTTCAATTGTAAATTAGGTGATATATTTTTTAATGTCTTTTCGCATAATATTGTTTTCTGAAGTAACATATCCGAATGTGTTTTTTCATACATATTTTTTATCTACTTCTTTTCATTTCTCTATCTACCTCTAAAAGTAAAACCTATCCAAAGATCCTGCCAGCCGACAAAGTATTACTATAAATTTTGTATAATTCATATACAGATTAGTTTATGAATTTCAATTAATTTACTTTGCTTATCCTTTTTCTTTTAAAAAAAAAAAAAAAAGACTTTGTTGCATTAAAAATTTCCATGTTAAAGTACTACGTATTTTTTAACATTCTAGGATATTCTCCATACCACCAGGTGACCAGGATAAGGACACTTAAATAATATTACCTCACTCAAACCTAGAAGACAGTTTGAACAGTTAATTTTTACACTTGATTTATATGATATTTATGTATTAAGTATTATTTACTATCATTTAACTCGGATATAATTCATAGAACTCCCAGATGTAGCAGCACACGTGACTTGTAAAACTCCAGATTGGTGGGGGAGGGAAATAATAATAAGCTCCCAAAATGCATTATCTAGTGGAGACAACTATGTGTGTCGTTTGAACTAAAATAATTTGAATTGAAAATATGCAGGTTCAATATAATTTATTTACTAAAAGAGTAATTAATGCATATATTTTTTTATAATTAAAAATTAACTTTCCCATTATTCTGAAAATATTTACTCCTACTTTTTATTTCTTCTTTTCAAAATACTGCTTTTCTTTACCTGTATTCTGTGAAATGACTTCACAAGAAATCCGTTGAAAGAATTAATTAGGTAGGCTAACTAGTTGCTCAACAAAAAGTATATGGATTATATGTATCGTGTGTTATTTATAAAGGAACACATTATTTTTTGACAAAAAAAAACGTCATACCAAATTATGCCTTAAATCTTACCAGTCATAAATCAACTCATGCAAGTGTCTCTCAAAAAATAAAAACTCCTATTTTTTGTTTTTTTTTGGAGGAAGGTGTTTATCTGGCGCGGTTTCAAAATTTTTGGAGGTAGAACCGCGATCAAAGATTTTTTTTTTTTTGTGTTTTTCTTGAGGATCTAAAATTTAAAGGAATATAGATGATAAATTTAATTATTGTAATATTGTTAATATGAGAATTTAAATAAAAGATTACATTACAATAATTAAAAGTTAAAACATAAAAATATACATATCAATAACACTAGTACAATACCAAAATGTAAGCAACGATGGTAAATTAGCAAGACTGGTCTAGTAGTCTAAAAAAAACTTCATCATTTTTTTTGGAGGATTTCCCATGTTTATCTCTCGGATCCTTTGAATATGTTTAACCAAAGTTTCATGTCAATTTTCTTGGTCTCTTGACTGATTAATTTGGAAATAAAAAAAATCAAAAATGAAAATTTGAATAAATTAAATAATTTTTTGAATAAAATTATTGAAGTATTAAGTATGAACTAATTGAATTATTGAAAATTGAAAATAAAAACTTAGAAATAATAGGTTCTTCATTTAAAAAAAAAAATTTTCTATTTTTTATTTTTTTTTTTTCTAGAAATAGGTTCTTCATTTATAATCTAGTTGACAGATATATGTATTGTAATTTATGGCGGATATAAGTAGTAGTGCTCAAGAGGGGACTACGAGTGGGAGACGAGGGAATTGGAGTATGAATTAAATACTTGGGAATTTGTGGAATATGGGTATTTGGTGTACTAATTACTAACAACTAACTTTGTCCGATAAAAAAAAAAAAGGGAGTAAGAGCGAGATTTCAGTTCATTTTAAACACTACTATATTTATAAGTGTCGCATCACTTAAATTTTAAATAAACTTTAATTAAATTTTTTTTTTTAAAGTAATCAATTATAATAATTTTTTAAAAGTAATCAATTATAATAATTTTTTAAAATAATCAATTATAATAATTTCTTTACCATTGGGATCATAGCAACATCATTTCATCTCGTTGTAAATCGGAACCGCAATCACCATAAGAGGGACCGTTTTTTTTATCGCAACAAGAGGAACCACCATTCATTACCGCGAGAGGGAATAAATACTTTGGGGTCCTGTTTTGAAACTCTATTTAACATCCATATTTGGTGGAGGGTTATAACACATTCTTTTTCCACTTCACCTCATCATTTTTTTTAAGAGTAACCAAAGTGTTTTTTTAAGAAATAAAAGTTCTCTCTTTTTTGAAAATAAGTCTTTTTTAAAAACTATTTTAAATGTTTCAAAACATACCCTAACTTTCACAATGATGAATAAGTTATAATTTATTTTTAAGGGATCCACCATCAAGCATGATTCATTAAATTATAACATTTCATTTAAATATTAAAAAAAGAAAAGAAATAAAAACTAAAAGAAACCTGCAGAGTTGCAGAGCCTTGTCAGGCTCTTCACATGCCAATTTCAAGGTGTGGGCTTCACGACTCATCTCACAGGAATTTTGAGGCATTCGTGTTTGCACCTGCTCAACTTTGCATTGTTTTTTATTTTATAAATATTGGTTAATTTGCAATAACCAATTTTAAAGAGAAAATAAATTTTTGAGTTATAACTTACTATTACAATGGTAGTTATAAAATATTTTGGATTATAATCATGAGAGTAACCACAATTGTGTTGCTCTTAACTTATTCACATTTTATAAATACCATTTTCTTTATATGTTTCAGATTTTCAACATTAGATTATATGCCCCGGTGAAAAGTTAAATGATATGTCAACATTTTATTTGTTTTCTATAATTAGGAAAAAAGAAAAAATTATCAATAATCATGTAATTCTATCCGAATCCACAAATAATACTACCAAACTTGATAATATAAAAATTTATAGAATCATTTGTGGATTCGGACAAACTTAAATGATCATTTGTGATGGTTTCTCTGCGAAGGTAGGGTGATAATTCAAGAATAATCGAGAATTTGATGCAATTGGAATAAGAAAAATGAAAAGGAAAATTAGTGGCCAAGGAAAATTAGGACCCTTGATTTAATTTAACAACCGCTGCAATTTTCAGCTGAAATTAACCACCGCTGCCGCCATGGCTCTGCTCCTCCCTCCGCCGTCGCTCAATCGCCGCTGCTGCACAGCCCAAAGTCTACCGAGCCATGATGCTGCTAATTCATTTTGCCGCTTCAAAGCTTCATGGCAAGAGGTATCCACTGCCACATATTATCTCTCCTCTCGCTCTTTCTCTCTCTGCGATAAAAATTGATGTTTTTGTGAAGGTCGCCGGCGTTCTGGTGTTTTCGGCGATTCTTTCACGGCTGTGAAAGCCATTGCCAACAGCCCACTGGGGGAGGAGCTTCAGAGGAGAATGGCGGAGAAGAAGAAGCTTTATCAGGAAAATTCAGCAAACCTTAAGGCACTCTCTGATAAGGCAAGAATCCAGAGGTAATCAATTCATTTCTATTTTTTCTAATTTTGTTCATTTAGAAAGTGGTACGGATGACTCCTTAATTTTCTGTAGCTTCATCTGCTTAATTTTCATGTGTTTATCAATCCTGAATCTATTGAGCCATTACTCTAATTTAGCTCCGGAAAGATGGAGTAGATAATCTATATCAGAACAGCTAATACTTTACTTAAGTCTGGCTGATACTGCAGATTTAAGGGTCGCCTTATTGTAACAAACTTAGTTTTCTCTCTCTCTTATCTCTCTTTTCTTTCTTATATGTAGGCAGATAGTATTGGTTATTGATTCAAGTGTAGTCTTTCTCTCAATTCGATAATGAAGTTTGTTCTTCTCTTCTTCGATTATTGGTTTATTAGTTTGCACAGTACAAATGCGTAATGATTTTACCAAAAGAATGTTCAGTGGGAAAACTCAAATCTTTGGAAGGCATTTTTCTTGATAAAATCCTTGCGACCAACATAGATTTAATTAAGTGATCTACTGTAAGGAGATGATGCACAATATTAAGGATTGGTATGTGTACGTTGGAATAGTTGTATGGACTTATCAGATGTAGAATAGAAATTTGTAAATTTTGGTTGAAAAACAGTAGCAAAAGAGACGTAGAGGAATTCAGAAGAAGGTAAGTCTAGTCTAGTTGAATATGGCTCATTATAAGTTCTTTTGTTACCATTATCTTTATTCTGGCTAATTATATATTTGTGTAGAAATTAAATTATGTGGTTTTCAGCTTGTGGTATGGGGACGATCGGCCTCGCTGGCTTGGTCCGATCTCGTACGACTATCCCGCCTATCTCACCGGTGAACTGCCCGGGGATTATGGTTTTGATATCGCAGGGTTGAGTCAAGATCCTGTGGTACTGGGCAAATATTTCAAGTGAGTGCACTTATGTCTTTTGAAGAAAAGTATGAAAGATTTGCTTGTACTAAGATAAAATTTGAAGACAAGTTGTCCACAATTTTACCTTGAGCTGAAGAAATTAAATGAACACTGGTACTTTTTCGTGTAGTTTTGAAATACTGCACGCAAGATGGGCTATGCTTGCTGCCCTTGGTGCTTTGATCCCTGAAATATTAGACCTAGTTGGAGCATTCCATTTTGTCGAACCTGTTTGGTGGCGAGTAGGCTACTCAAAGCTTAAGGTTAGATGTTCTGGACGAGGATAATGATATATTAATTTGGTCTTTAACTCCTTTTCTTTCTCAAGTTTATTTTATATATTCCTCATGGCTCATCATACAAAATATGTCTTAAATTTTGTTTATTATATTCCATATTCATTTCTTACTTTCACCAGGGTGACACACTTGACTACCTTGGCATCCCTGGTCTGCATGTAGCAGGAAGTCAGGGAGTGATCATCATAGCCATCTGTCAAGCCCTTTTGATGGTAATTTATCAGACATTTTATCTTATAATTAACCCCCATCAGTTTGAAGTCTTGCCTGTAGTAATCAATTATGCAACGTGATTAACGAACCAAGTCGAGGCTTATAACAATAAATACAAGATTCACTGACTTGGGAAACTCTGGGATTGGTTTTATATATGTTCTTGAATCGTGGCTAGTGATTGCGAGCTAACCCTCTCGAGTAAATTTAAAACGAGTACATGGTGCTCGGACATTAGCTCAATGTTTTTTTTTTGGAAGGCGAATGACTCGAACCCATGACCTCTTGGGCATAGGTAGTGGTGCTCTAACCACTTGAGCTTATCCCACTTTGTCATTAGCTCGATGTTTTCTTATTCGCAAAGTCTTACCTTGCAATAAATCAGTTTTACCTTGCAATAGGTTTGCATTTTGTGTACATTTATAAGCAGTATTAGTTGTTTCATTAATTAGAACTTGTTAATCTATTAGTATTAGTTATTTCATTAAAATGTATTAGTTAATATACGATAAAGTGATAGTTGCACTAACTCTTTCTTGTTATTACTAAAACGTTAGCTAATGTGGCAATGAGCTTTCCATCTCCAGGTTGGTCCAGAATACGCGAGATATTGTGGCATAGAGGCTCTGGAGCCACTTGGAATATATTTACCAGGTGACATCAATTACCCGGGAGGTGCACTTTTCGATCCCTTGAATCTTTCAAAGGATCCCGACACTATCGAGGAACTGAAGGTGAAAGAGATTAAAAACGGGCGCCTCGCCATGGTTGCCTGGTTAGGCTTTTATGCTCAAGCAGCTCTAACTGGTAAAGGGCCTGTACAAAACCTTCTTGATCACATTGCAGATCCATTCAACAATAATCTGCTTTCAACTATAAAGTCCCTGTAAAGCCTTCATTTGATCTGTATATTCTAACTTTAAGATTAACATTACTTGTTTTCAACTGTAAAGATGATGTACCTCCAAAGAAATAAGTATCATACATCTCAGTTTCTTTTATAAGTGATACTTTGACTAGCTCTTTTATGAAAAAATAAAATAATTTTTTATTAAAATTTTTAAATCCATTAGTGCATACATGTGTCTGTCAACGTAATGATACAATGCAATTTGGCCAACATGTATATCGTACAAATATTTGACAAAAGATGAAATCATCTATACAAAGTACTTATTTGACCAACGTATATATCGTGCATATGTTTGACAAAAAGAAATAATCTCGAAAAAAAAAAAAAAAAAAGGAAATGCACCTCTAATCCATGAAATAAGAGCACAAGGGATAATTTGATTTGTAGATGGTTGTTAGGGATGAAATCACCTACTTTATAATTGGTGTTTTATTTTATATTTTATACTCCTTCCATCCACCAATCTTATGTCTAATGTTTTTGATACATGTTTTAAGGAAAAAGTTGATAAAGTACCGTCCGCCAATCTTATGTCTGATGCTTTTGACACAGGTTTTTTAAGAAAAAAAAATATAAAATAGATAAAGTAAGATATTATGGAGAATTGTGAGATTTATTTATTAATAAAGTGGTTGATTGTGAGTGAAAGTACAATGACATTTGAAGTAATTAAATGATGGTTGGGGGATAAAGATAAAATGATTTTTTCCATAAATAGAGTGTGCATAAGATTGGTGGACGGATGAAGTAATATGGATGGATGATACGTGAAATATTTTGAGTCCATATGTTAAAAATTCATTAGAATATGAAAAGGGGAACAAATGAATTGAACTGGGGTGACTATGACGGTTCACTGATATTTTATGAAGTAGGGAATGTGTTCCTTCTATCACATGGAATATCATTTTTTCATCTTATCTACCGGAACCATTCCTTCTACCACATGGAACATTTTTTTTTCATCTTTATCGACCGGAATCACCCCATATAGAAACCATTTCTTCCACAACATGAAATATTTGGAACATCTTTTTTTCATTTTATCGACCGGAACTGTTCCTTCTACCACATGGAATATTTTTTTTTTCATCTTTATCGACCGGAACCATTCATTCTACCACATGGAACATTTTTTTTGTCATCTTTATCGACCGGAACCACCCCATATAGAAACCATTCTTTTTACAACATGGTTTTTTTTTTCATCTTATAGACCAGAACCATTCCTTCTACCACATGGAATTTTTTTTTTCATCTTTATCGACCGGAACCATTCCTTCTGCCACATGGAACATTTTTTTTCATCTTTATCGACCGGAACCACCCCATATAGAAACCATTCCTTCTACAACATGGAATATTTTTTTTATCTTATCGACTGGAACCACCCCATATAGAGGGCGTAGAATCCCATAAAGGGTGAAAAATCCCCATTAAATCCCAATAAAGGGGGGCAACAAGTCTCGAACCCAGGACCTATTGATCTGAGTAGCGGTGCTCTAACAACTTGAGTTAAGCCACTTTCACGCATTTTTTTTTAAATTAATAACGTTGTTATAACTTATAACTTATAATATTGGACTCTCAACATTTGTTAAAATAGGTGATGATACATTTTTATTTTTTCAAAGATTACATATTTATTTGGTTTCATAGTCTACATATTTGATTTCAGAGAATTAAAACTAGAAATAAGGCCCACCATTCTTCATATATAGATCATGCTCAATAATTAAAGGAATATGGTTGGTACAAATTAAATAATAAAAAACTCATGCACGGATCAATTTATATCTGCTTCATGCTCAATAATTCAAAATTATCTAAAAGATGTCTCCAAACCAACTTTCCTTGGTAGAATTTAGAATATTAAATTGGTTATAGATAGAGTTTGATTTGAACCCATATCAAGTCCATTTTCTCATTTAATCTCTCATTCGAGTTCTATTTTATTAAGTTCTCTAATAACCTTTTTAGGTTGTAAAAAAATAACATTTTCTTGGTATTATGTTTTTAAAATATATTTTTAATTAAAGCATGATTATAATGAGATCCCCTCACGAATCATTATCTTTTTTCCGGTTTTTCCAATTCAGAAATGAGATATTGAGATCCTAAATTATGTTTGTTTTGAACTTAAACCATTGGCAAAATTTTCTATAAACTCGAGTTCATGTGAACTTTTTTTTATTTAAGTATCACTCTTATGCACACACACTATTACTATTATGTATATATATGTCACTATTAAAAAAATACACTAAAAATGTACATTTTAATTGAGTTAACATTAGATTTACTCTAAGCCTTTTAAATTGTGAAAGTCAATATTATCTCAATATAAGTCTTATTTTACCTTTTGTATCGCCAAATACCTACTCTCCACTACATTTTCAATTTAGGCAGAATCATATACTATAAAACTTCATACTTTAAATAAAATTTTACTATTTGTTCATAATTTCAGAACCAATAAATTCAAATACTGAATTCCTTTAAACCCATGTGTTGTAAGCACATCGCGCGAGGTGGGTCAAAGCCCATTTCGCATCGGCCCATTATGAATCAGTAACAAGACAAGTCATTGACAGAGAGGGGCAGTAACGAGATAGCAAGGATCTCGTCGACCTCGTAACTACCCGAGCTCCGTGCATTGAATATGGCAAGACATGTGTCAGATAGTAGGTATAGGTGATCATTCCTAAATGGGGATTAAATCAGACGAAATCCGGCCAAGGACGAAGCAAAGCGGCGTGTCAGAATACAAAAGTGGCTAATCTCCAGTAAATCCAGGAATTATCTCGATTGAAGTACAAATTCGGGTAGCGAGGTCCTTTTTGCATTGAGCGACCTCCCGCGACCTCCAGTGCAGATCACATCAATCTTGTAACATTTAATGCTAACCAGTGCTACTTTCGGCCCTATAGATTAGAAATCCGGGAGAGTGAACACCACTCTCCCAACCACTATAAATGCAGGTCATTTATGGCCAAAGAAAGGAGAGAATTTATGATCCTACCAAACTTCTTGCAAAATTAATACTCAACACTTATTCTCCAAATCCAATCATACGATATAAATGCAATCCATATAACTCATTATTGTTTGTGTCACTAAGATCTTTAAGCCACATCATTATCCTTAAACAACTTATTTTGGTGCACAACAATTGGCGCTAGAAGGAGGGTACTCTTTAAGAAATATAAAATCTAAGTTCTTAGCATTTTCTCATTGGAGTATTCCTCACGAATCTTCCACAAAAACCCATCACGACCACACAAATCACTCAAAAACTCAAACCATGTCTCAAGCAACTTTCATCTCCAAAAGAAAAGCATCAGTTTCATGTCGCTCCAGCGGAACGGGGCCTAGTGGCCCTACCGTTAGCAACTGCAAAACTGGAGGACCCACCACCCGAGTTGCTCAAAAGCTCGAGCAGATCCGCACCCCAAAAGATATCAACGATGCCATTGCAGAGTTACGCAAAAGATAGGCCGAGATGGAATTTCCCACTGGCGACCTACGCCACGACCTGAACCGTAAGGCCGAAAGCAAAGGCAAAGGCCAGATGCATGAAGAACCTCGCCCCAGGGACCTCGCCGGGAACAGTCCCGCTGTAAGGAACACCATCACGAGGGACCTCACTATGAGGGACCTCACCGCAAGGAAAGTCAAGAAGTCAATTATCATGGGGCCCAACACACCCCACGCTATCGGGGAAATCTAAACGAAGGGCCAAACCCAATTCACCGACGCTTATTTTCGGGAAGTTTCAGCTGCGGCCCACACCAAGCTCGCGGGCCCAGAGAGACCGACCCCAGGCGACACATCGCGACAATGTCGAACCCGAAGGATCTTTTTTGGGATCTGTAGCCCAGCTCGAACCCAGGCAACGAATATCAGCAAAGGATCGACTCGAGCGAAGTCCCTCACCCTGAAGAACTGAAAGAACTCCATCACCCTTCAGACGCTGACGAACCCCGTCCCCTCGCCGATAGGACATGAACTCTCCCCCTCGCCAGCGCCGAGGAGAGGCCGATGGCCAGAATGAAAGCCTTCAGATGGCCGTCATCCTTCAGAACATCAAGGACCTTCAAGAGCAGATAGCAAACAAAGGGGGGACGCCTATCACCACTAAAATTCCGGTATCACCCCTATCTCCTACGGTCATGCTCGCCCCGGTCCAAATCAAAATCAATGCGAGCTCGGTCATACAGTACAACGAGAACACAGATCCGATCAACCACGTGAGCAAATACACGTCATACATGAACTCCATGAGAGCGACTAATGCAACCCAGTGCCGACTTTTCCCGCTCACCTTAAGCGATCAGGCATACCGCTGGTTCAACATGTTACCACCAACCTCCGTTGAGTCTTTCCATCAGATGGCTCACTTTTCCTCACTCACTTCGCATCTCTGATCCCGTATAAGGGAACCAAGCAGCACTTAGCGAACATCCATCAGCTCGAATAGGAGTCAGATAGAGCATACATCGATCGCATCGACCAACTCATTATGGAAGGAGATCCACTGGGGGATGAGGCCAAAGTTTTGGGAATAGTGCATGGCCTGAAAAAAGGGACAAAACTCTGAAAAATGATGAACAAGGACTACCCATCGAGCTACGCCGATTTTCGGTACCGGGCGGGCATCATGATCACTAATGCAGAGATTTTAGCCTCGCGTTTGGGCGAGCAACAACCGAGTGAGGTAAAGGTCGAAGTTTAGAAGGCTGACCAAAAGCTGAAAAGCACTTCCGAAGGCCCAGACCCTCCAACTATCGAGCTCCGGGAACTTTCAAATCCATCGATAACACCTTAGAGGTCAAGCTTCTCGAAACAATAACCATGAATGAAGCTCAGATTTTCCAAACCATTAGGGGTGGAAACCAAATTCCACCTGTTGGGATAACATATGCCAGGATCTATCGGGATGACCTCATAAACACAAATTTAAATTAACAATTATTACTAGCATGAATTTACCTAAGTGAATTCAAATAATAATTAATCCAACAACAACAACATGCAAATAATATTCACGTAAGAGATCCTAGCATGCGAAATTTCTAGGAGTTTACGTGAACGTACCCGTTGGAGAGACAATCTGAGATAGACAGGATCAAGTAACTGGCTACCAACCAAAAGTCCTTCTCAAGTATTCCCAAGTCCTCGCTCAATAACCCGGTGGGAGGTTCTCCGATGAACGATTTATAAAACAAAGGAAAAAATAAAATTGTTGCACCACCTTTGTGGATTTCTAATATTTCCAGCACATGGACTTGGTGTGGGGATGAATATAAGTAAGGGGGGTTTGAAATTTTGGACTGAAAT
The DNA here is from genome assembly GCA_037126765.1 of Stenogyne calaminthoides. Lineage (NCBI taxonomy): Eukaryota > Viridiplantae > Streptophyta > Magnoliopsida > Lamiales > Lamiaceae > Stenogyne > Stenogyne calaminthoides. The sequence goes on along the minus strand of JBBCBC010000022.1, from coordinate 29,883,328 downwards.
TAGGGTTATGAAAGATCTTTTCTTGATCTCTAAGAAATCTTGAATATATCCCATATATTCTTCTTTCCATGTGTATTTTTCCACAAAAATCTCACACCCTTATTTAGCCTTAAATTTCAAAATTTTCAAGAAGATTTGCAAGATTGGATCTTTCTTGAATTTATGAGATATTCTTGTATTCCAAGAATACATATCTTTCTCCATAAAATCTTTCCAATAAAATCTTTCTTCTCTTCCTTACACAAAATTTTCGAAAATTCCATTAAAGATACCAAGTGGGAGATTTCTTGAATTTATGAGATAATCTTGTATTCCAAGAATACTTATATCCTTTTCCATAAAATCTTTCCAAGAAAATTTCTTCTCCCTCTTTTCTTTAATATTTTCGAAAAATACAAAATTTTAGGCAACAAAATTTTATTTTATTTTAAGCACCTTTTATTTATTGGACTATAATTGGGCTACTTGAGGGGCCTTTAGGAGAATTAAGATGGACCTTCCAATGGACTTCTGAACTCCAATATTGAGCCACAATATAATTCAGCCCATAATATTAATTAATACCACTATATAATTAATATTGCACTATCCAATCTTAACCCATATTACGGTAATATGGCTCCCGGTCATTAATTTCCGTGTTTAAGATTATTTAGTCCATTAATTAATTAAGCCACTGAAAAGTTTTATATTAATTAATATCTTGATCCTTGGAGTAAGGACAACTCAACTTTATTATCTATACCGGAAAATTAATTCCACTTGCAAGATTTGATATGATAAAGGTTCCGAGCCCACCAAGTGGACCAATCACGCAAGACTTTGCAAGCACACGATTCTCTGTATTAATCTTAGCAACCGTCGTACAATTAATATTATTGCTCAAGATATAGGGTATCGAAGTCTCAATGATTCTCTTTCCATTTATAAGTCAAAGCAATAATTACTAATCGCACACGGTCCTTATTAAGTGACAGAGATTAAGAAATCAACAACCACTGAGGTCTAACTCTTCATCCCTTAAGTCAGTGCGAATGAGTTTATCCTTTCTGCAGGTCCGCTTCAGCACATCGAATGTACTAGTGTAATCTCTTGGTCAAGACAAGCCAATCTGAGACTTACACATCAACTTCTACCAATAGACTGTTCGGATCTATCTAGGTTGTGAAACACGTACTAGTTTACAAGAGACTGTTAACGTGATCTTCTGTGATCTGGTATCACCACGTTAACTACAATGTAACATGTGCTATTATATGGTTTGCAATAAATATATATAACATTCAATCTTATTTAAAGCAACAGTGATAAATAAATAAGTTTTTAATACATAGGTTATACAAAGTAAAAACATACTTTCACGTATAACCCCAACAATCTCCCATTTATACTCAAAGTCTGCTTTTAAGTATACCACAACACGTCTAATGTATTATACAGTGACATCTAATGTCACCTACATCATGTTGGGATTATACTGGAAAGTATGCTTTTACTTTGTATAATCAAAACTGAATTTCGGACTTATTTACTGAAATAAATTGTTTATCACCGATGCTTTAAATATCATCGAATGTTACATATATTTACTGCATAACTGTTCAATAAATAGTACGTGTTACATTGTAGTTAATTTAGTGATACCAGATCACAGAAGATTAAATTAACAGTCCCTTGTAACTAAAAGTACACCATTCACGACCTAGATGGAAATGAACAATCCATCATGAAAGGTTGAAGTGTAAGGCTCGGATTGGCTTGTCTTGACCAAGAGATTACACTAGTGCATGACTGATGCACTGAATAGGACCTACAGGAGAACAAATTCTTCTTAATCAACATGGAAGAATTAGACCTCAGTGGTTCGTTATTTCTTAATCTTCGTTCCTTAAATAGGATCACGTGTGGTTGATAACTATTGCTTTGACTTATCATGAGTAGAGAATCAACGAGATTCAATACTTTTTATCTTGGGCAAGATTATTGGTCACATGTGATTGCTAAGATTTAATACGGAGAATCGTGTGCAAGTACGCTTTGTTCGACGGTTTGCCCCCCTTGGGAGGTTCATAAGCTTTATCATTCCAAATCTTGCAAGTGGAACTAATTTCCGGTATGTATAATAATGTTGAACCGTTCCTTGACCAAGGACAAAAGATATTAATTAACGGAAAGCTATTTCAGTGGCTTGAATTAATTAATGGGCTAGATAATCTTAAACACAGGAAATAATAATCGGGAGTCATATTGACTGTAATATGGGTTAAGATGGATAGTGCAATATTAATTATGTAGTGGGATTAATTAATATTTATGGGCTTGAATAATATTGTGGCTCAATATTGATAATTCAAGATCCATTGGAAGATTCAATCTTAATTCTCCTAAAGGCCCCCTAAGTAGCCCAACATATAGTCCAATAACTGAAAAAGGTGTTTAAAATAAAATAAATATTGTTGCTTATTTTTTCCTAATTTTCCAAAAATTATGGATAAAGGGGAGAAAGATTTTCTTTGAATTTTGTTATGGAATGAGGATATGTATTCTTGGAATACAAGATTATCTCATTAAATTCAAGAAATCTCCCACTTGGTTATCCATAAAGCATATTTTCGAAATTTTGATAATTAAGGGAAAGAAAGATTTTCTTGAAAATATATTATGGAAGATATGTATTTCTTGAAATACAAGAATATCTCATAAATTTAAGAAGATCCAAATCTTGGATTCTTGCCCTATAATTTTCGAAATTAATCCATAACAAAGAGTAGGTGGGATTTTGTGGAATATTATAATTATGAGAAAAAGAATATAGGAGATATATTCAAGATTTCTTGGAGATCAAGAAAAGATTTTCCCACATTGTTTTTGCCCTAAAAAATTCGACCACCTCTACTCTATAAATAGGGGATGATTCTTTCTTTCCCAAGTACAATTTCATGTGCTGGAAAAATTAGCAAATCCACAAAGGTGGTGCAACATAATTTATTTTCCTTTTGTTAATTGTTCGCAAGTGTCCTACCAACCGGGATAAAGAGCAAGGATTAAGGGAATACTTGGGAAGTTCTTTTGGTGTGTCTAATAAACAAAGCCATTGCCGTCCCAAGAGGTACGTTCACGTAAACTCGTAGAATTCCGCATGCGTAGGATTTACGTGATTTAATTATATGCATGATTTATTGTTGAATTATTATTTGAATTAATATAAGATTAATTCATGCTAGTAATAATTATGAGAATTAAATTTGTATTTAAATATTCATCCCGAATAGATCTGTGCAACTTATTCCCCAACAACTGGTATCAGAGCCACGGTTTTGGGCTCTGAATTTTTTAAATAGTAATTTAATTCGTTGTCATTAAATTTGAAATTAGATAGTAGAATTGCTAGATCTTTTTTGCAGGTATCCAATTGTCATGGAATTTAATGTGTTTATTTATGCATGCATATAAATTGTGGTTTTTAATTCGATTTGTTCGGATTCGTTTTGCCTCGTGAGAAAATCCACGAGTAGATTAGGATTTGTTTGATTTGATCAATGTAATAGACTAGTCTAGATCAAGGTTTATTTATTTTTTGTAAATAAATTATAACCGGATCGGAAACGGAGGCGGAGACGAAGAATTAAAGGATAAAATCTAGAACCGGACGCACGCAGGCACGCACGGGCGCAGGGCGAGGCCGAGGCTGTTCGCGACGAGATCGCCGCACAAGACGGGCGAACGCTTAGTCTTACGCGGGCGCCGCGGCGCTGGGCGATCAGGCGACGGAAAGGAGCGCCCACGCGGCACGCCAGACGGGCAAGACACAAGAGACGCTGGGACGCTTCGCGCCGCCGAAGTTCCGGTGGGCGAGGCGGGGCGAAGCGCGAAGGCGAAGTCGCTGATGACGAGGCGCGCTGCTGGGCGCTGCGCCGAGGTCGCTGAGAGGCGACAAGCTGCGACGCGAGGTCAATGTTGGGCCATGGCGAATTGCGTCTGTATTGTGGTTAAGGCGCAAGATTTGTTGTTTCGGACAAGGGGCGGCCAAATCTTGAGGCGTGCATCCCTGCGAAGCTACTTGGCGTGGCGTTTCGAGACAGAGTTTTTTTTCAAGACGATCGAGTGGGAGAAATTCAAGACGGCGTTTCTTCAAAATCAAGCCAAGAAAAATCAAACCATGACAATTAGATAATTTGTGCCCAATATGTTTATTTTTCCGCTTTGCTTGATTTATTATTGTGTTATCTTATGCTTTATTTAATTTGTTTAAATGTGTTTGCATGAGAGTTGCCCAATGAAAAATCTCACAATAAAAAATTATTAAGTATGTTTAAATAATTAATTGACAATTTTATTCTGGATAATAAAATTGAATTAATTTTAACCTCCATGATTTATTTATTTGTGAATTCTTTTGGAGAAATTCCCCCCACGGGACGGTCAAAAGTTAGCTTTCACATTAATGAATTCCAAATGGATGATTGTGGATTATTACTAGTGGCGACGATGACCCTCCCCACGAGGCTCTATCAAAGCGAAATAATAATCCTGTATTTAATCATGGTTATTACTTAGGTATAAAATTGATATGCATATACTTCCCCTAAGTCCCTATCAATTTTATATTGGTCAAGTGGGAGCCAACTATTAATCTGGATATTAAAGGTTTGTAACTGTTCTTGTTTGTAACCTGCTTGAATGTGTTTAAATAATGACCCACCCCACGTGGCTTATTGAAACTGTTTTGAGATGTTGGCTGATGCATGTTCATATTTTTTTGAGATTTTAAATATGATGCATGTGATCGAATCTTGTGATATATTTATGCTTATGCATATTATTGTTTATTTCAGTTCATCATGTCATAACCTTTTAATCAACTGTTCAATATACTTAAAGACAATTTGCTTACTGGTGAAAACTTTGTTGATTGGAATCGTAAACTTACTATTATCCTCACTGCACAAAGCCATAACTGGGTTCTCACTACACCTAAACCAGAAAAGCCAAAAGATGAGTCAACTAAAACGGTTAAGAAAGAGTATGCTGACTGGGAGCGTTCCAACGAAATGGCAAAGTGTACCATCTTGGCTTCTATGTCAGATGTGTTGCAACACCAACACCAAAACGTTGAGACCGCTGCAGACATCATGACTAGTCTTAAAGCGATGTTTCAACATCAGAACAGTGTTGCTCGTCAGATCACCATGAGGGACTTGCTCTCTATGAAAATGGTGGAGGGAACGCCCGTAAGGGAGCACGTTCTCCAGATGATGGCTCACCTTAATAAACTTGAGGTACTTGGCGCTGAATACGACATCGAGACCCAAATCGATTTCGTGCTCCACTCTCTGCCGAAAAGTTTTGAACAGTTCAGGCTGAACTACCAGATGAATAATCAGAAGTTCTCGATGCCTGATTTGTTGCAAGCTTTAGTCTCGGCGGAGGCGATATTGGGGCAAAAGAGCCAAGCCTTGGTGGCAAATGGACCTTCTTCTTCTTCTAGGCCAAGGGGTGGTAAGAACAAGAAAAAGGACAAAAGCCCCAAGCAAGTGAACTCAAGTGTTGCCAGTGGCAAAGAAAAGGTGAAGGGAGGTAAAGGAGTGAACAAGCCAGCTAAGGGGAAGTACTTTAACTGCTGTGAAAAAGGACATTGGAGGTCAGCCTGTTCCAAACCCAAAAGGAATGGAAAGAAAGATAATTCTCACGCACTAGTTGTTGAAACTTGTTTAGCGGCGTATGCCTCCCATTTATGGGTAGTGGATACGGGATCCACTGATCATGTTTGTTTCACTTTACAGGGGTTCAAGCGGACCCGGTAACTTAGTGGGAGTGAGATCCTCATCACACTGGACGATGCTATGAGAGTGGCAGTTGAAGCAGTGGGAGAAGTGCACCTGTCTTTTGAAGACAGAGTTTTAATTTTAAGAGATGTTCTTTACGTTCCGAATTTTAGAAAGAATTTAATTTCAGTTTCTAAACTTTTTCTTGATGGATATTCGGTTACTTTTAATAAAGTTGTTACCATTTCTCTTTTTGATAAATTTATCTGTCATGGAACGTTATCGAATAATCTCTATACAATTAACTGTGCACACCACTCACGAAATGCATCCTATAACACATCAACTATTTCCGATAAAAGAAAACGTTCATCAGACGTGAATGAGACACTTCTATGGCATCTAAGATTAGGTCATATAAATCCAAAGAGGATCCAAAGGTTGGTGAAAGACGGTTCACTGGAGTTTCTCCAAGTTGAACCAATTCCAACATGCGAATCATGTTTGGAGGGTAAAATGACCAAGAGGGCATTTAGAGTCAAGGGGAATAGAGCCAAAGAAGTGTTAGAGATCATTCACACAGATGTATGTGGTCCAATGTCAACCAAAGCAAGAGGTGGTTATGAGTATTTTGTCACTTTTATTGATGATTACTCAAGGTACGGTTATATTTTCCTTATGAAGCATAAATCTGAGACCTTAGAGAAATTCAAAGAATTTAAGGCTCAAGCAGAGAATCATAGGGAAAAACGTATCAAGTCTCTACGATCTGATCGTGGAGGCGAATACCTCAGCGATGAGTTTTTGAACTACTTATCTGATGAAGGGATTGCATCCCAGCTAACTGCACCCGGAACCCCTCAACAAAACGGGGTTGCAGAGCGAAGAAACAGAACTCTTTTGGAAATGGTTAGATCTATGATGAGTTATGCGGATCTTCCCAACTCGTTCTGGGGTCATGCCTTGGAAACAACAGCCTACATTCTGAACTTGGTGCCATCCAAATCGGTTCCCAAAACTCCCAAAGAATTGTGGACCGGGCGCAAGCCTAGTTTGAGACACATGAGGATTTGGGGGTGTCCGACCTACGTGTTGGACAAGGAAGCCGGTAAATTGGATCCTCGATCAGAATTAAGGTTGTTTGTGGGATACCCCGAGGGAACAAAAGGGTGTATATTCTATGGTCCCGAAGATCAAAAGGTGGTAATAAGCACCCACTTTAGATTTTTGGAAGAAGACTATATGAACGAAAGAAGACCCAGAAGTGAGATTACCTTAAATGAGTTAAGGGGGCTAACCTCAATGCCAACTGTACAAGATGACATACCAAACGACACACTTACACAACCGGAACCTCGTCGTAGTGGGAGGGTTGTGAAATAACCCGAGAGATTCATGGGAATAGGAGAGTCCTCGGACTTGATTCCCGGACAAGATGAATCAGACCCATGGACATATGACGAGGCAATCTAAGACAAGGATGCAGATTCTTGGCAAACTTCAATGAAAGCCGAAATGGGTTCTATGTATCATAACAGAGTGTGGGAGCTAGTCGAACCACTTAATGGGGTCAAACCCATTAGTTGCAAGTGGGTGTATAAGAGAAAAAGAGGACCGGACGGGAAGATGGAAACCTTCAAGGCAAGACTCGTGGCGAAAGGTTATACTCAGAAAGAAGAGATCGATTATGAGGAAACTTTTTCGCCCGTAGCCATGCTTAAGTCCATCCGAATTCTCTTATCGATTGCTGCGCATCTCGACTTTGAAATCTGGCAAATGGATGTCAAGACAGCTTTCCTTAAAGGAAGTCTTGATGAAGAGATCTATATGCAACAACCCCAAGGCTTCATTGAAAAAGGCCAAAAACACCTAGTTTGTAAGCTCATGAAGTCCATTTACGGACTCAAACAGGCATCCAAAGCTTGGAACCAATGTTTTGATCATGTAATAAAGTCTTATGGGTTCGATCAAAACGAGTTCGAAAGTTGTGTGTACAAAAAGCGTGTCGGAACTGCATTGGTATTCTTAGTACTATACGTAGACGACATTCTGATCATCGGGAACGATGTAAAGGTGTTATCGGATGTAAGGGCATGGCTTTCAAAACAGTTTGATATGAAGGACTTAGGGGAAGCCGCACACATCCTTGGGATCAAGATCACTCGAGATCGCAAGAAAAGGATGATAGGCTTGTCGCAAGCTTCATACATAGACACTGCCTTGAAATGATTCAGCATGCAGGATTCCAAGAAAGGCTTCGTACCTTTCAGACATGGAATCCATCTATCCAAGAAAATGTGCCCTAAGACGCAAAAGGAGATAGATGACATGAGAGGCATTCCTTATGCTTCGGCTGTCGGAAGCCTTATGTATGCAATGCTGTGTACGAGACCGAATATCTACTTTGCCATTGGCATGGTGGCAAGATATCAAAGTAACCCGGGGAAAGAACATTGGACGGTAGTTAAAAACATTCTGAAGTATCTGAAAAGAACTCGGGATATAATGTTAATTTATCAGTCAGATAGTCCAATCCCCATTGGTTACACGGACTCGGATTTCCAATCAAACATAGACTCCAGAAAATCTGCCTCCGGTAGTGTGTTTTGCATGGGGGGAGGAGCCGTGACATGGAGAAGCGTCAAGCAGAAATGCATCGCAGATTCTACCATGGAAGGCGAATATGTAGCTGCTTGCGAGGCAGCGAAAAGAAGCGGTTTGACTCAAGAACTTTCTAGTGGACTTTAATGTAGTTCCGAATTTGCCCAAATAGAATCATTTTATTGTGACAATGCCGAGCGATTGCAAATTCAAGGGAACCAAGAGCCCACAAGGCCAAAAAACACATTGAAAGGAAATACCATCTTATACGAGATATCGTTAAGAGAGAGATATAGATGTGGCAAAGATAGCGTCAAGACAACCTAGCGCGATCCATTCACAAAAGGGTCCTCGCCTCAATACATTCGAGAGACATGTGGAAGGAATGAGTGTCAAGACCGTTGCCAATCTGCTTTGGATATAAGTGGGAGAAATTATTAGGTTCGTGTAGGTGACATTAGATGTCACGAATTAGGAACTACACGAGACATGTTGTAGTATACTTAAAAGCAGACTTTGAGTATAAGTGGGAGATTGTTGGGATTATACTGGAAAGTATGCTTTTACTTTGTATAATCAAAACTGAATTTTGACTTATTTATGAAATAAATTGTTTATCATCGATGCTTTAAAATATCATTGAATGTTACATATATTTACTGCATAACTGTTCAATAAATAGTACGTGTTACATTGTAGTTAATTTAGTGATACAAGATCACAGAAGATTAAATTAACAGTCCCTTGTAACTAAAAGTACACCATTCACGACCTAGATGGAAATGAACAATCCATCGTGAAAGGTTGAAGTGTAAGGCTCGGATTGGCTTGTCTTGACCAAGAGATTACACTAGTGCATGACTGATGCACTGAATAGGACCTACAGGAGGACAAATTCTTCAGAACTGAACATGGAAGAATTAGACCTCAGTGGTTCGTTATTTCTTAATCTTCGTTCCTTAAATAGGATCACGTGTGGTTGATAACTATTACTTTGACTTATCATGTGTAGAGAATCAACGAGATTCAATACTTTTTATCTTGGGCAATATTATTGGTCACATGTGATTGCTAAGATTTAATACGGAGAATCGTGTGTGCAAGCACGCTTTGTTCGATTTGCCCTTGGGAGGTTCATAAGCTTTATCATACCAAATCTTGCAAGTGGAACTAGTTTCCTAGATGGATAATAATGTTGAACCGCTCCTTGACCAAGGACAAAAGATATTAATTAACGGAAAGCTATTTCAAAGGCTTGAATTAATTAATGGGCTAGATAATCTTAAACACGGAAATAATAACCGGAGCCATATTGACTCGTAATATGGGTTAAGATGGGTAGTCTGATATTAATTATGTAGTGGGATTAATTAATATTTATGGGCTTGAATAATATTGTGGCTCAATATTGATAATTCAAGATCCATTGGAAGGTCCAATCTTAATTCTCCTAAAGGCCCCCTAAGTAGCCCAACATATAGTCCAATAACTGAAAAAAGTATTTAAAATAAAATAAATATTGTTGCTTATTTTTTTTCCTAATTTTTTGAAAATTATGGATAAAAGGGGAGAAAGATTTTCTTTGAATTTTGTTATGGAATGAGGATATGTATTCTTGGAATACAAGATTATCTCATTAAATTCAAGAAATCTCACACTTGGTTATCCATAAAGCATATTTTCGAAATTTTGATAATTAAGGGAAAGAAAGATTTTCTTGATTTTCTTGAAAATATATTATGGAAGATATGTATTTCTTGAAATATAAGAATATCTCATAAATTCAAGAAGATCCAAATCTTGGATTCTTGCCCTATAATTTTCAAAATTAATCCATAACAAAGAGTAGGTGGGATTTTGTGGAATATTATAATTATGGGAAAAAGAATATAGGAGATATATTCAAGATTTCTTGGAGATCAAGAAAAGATTTTCCCACATTGTTTTTGCCCTAAAAAATTCGACCACCTCTACTCTATAAATAGGGGATGATTCTTTCATTCCCAAGTACAATTCCATGTGCTGGAAAAATTAGCAAATCCACAAAGGTGGTGCAACATAATTTATTTTCCTCTTGTTAATTGTTCGCAAGTGTCCTACCACCGGATAGTCGAGCAAGGATTAAGGGAATACTTGGGAAGTTCTTTTGGTGTGTCTAATAAACAAAGCCATTGCCGTCCCAAGAGGTACGTTCACGTAAACTCGTATAATTCCGCATGCGTAGGATTTACGTGATTTAATTATATGCATGATTTGTTGTTGAATTATTATTTGAATTAATATAGGATTAATTCATGCTATTAATAATTATGAGAATTAAATTTGTATTTAAATATTCATCCCGAATAGATCTGTGCAACTTATTCCCCATCACATCAACCTAATAATATATCTCCCACTTATACTCAAAGCAGATTGGCAACGCTCTTGGCACCCATTCCTTCCACATGTCTCTCGAATGTTAACAGAGGCAGACCCTTTGTGAATGGATCAGCTAGGTTGTCTTTTGACGCGATCTTTGCCACCTCTATATCTCATCTCTTAACGATTTCTCGTATAAGATGGTATTTCCTTTCAATGTGTTTGCTGGCCTTGTGGGCTCTCGGTTCCCTTGAATTTGCAACTGCTCCGGCATTATCACAGAAAATCGTGATGGTGCTGGGCAAATTCGGAACAACGTCCAAGTCCACTAGGAAGTTCTTGAGCCACACCGCTTCTTTCGCTGCTTCACAAGCAACTACATATTCGGCTTCCATGGTAGAATCTGCGATGCATTTCTGCTTAACGCTTCTCCATGTTACAGCTCCTCCCCCCAGACAAAACACACTACCCGAGGTTGATTTTCTGGAATCTATATCTGATTGGAAATCTGAGTTTGTGTATCCAACTGGAAACAAACTGTCTGACTGGTAAACCAGTATTCTATCCCGAGTTCTTTTCAGATACTTTAGAATATTTTTTACGGTAGTCCAGTGTTGATTTCTGGGATTACTTTGATATCTTGCTACCATGCCAACGGCGTAGCAAATATCTGGTCTCGTACACAGCATTGCATACATAAGACTCCCTATTGCCGATGCATAAGGAATTTCTTTCATGTCATCTATCTCCCCTTGTGTCTTGGGACACATGTCTTTCGATAGATGGATTCCGTGCCTGAAGGGTACAAAAGCTTTCTTGGAATCTTGCATGCTGAATCGCTTCAAAACAGTGTCTATGTATGAAGCTTGCAATAAGCTGATCATTCTTTTCTTTCGATCTCGAGTGATCTTGATCCCAAGATATGACCAGATTCCCCTAAGTCCTTCATATCAAACTATTTTGACAGCCATACCCTTACGTCTGATAAAACCTTTACATCATTTTCGATGAGCAGAATATCGTCTACGTATAGTACAAAGAATACCAAGGCAGTTCCGTCACACTTCTTATACACACAACTTTCAAACTCGTTTTGATCAAACCCATAAGACTTGATTACATGATCAAAACATTGGTTCCAAGCCCGAGATTCTTGCTTTAGTCCATAAATGGACTTCCTTAGCTTGCAAACAAGGTGTTCTTGGCCTTTCGCGATGAAACCTTCGGGCTGTTGCATATAGATTTCCTCGTCAAGACTCCCGTTAAGGAAAGTTGTCTTAATATCCATTTGCCAGATCTCAAAATCTAGATGCGCAGCTATTGCCAAGAGAATACAGATGGACTTAAGCATGGCTACAGGTGAAAAGGTTTCTTCATAATCGATACCCTCCTTTTGAGTGTATCCCTTTGCCACAAACCTAGCTATAAAGATCTCGACCTTCCCGTCCGGTCCTCTTTTTCTCTCGTAGACCCACTTGCATCCAATGGTTTTTACCCCACTGGATGGTTCCACTAGCTCCCACACTTGATTATGATCCATTGAGCTCATCTCGGCTTCCATCGCAGTTTACCAGGATTCAGAATCCTTATCTTGGACCGCCTCCTTGTAGGACCAGGGGTTTGATTCATTATCCCCGGGGACCAAATCCGAAGATTCTCCTATCCCCATGAATCTCCCAAGTTGTCGAACAACCCTCCAACTACGTCGAGGTTCCAGTTGTGTCGGTGTGACGCTTGGTATATCAACTTGTACAGTTGGTATAGGAGTTTGCCCTCTTATTTCGTCTAAGGTAATCTCACTTTTGGGCTTTCTATTGTTCATAAAGTCTTTTTCCAAAAATCTAAAGTGCGTACTTATTACCACCTTTTGACCTTCGGGACCATAGAATATACACCCTTTCGTTCCCATGGGATATCCTATAAACAACCTTAGTTCCGAACGTGCATCCAACTTACCGGCTTCCTTGTCTAGCACGTATGCCGGACACCCCTAAATCCTAAGATGTCTCAGACTGGGCTTGCGCCCAGTCCACAACTCTTTAGGGGTTTTGGGAATCGATTTGGATGGCACCAAGTTTAGAACATAAGCCGCTGTTTCCAAGGCATAACCCCAAAACGACTTGGGAAGATCTGAATAACTCATCATGGATCTAGCCATTTCTAAGAGTGTTCTGTTTCTTCGTTCTGCAGCCCCATTTTGTTGAGGGGTTCCGGGTGCAGTCAACTGGGAAACAATGCCCTCGTCTGACAGGTAGAGGTATTCGCCTCCACGATTAGATCGTAGAAAGTTGATACTCTTTTCCATATGATTCTCCACTTCGGCTTTGAACTCTTTGAATTTATCAAAGGTTTTCGATTTGTGTTTCATCAGGAAAATGTACCCGAACCTTGAGTAATCATCAGTGAATGTCACGAAATACTCATAACCACCTCTAGCTTTGGTTGACATTGGACCACACACGTCAGTGTGAACGATTTGCAACACTTCTGTGGCTCTAAATGCCCTCTTGGTCATTTTACCCTCCAAACATGATTCACAGGTTGAAAATGGTTCCATCTGTAGGTCCGACAATGAACCATCTTTCACCAACCTTTGGATCCTATTTAGATTAATATGACCCAATCATAGATGCCAAAGAAGTGTCTCGTTCACCTTTTCTGAACATTTTCTCTTATTACTTGAAACAGTCGATGTGTTAAAAGATGCATTTTGTGAGTGAAGTGTGTTGATAGTCAAATATTTAACGATTCTGATGTGGCTTGTTGAATTTGACCACCAAATAAATAATTAATCAAACAAGAACACTGCGGGAAGAACCGTAGTTCTTCCCTGAAATATGGTTGTTGGTATATAAGAGGAATGAGGGAAACATTCCAGTCTTTTCTACAATGAAAGGTGAGGTCCTTTATATAAAGAGGACCAGCACGACAAATCATAAGCATGACAAATCATGTGCATAAAGCATGACAAAACATATGCGTAAGCACGACAAATCGTAAGCACGACAAATCATCTTCTGTGTGACCCTTGACCTCCTGTCGGGTCGGTTCAGGTCTTTGTGGGCCCTGCTGACGGGTGATAATTCGTCCTGGTTACGTGTGATAAATCTGGTGATGCTGACGTGTGATAAATCTGGTGACAACAAAGTGCACAGTTAATAGTATAGAGATTGTTCCGCAATGTTCCATGATAGATAAACACATCGTTACGAAAAACAGGAACTTGTTTAGAAAAACAAACATAATATCCATCAACGAATAGTTTTGAAACTCAAATAAGGTTTTTACGAAAAACAGGAACGTAAAGAACATCTCTTAAAACTAAAGTTTTGTCTTCAAAAGACAGGTGCACGTCTCCCACTACTTCAGTTGCTACTCTCGTAGCATCACCCAGTGTGATGAGGATCTCACTTCCTCTAAGTTTCCGGGTCAATTTGAACCCCCGTAACGTGAAACAAATATGATCAGTCGATCCCGTATCCATTACCCACTAGTGGGTAGCATACGCCGCTAAACAAGTTTCAACAACTAGTGCATGTGAATTACCTTTCTTCCCATTCCTCTTAGGCTTGGGACAGACAGACCTCCAATGTCCTTTCTCACCGTAGTTGAAACACTTCCTCTTTGGATTTTCCTTGACACCATCAGCATCCCTCATCTTACCATTGCCCTTGGCAACAATTGAGTTTGATTGCTTATGGTCTTTTTTTTTTCTCTTCTTCTTCTTGCCTTCCCTTGGCATAGAAGATGAAGACGGACCACTTGCCGTCAAAACTTGAGTTTGGTGCCCCATCAACGTCTCTGCCGAGACCAAAGCTTACAACAAATCAGCTAGCGAGGCCAAATTGCTCAAAACTTCTAGGCAGAGAGTGGAGTACCAAATCGATCTGGGTCTCCAGATCATAATCTGCACCCAGAACCTCAAGTTTGTTCAGATGAGCCATCAATTTTGAGGACGTAATCCCTTACGGGGTTGTCCTCCACCATTTTCAGCGACAACATCTCTCGCAAGGTGATCTGACGAGCCCCACATTTTTGACTTGTCAGTTGGCTCATCTGATTTTTCGTGTGTCAAGAATCCACTTGTGCTTTTGTGCAGTTAGGACAATCATAATTTTTCATTTCCAATCAACATAGTTTCCTATTTAATTCTATTGACTTTAAGTATATTAACAGTGGATTAAAAGGTTTCGACATGCTGAACTGAAATAAATAACAATTTGTATAAGTACAAATTTATCACACAATTCGATCACACTATTCATATCAAAATCTCAAAACAATATAAATATGCATCAGCCGACATCTCAAAACAGTTTAAATAGGTCACGTTGGGTGATCTGTCTATTTAAACACATTAAAGCAGGTTACAAACAGGAACAGTTACAAACCTTTAATTCAAAATTAATAGTCGGCTCCAACTTGACCAATATAAAATTGACAGGGACTTCGGAGAAGTATATGCATATCAATTTTATACCTAAGAAATAACCATGATTAAATACAGAATTATTACTTCGCTTTGAACGAGCCTCGTTGGGAAGGTCATCGTCGCCACTAATAATAATTCACAATCATCCTTTTGGGAATTTATACATGTGAAAACCATCTTTTGGCCGTTCCCGTTGGGGAAATTTCTCCAAAAGAATTCACAAATAAATAAATCATGGAGGTCAATATTGACGTAATTTTATTATCCGGAATAAAATTTGTCAATTAAAACATACTTAGTTATTTTCGAAAGTGAGATTTTCTTTTGACAATTTTAAATCATGCAAACACATTTAACAAATAAAATAGAACAAATTTAAAACAAGCATCAAGATAAAATAAATCAAGTTGGGCACATATATCCAACTGTCATGGTTTAAATTCCATATCTTGATATTGAGAAATCGTCTCTTCTTTTGCCTTCATCGTTCGTCTCGAAAGGCTCCCACTGAATCCGCAATAATTCTTTAACGAGTGTCCTCCGTCTTGGGTTAGGATGACGTCCGGAAAATGAGTAGCTCACGACCCGGAATGTGAGTCCACGTGCGCCTAGGAACACGCCTCGGTCCGGCTTGGCCTTCTCGCCCCTTCGCCCACGGCCTTGCACGCGCGAAGCATTGCCCGGACGCCTCATTGCCCAGCTCAGCCCAGCCCGGGAGCAGGCCAAGCGCGCGCTGCGCCCGACAGTCCTCGTCCACCTAGAGCGCTCGCCATGCCCCGTCTGCAATCAACCAGGTGGTGCGCGCGGTCGCTAGGCATTCCGCCTAGCCCACGTGCTCCGCCTTGGCTCGCGTACGTCCGGGCACTCAGACGTCCGTCTTTAATTCTCCGTCTCCGTCTTCGTTCACAATCCGGTTACAATTTATTTACAAAATAAATAAACCTAGATCTAGACTAGTCTATTATATTGAACAAATCAAACAAATACTAATCTACTCGTAGATTTTCTCACGAGGCAAAACGAATCCGAACGAATCGAATTAAAAACCAATAATTTATTTGCATGTAAATAAGCACATTAAAATACCATGACAATTGGATACCTGCAAAATAGATCTAACAGTTCTACTATCCAATTTCAAATTTTAATGAACAACAATTTAAATTACAGTTTAAAAGATCAGAGCCTGAAAAACCAGGGCTCTGATACCAGTTGTTGGGATAACATATGCCAGGATCTATCGGGATGACCTCATAAACACAAATTTAAATTAACAATTATTACTAGCATGAATTTACCTAAGTGAATTCAAATAATAATTAATCCAACAACAACAACATGCAAATAATATTCACGTAAGAGATCATAGCATGCGGAATTTCTAGGAGTTTACGTGAACGTACCAGTTGGAGAGACAATCTGAGACAGACAGGATCAAGTAACTGGCTACCAACCAAAAGTCCTTCTCAAGTATTCCCAAGTCCTCGCTCAATAACCAGGTGGGAGGTTCTCCGATGAACGATTTATAAAACAAAGGAAAAAAATAAAATTGTTGCACCACCTTTGTGGATTTCTAATATTTCCAGCACATGGAATTGGTGTGGGGATGAATAAATTCATCCCCTATTTATAAGTAAGGGGGGTATAAGTAAGGGGGGGTATTATTTGAATAAAATTGTTGACTCCTGTTCATTATTTCCCGTGTTTAAGATTATTTAGTCAATTAATTAATTAAGCCACTGAAAAGCTTTATATTAATTAATATCTTGATCCTTGGAGTAAGGACAACTCAACTTTATTATCTATACCGAAAAATTAATTCCACTTGCAAGATTTGGTATGATAAAGGTTCCGAGCCCACCAAGGGGACCAATCACGCAAGACTTTGCAAGCACACGATTCTCTGTATTAATCTTAGCAACCATCGTACAATTAATATTATTGCCCAAGATATAGGGTATCAAAGTCTCAATGATTCTCTTCCCATTTCTAAGTCAAAGAAATAATTACTAATCGCACACGGTCCTTATTAAGTGACAGAGATTAAGAAATAAACAACCACTGAGGTCTAACTCTTCATCCCTTAGGTCAGTGCAAATGAGTTTATCCTCTCTGCATGTCCGCTTCAGCACATCGAATGCACTAGTGTAATCTCTTGGTCAAGACAAGCCAATCTGAGACTTACACATCAACTTCTACCAATAGATTGTTCGAGTCTATCTAGGTTGTGAAACACGCACTAGTTTACAAGGGACTGTTAACGTGATCTTCTGTTATCTGGTATCACCACGTTAACTACAATATAGCATGTGTTATTATATGAACGGTTTGCAATAAATATATATAACATTCAATCATATTTAAAGCAACAGTGATAAATAATTTATTTCAGTAAATAAGTGTTTAATACATAGGTTATACAAAGTAAAAGCATACTTTCACGTATAACCCCAACACCATATGCCAGAGAAATGCTCCAAGATACCTCTAAGCTCAATCCGAAGAAATTCTGCGACTACCACAATACCATTGGGCATACCACTGAACACTGCCGCGATCTGCAGAGAGAACTCTGGAAGTTGTACGAGGAAGGGAAGTTGGAGATGTTGGGGAATGAGTTGCACAGATCTATTCGGGGTGAATATTTAAATACAAATTTAATTCATTAATTATTACTAGCATGAATTAATCCTATATTAATTCAAATAATAATTGCAACAACATATCATGCATATAAAAAAAACCACGTAAAACCTACGCATGCGGAATCTACGGGTTTACGTGAGCGTACCTCTCGGGATGGCAGTGACTTCGGTCTGACGGACTAACCAAAAGGACTTCCCAAGTATTCCCTTAGCCCTTGCTCAACTATCCGGTGGAAGGACACTCGTCGAATAATTAACAAAAGGAAAAAATAAACTTTGTTGCACCACTTATGTGGATTTGCTAATATTTTCAGCACATGGAATTGTACTTGGGAATGAACTAATCATCCCCTATTTATAGGAGAGGGGTGGTCGAAAATTTTAGTAGAAAATCAATGTGGGAAAAGACTTTTCTTGGTCACCAAGAAATCTTGAATATATCTACTATATTCTTTTTCTCATAATTAAAATATTCCACAAAAATTCCACCTACTCTATAATATGGTATTTTCGAAAATTTAGTGTTCAAGAATCCAAGATTTGGATCTTCTTGAATTTATGAGATATTCTTGTATTTCAAGAAATACATATCTTCCATAATATATTTTCAAGAAAATCAAGAAAATCTTTCTTGCCCACTATATTTTCAAAATTTCGAAATATTCTATATAGATAACCAAGTGGGAGATTTCTTGAATTTAATGAGATAATGTTGTATTCCAAGAATACATATCTTCATTCCATAACAAAATTCAAAGAAAATCTTTCCCCCTCTTTTATCCATAAATTTCGAAAATAAGAGGAAAAATTAAGCAACAATATTTATTTTATTTTAATCACCTTTTCAGTTATTGGACTATTTGTTGGGCTACTCAGGGGGCCTTTAGGAGAATTAAGATTAGACCTTCTAATGGATCTTGAATATCTAATATTGAGCCACAATATAATTCAAGCCCATAAATATTAATTAATCCCACTACATAATTAATATTGCACTATCCATCTTAACCCATATTACAGTAAATATGGCTCCCGGTCATTATTTCCCGTGTTTAAGATTATCTAGCCAATTAATTAATTCAAGCCACTGAAATAGCTTTCCGTTAATTAATATCTTTTGTCCTTGGTCGAGAAAGCGGTTCAACATTATTATCCATACCTAAACTAATTCCACTTGCAAGATTTGGTATGATAAAACTTATGAACCTCCCAAGGGGGCAAATCAAGCAAACGCGTTTCTTGCACACGATTCTTCAGATTAAATCTTAGCAATCACATGTGACCAATAATATTGCCCAAGATAAAAAGTATTGAATCTCTCCGATTCACTACCCATGATAAGTCAAAGCAATAGTTACCAATCCCACGTGATCCTATTTAAGGGACGAAGGTTAAGAAACAATGAACCACCGAGGTCTAATTCTTCCTTGTTCGATTCAAGAATTTATCCACCAGAGGTCCTATTCAAAGGCATCACCATGCACTAGTGTAATCTCTTGGTCAAGACAAACCAATCTGAGCCTTACACCTCAACCTTTTCGCGATGGTTGTTCATTTCCATCTAGGTCGTGAATGGCGTACTTTTCGGTTATAAGGGACCGTTAATTTAATCTTCTCGTGATCCGGTATCACTAAATTAACTACTGATGTAACACGTCATTTAATTATTGAAACAGTTATGCAAAGAAATATATATAACATTCAATCATATTTAAAGCATCGATAAACAATTTATTTCAAAAATAAGTCCGAAAATTCGGTTTCGATTATACAAAAGTAAAAAGCATACTTTTCAAAGATAAATCTCAACAATCTCCCACTTATACTCAAAGTCCTTTTTTTAAGTATACTACAACACGTCTCGCGTAGTCCGTGACATCTAATTTACCTACACGAACCTAATAATTTCTCCCACTTATACTCAAAATAGATTGGCAACCCGTCTTGACACCCATTCCATCCATGTCTCTCGAATGTATTCAGAGGCGCACGCCAGAATGGATCTACTAGGCGCCCCTCGACGCCATCTTTGCTACATCTATATCTCCTCTCTTAACGATTTCTCGTATAAGATGTCTTTCCTTTTATGTGTTTGTTTGACTCGTGGACTCTTGGTTCTCTTGAATTTGCAACTGCCCCTAGCAGACATTGCTAGACAAATTCAGAACACCATCCAAGTCCACTAAGAAGATCTAGAGCCCAATCGGTTCTTTCACTGCTTCACAAGCAGCTACTTACCCGACTTCCATGATTGAGTCAGTGATGCATTTCTGCTTCACACTCGTCCATTTGATGGCTACACTTCCCAAATGGAAACACACTAACTGAGGCAGATAATTTCTGGAATCTAAATCTGATTGGAAATCCGAGTCCGTGTAGCCGATGGGGATTGGAGTATCTGACTGATAAATCAACATTCTATCCCGAGTTCTTTTCAGACACTTCAGAATGTTTTTAACTGTCGTCCAATGCGCTTTCCCTGGGTTACTTTGATATCTTGCTACCATGCCTACGGCAAAAACATATATCCGGTCTCGTACACAGCATTGCATACATAAGGTTTCCTACAGCCGAAGCACAGGGAATGCCTTTCATGTCATCTATCTCCTCTTGCGTCTTAGGGGACATTTTCTTGGATAGATGGATTCCAAGTCTGAAAGGTACGAGTCCTTTCTTGGAATCATGCATGCTGAAGCGTTTCAAGACAGTGTCTATGTATGAAACTTGCGATAACCCGATCATCCTTTTCTTGCGATCTCGAGTGATCTTGATCCCAAGGATGTGTCCGGTTTTCCCTAAGTCTTTCATATCAAACTGTTTTGAAAGCCATGCCCTTACGTCTGATAACACCTTCACATCGTTCCCGATGATCACAATGTTATCTACGTATAGTACTAAGAATACAAATGCAGTTCCGATACTCTTCTTATACACATAACTTTAAAACTCGTTTTGATCAAACCCATAAAACTTTATTACATGATCAAAACTTTGGTTCCAAGCTCTGGATGCCTGTTTGAGTCCGTAAATGGACTTCTTGAGCTTACAAACTTGGTGTTCTTGGCCTGTTTCAATGAAGCCTTGGGGTTGTTGCATATGGATCTCTTCATCAAGACTTCCGTTAAGGAAAGCTGTCTTGACATCCATTTGCCAGATTTCAAAGTTGAAAATGCGCAGCAATCGATAAGAGAATACGGATGGACTTAAGCATGGCTACGGGCGAAAAAGTTTCCTCATAATCGATCCCTTTCTTTCTGAGTATAACCTTTCGCCATTAGTCTTGCTTTAAAAGTTTCAACCTTCACGTCCAGTCCTCTTTTCCTCTTATATGCCCACTTGCATCTAATGAGTTTGACCCCATTAAGTGGTTCGACTAGCTCCCACACTCTATTATGAAACATAGAACCCATTTCGGCTTTCATTGCTGTTTGCCAAGAATCTGCATCCTTATCTTGGAGTGCCTCGTCATATGTCCATGGGTCTGATTCCGGGAATCAAGTCCAAGGACTCTCCTATTCCCATGAATCTCCGGGCTGTCTAACAACCCTCCCACTATGACGAGGCTACGGTTGTGAAAACGTATCGTTTGGTATATCATCTAGTACAGTTGGCACTGAGGTTTGCCCTCCAAGCTCATTTAAGGTAATCTCACTTCTGGGTTTTCTTTGGTTCATATAGTTTTTTTCCAAAAATCTAAAGTGGATGCGGATGTCCACCTTTTGATCTTCGGGACTATAGAACATACACCCTTTTGTTCCCTCGGGGTATCCTACAAAACAGCCATAATTCTGATCGAGGATCCAATTTACCGGTTTCCTTGTCCAACACGTAGGCCGGACACCCCAAAGTTCTCATGTGTCTTATACTAGGCTTGCGCCCGGTCCACAATTCTTTGGGGTTTTGGGAGCTGATTTGGATAGCACCAAGTTCAGAATGTAAGTCGCTGTTTTCCAAGGTATGACCCCAGAACGACTCGGGAAGATCCGCATAACTCATCATTGATCTAACCATTTCCAAAAGAATTATGTTACTTTGCTCTGCAACCCCGCTTTTGTTGAAGGGTTAGGGTGCGAAGGAGTCGATACAATCCTTCATCGGATGAGTAGTTCAAAACACATCGCTGAGGTATTCGCCTCCATGATCAGATCGTAGAGACTTGATACGTTTTTCCCTATGATTCTCTGTTTGAGCCTTAAATTCTTAGAATTTCTCAAAGGGCTCATATTCATGCTTCATAAGGAAAATGTACCTTGAGTAATCATCAATAAAATTACTCATAACCTCTTCTTTGCTTTGGTTGACATTGACTACATACATCTGCGTGTGAACGATCTCTAACACTTCTTTGGCCCTATTCCCTTGGCTCCAAATGCCCTCTTGGTCACATTACTCTCCAAACATGATTCGCGGTTTGGAATCGGTTCAACTTGGAGAAGCCTAGTGAACCGCCTCTCACCAACCTTTGGATCCTCTTTTGGATTTATATGACCCAATCTTAGATGCCAAAGAAATGTCTCGCTCACGCCCGATGAACGTTTTTCTTTTCTCGAAATGATTGATGTGTTATAGGATACATTTCGTGAGTGGTATGCACAGTTAATTGTATAGAGATCATTCAATAACGTTCCATGACAGATAAATTTATCAAAAGAAAAAAGGTAACAACTTTATTAAAAAGTAACCAAATATCCATCATAAAAGTTTAGAAACTGAAAATGAATTCTTTCTAAAATCCTAACGTAAAGAATATCTCAAAAATTAAAACTCGGTTTCAAAAGACAGTGCACTTCTCCCATCGCTTCACCGCCACTCTCGTAAGCATCGCCCAAGATGATGAGGAACTCACTCCCACTAAGTTGTCGGTCCGCTTGAACCCCCCCAGAATGTGAAGCAAACATGATTAGTGGATCCCGTATCCACCACCCACAAAATGGGAGGCATACGCCGCTAAACAAGTTTCAAACAACTAGTGCGTGAGTATTACCTTTCTTTCCTTTCCTTTTGGGATCGGAACAGGCTGACCTCGATCGTCCTACTCTCCCGCTTTCCAAAGTTTTCCTCATACTTGATCCCATGCTTTTATTTGATGTTGAGTCTTCTTGGTTTAACCTTCTTCTCTTTTCATCATCCTTATCACCACTTGATCTAGGATGAAGAGAAGATTTCCATTTTCCCAAGTTCTTTTCCTCGCGCTCCACTTCCTTTTCAACCAAAGTCAAAGCATTTATAAGATCCTCCACTGTAAAATCTTGATCTTCCATTAGATACTCAAGATAGCGGTGATTATAGCTCTTTGGTAAGGATTGGAGAATGAAATCAATCTTAGCCTTGAAATCACATTTTTCGTCGAGGATCTCAAGTTCCTCAAATAGCACCATAACCCTAAGGACGTGTTGCGCTGCAGTTGTCCCTTTTTCCAATTTTAATTGAGCAATTTCTTGCTTCACACTTTGGATTGCCATATGGGTCTGATGTGCGAACATCGCTTCGAGATTCTTTAAGATGTCTGTAGCTGACTCATATTCTTGATGAAGGTGTCTCAACGCATCTGACAAATGTGCCAGAATTGTTTCCTTCATCAATCCGTTTGCCAGCTCCCATTCACCATAAATCATCTCATCCCATATTCCGGCGTCCTTAGTTGGTTTTTCGGGTTTTGGTGTATCAAGTACCCATTTGGAAGATGATGCGGTTAGGACAGGTTTTAGTTTGTATTTCCAATCAAAATAGTTTTCACCAAAAAGTAAATTGTCTTTAGGTACATTCGACAATGGATTAGAAGGTTGCAACATGATGAACTGAAATAAATAATAATATGCATAAGCACAAATATATCACAAGGTTCGATCACATGCATCATATTAAAATCTCAAAAAAAATATGAACATGCATCAGCCAACATCTCAAAACAGTTTAAATAAGCCACGTTGGGTGGGTCATTATTTAAACACATTTAAGCAGGTTACAAACAAGAACAATTACAAACCTTTAATATCCAGATTAATAGTTGGCTCCCACTTGACCAATATAAAATTGACAGGGACTTCGGAGAAGTATATGCATATCAATTTTATACCTAAGTAATAACCATGATTAAATACAGGATTACTATTTCGCTTTGATCGAGCCTCGTTGGGAGGGTCATCGTCGCCACTAGTAATAATCCACAATCATCCGTTTGGAATTCATTCATGTGAAACCTATCTTTTTTTGACCGTCCTGGTTGGGGAATTTCTCCAAAAGAATTCACAAATAAATAAATCATGGAGGTCAAAATTAATTCAATTTTATTATCCGGAATAAAACTGTCAATTAATTATTTAAAACATACTTAGTAATTTTGAAGTTGAGATTTTTCAATTTGGCAACCCTCATGCAAACACATTTAAAAAATTAAATAAAGCATAAGATAGCACAAATAAATCAAGCAAAACAGAAAAATAAACATATTGGGCACAAATTATCCAATTGTCATGGTTTGAATTTTCTTGGCTTGATCTTGAAGAAACACGTCTCGAATTTCTCCCACTCGTTCATCTCGAAAAAATACTTCGTCTCGAATCGCCACGCCATAAACTTCGCAGGGATGCACGCCCTCATCCGGCCGACCACTTGGTGCAGGGATACCTCGGCGGCTTCGGCACTTGCCCGGCGAAAGCACGCCACAATGCCTCAAGACGCCTCGGTAGGGAGTCGGTAGTTCTCGGCGACGCGACGCGCGTTCCTTACTCCTCCGCCCTCCTCCGCCTCGCTGCGTCTCAACAGATTCCATCCATGTATCCGCCTCCCGCCCGTCCGCTCGGACTTTCGCCTTTCGCCCGCCCGTCTTGTGTGGCCCTTCTCAAGGCGTGCTCGGCCGCCCGGCCTGCCTAAGCCCGTGCGTGCCAAGGCCGGCACCCGCGCCGCCTACGCTGGGTTACGATTTTGTCCTTTAATTCTTAAATCTTCGTTTTCCGATCCGTTACAAATTTATTTACAAAAAATAAATAAACCTAGATCTAGACTAGTCTATTACATTGATCAAATCAACCAAATCCTAGTCTACTCGTGGATTTTCTCACGAGGCAAAATAAATCCGAACGAATCGAATTAAAAAACCACAGTTTATATGCATGCATAAACACATTAAAATCCATGACAATTGGATACCTGCAAAACAGATCTAACAGTTCTACTATCCAATTTCAAATTTAATGTCCGCGAATTAAATTACAATTTAAAAATTCAGAGCCCGAAACCGTGGCTCTGATACCAGTTGTTGGG
This sequence comes from Stenogyne calaminthoides, assembly GCA_037126765.1. Lineage (NCBI taxonomy): Eukaryota > Viridiplantae > Streptophyta > Magnoliopsida > Lamiales > Lamiaceae > Stenogyne > Stenogyne calaminthoides. The sequence goes on along the minus strand of JBBCBC010000022.1, from coordinate 29,858,261 downwards.
GAATGAGTTGCACAGATCTATTCGGGGTGAATATTTAAATACAAATTTAATTCATTAATTATTACTAGCATGAATTAATCCTATATTAATTCAAATAATAATTGCAACAACATATCATGCATATAAAAAAAACCACGTAAAACCTACGCATGCGGAATCTACGGGTTTACGTGAGCGTACCTCTCGGGATGGCAGTGACTTCGGTCGGATGGACTAACCAAAAGGACTTCCCAAGTATTCCCTTAGCCCTTGCTCAACTATCCGGTGGAAGGACACTCGTCGAACAATTAACAAAAGGAAAAAATAAACTTTGTTGCACCACTTATGTGGATTTGCTAATATTTCCAGCACATGGAATTGTACTTGGGAATGAACTAATCATCCCCTATTTATAGGAGAGGGGTGGTAGAATATTTTAGTAGAAAATCAATGTGGGAAAAGACTTTTCTTGGTCACCAAGAAATCTTGAATATATCTACTATATTCTTTTTCCCATAATTAAAATATTCCACAAAAATCCCACCTACTCTATAATATGGTATTTTCGAAAATTTAGTGTTCAAGAATCCAAGATTTGGATCTTCTTGAATTTATGAGATATTCTTGTATTTCAAGAAATACATATCTTCCATAATATCTTTTCAAGAAAATCAAGAAAATCTTTCTTACCCACTATATTTCCAAAATTTCGAAATATTCTATATAGATAACCAAGTGGGAGATTTCTTGAATTTAATGAGATAATCTTGTATTCCAAGAATACATATCTTCATTCCATAACAAAATTCAAAGAAAATCTTTCTCCCTCTTTTATCCATAAATTTTGAAAATAAGAGGAAAAATTAAGCAACAATATTTATTTTATTTTAATCACCTTTTTCAGTTATTGGACTATTTGTTGGGCTACTCAGGGGGCCTTTAGGAGAATTAAGATTGAACCTTCTAATGGATCTTGAATATCTAATATTGAGCCACAATATAATTCAAGCCCATAAATATTAATTAATCCCACTACATAATTAATATTGCACTATCCATCTTAACCCATATTACGGTCAATATGGCTCCCGGTCATTATTTCCCGTGTTTAAGATTATCTAGCCCATTGCCACTGAAATAGCTTTCCGTTAATTAATATCTTTTGTCCTTGGTCGAGGAACGGTTCAACATTATTATCCATACCGAAAACTAATTCTACTTGCAAGATTTGGCATGATAAAACTTATGAACCTCCCAAGGGGGCAAATCAAGCAAGCGTACTTACACACGATTCTTCGTATTAAATCTTAGCAATCACATGTGACCAATAATATTGCCCAAGATAAAAAGTATTGAATCTCTCTGATTCGCTACCCATGATAAGTCAAAGCAATAGTTACCAATCCCACGTGATCCTATTTAAGGGATGAAGGTTAAGAAACAACGAACCACTGAGATCTAATTCTTCCTTGTTCAGTTCTGAAGAATTTATCCTCCTATAGGTCATATTCAGCGCATCAGTCATGCACTAGTGTAATCTCTTGGTCAAGACAAACCAATCTGAGCCTTACACCTCAACCTTTCGCGATGGTTGTTCATTTCCATCTAGGTCGTGAATGACGTACTTTCAGTTACAAGGGACTGTTAATTTAATCTTCTGTGATCTGGTATCACTAAATTAACTACAGTGTAACACGTACGAATTATTGAACAATTATGCAGTAAATATATATAACATTCAATCATATTTAAAGCATCAGTGATAAACAATTTATTTCAGTAAATAAGTCTGGAAATTCAGTTTCGATTATACAAAGTAAAAAGCATACTTTTCAGTATAATCCCAACATGAGAGGTTTGTCAAACCAAGGCAGCAGCAAAATCAGCAGCGAGTGCCTCCACCCGGAAACCAACACGACCAGGGGAGACGAGGTCCACAGATCCCTAAAGGAACGGGAAACAGAGTAATCCACATGATCTGCCCAACAGGAGGAACCCTCAGAGGTTTTCTCCCAGCGACCTCCCTATCAAGCCGTCGACAAAAAGCCGAGCTGCAAGCCCTCGATAACGCCATTCTCAACTGCCTCCCAATCAACACCATCGCCCCAAGCCAAAAACAGATCACCTTCACCGAAGAAGATAAGGACTGAGTGGTTTTCCCGAACTGGGACCCACTCGTAATCTCAGCCCGAATAATGGGGGCTCTGGTCCATCGCATCATGATTGACAATGGGGCTTTCTGCAACATCCTTTTAAGAAGACTCTGGATCAGCTCGGCGATTTCCATTCCTACGTGGAACCTTGCGAAGTGGGGATCCGAGGGTTCGGAAGTCAACCCTTCGAGGCCTATGGAATGATCCGCCTATCAATGGAGATCACCTCAACTCTGGACCCCGAGGTAAAGGCGACAAGACAGCTGGACTTCGTGATCATCGACATTCCCTCCAATTTCAATGCTTTCTTCGGCAGGCCTTTTGAACATGAGTTCGGGTTGCCGCCTCATCTTACTACTATTGCATCAAATTTCCCGAATCTGACGGGAAGATTGACACCATTAAGGGTGACCAAATCGCAGCAAGGAAATGTTTGACTTACTCTTGTGTCAGTTTAAATTCTGCTTTCTATTATGGTAGAAAACTCGAAATGGGGCTAGGTTGTGCGAGCCAGACTCCACCACAAAAAGAAAAGAAAAATGAAGAAATAGAAATAGACAGTGTAATGGAAACAAGTGTAACACCTATGGAAATTGATGTCGAGATAAAGGAGAAACCTGCAAAAGAGCTACAAGATGTAGAGCCTCGCCTCGGTTTCGAACCAATAGAGATCAATACCAAGCAACGAAAGTCAAGCCTCGATCCAAGAGCAGAAAGAAATAACCAGCGAGCAACTCCCATCAAAGAGCTTGAAATAATCCCGGTCGACCTCGACAGACCAGAGCTGAGTGTGACCATCGGAACGCAAATACCTAGCGATTTGCGAGCTCAGTTGATAGATTTCCTCAAACAAAATTTAGATGTGTTCACATGATCACACGAAGATATGATCGGCATTGACCCCGAGGTCGCATGCCACAAGCTAAACATCGACCCGACAAAGAGGCTGATATCTCAGAAAAGAAGGAAGTTTAGCCCCGAGAAATACACAGCTTTGGTCGAGGAGGTAAAAATCTGTTGAATAATAAGTTAATCGAGCAGGCCGACCAACCACAGTGGGTAGCCAATGCGGTTTTAGTAAAAAAAGTGAACGACTCTTGGCGACTATGCATCGATTTCACCGACCTCAACGAAGCATGCCTAAAGGACTATTTCCCAATACCGCACATTGATCACCTCGTTGACAGCACGGCCGGGCACGAGATGATGACTTTCATGGATGCCTTCGTGGGATATCATCAAATCGCCATGAATAAAGACGACCAGCAATACACATCTTTCCTAACAGAAAAGAACGTGTATTGTTGGAAGAGGATGCCATTCGGTTTGAAGAACGCAGGGGCAACCTACCAACGTCTGGTAAACAGGATGTTCACCGACGAGATAGGAAAGACCATGGAAGTATACATCGACGACATCGTGGTAAAAAGCGAAAAGAAAGAAGATCATTTGGGACACCTTGCAACGACTTTCGATATCCTAAGGAAGTACAACATGCATTTGAACCCTAAGAAATGCAGTTTCAGAGTAGGATCGGGAAAGTTCCTAGGTCACATCATCAGTCAGCGAGGTATAGAAGCGAATCCCTCAAATATCAAAGCCATCTTGGATATAAAACCACCTCGCAACGTCAAAGAAGTTCAAAGGTTAACTGGATGCCTCGCAACCCTGACCAGATTCGTGTCCAGAATGGGAGATAAGTGCAAACCTTTCTTCGAAGCCATGAAGAAAGGGAGATTCTCATGGACTCCGTAATGCCAGGCCGCCTTTTTGAAGCTCAAAGTGTATCTCTCCAATCCTCAGATTTTGGCAAAGACAATCCCTGGTGAGAAGTTGTTCCTATATCTAGCAGCCTCGGAGTCCGCTCTCAGCGCGATGTTAGTCCAAGCAGAAGGTCAGTATCATTTGCCCATATACTTTGTCAAGCAAACCCTCAACGATGCCGAGCTCAAATATCCGCCCCTTGAGAAACTCGCGTACGCCTTGGTCATGAGTGTCCGAAAGCTGAGGCAATATTTCTTCGACCATCAAATTGAAGTCTTAAACACCATGCCTCTAAGATAAGTTTTGCATCGACCCGATACCGCAGGACGATTGTTGAAATGGTCCATCGAATTAGGCCAGTTCGGCATCACTTTCGCACCACGAACTGAAATCAAAGCTCAGGTTCTCGCCGATTTCCTCACCGAGCTCACTTTTCCGGAGAAGAAATCAGAGGCCATCGACGTCCCTTGGACATTGCATGTCGACGGATCCTCGACGTGTTGGGAATATCGGGGTGCCCGGATCTATTCGAGGTGATTATTTAAATACATATTTAAATTAAACAGTTAATTACTAACATGAATTAATCCTAAGTCAATTCAACATAATAATAAACAACATGCGTACACATAATTCACGTAAATCCTAAACATGCAGAACTAGGAGTTACGGAATTACTAACCTCTTGAAGAATCAAACGGATGAATCAACCCAAGAGCCTTCACAAATATATCCCCAAAGTCCACGAACGTTATTCGGTGGGAAGATTTCAACGAACTATTTTAATGGGAGAGAAATTAAATATTTTGCTACCACCTTTGTGGATTTTTAATATTTCCAACACATGGAATTGCACTTGGGAATGAAGAGCTCATCCCCTATAAATAGGGAGGAGGGGTCGAAAATTTAGGGCTTAGGAAACAAGGAAGAAAATCTTTTCTTGGTCTCCAAGAAATCTTGAATATATCTTCTATATTCTTTTCTCCTTAATTAAATTTTCCATAAAAATCTTTTTCCCCTCTTCAACCCATTATTTTTGAAAAATACACTATAGAAGGAGTCAAGATTTGACTTCTTGAATTTATGGGATAATTATGTATTCCCACAATAATTATCTCTTTCCATAAAATATCTACAAGAAAATCGAGACAATCTTTTCTTCCTTTAATAGATAATTATTTCGAAAATTACTAAGTGGAAATATAGCAAGAATATTTTCTTCTCTCTCTCATTAATTGGACTTTATTTTGGGGGCCTTTAGGAGAATTAAGATTGGACCTCCAATGGACTATGAAGCTATAATATTTTGGGCCAAATATTATTCAAGTCCATTAATATTAATTTACTCCACTATAAAATTAATATTGAACTATCCATCTTAACCCATATTATGATTTCACATATAACATGGCTCCCGGTCATTATTTCTCGCGTTTAAAATTATCTTAGTCCATTAATTAATTAAGCCACTGAACAAGCTTTATATTAATTAATATCTTTGTCCTTGGAGTAAAGACAACTCAACATTATTATCCATGCCGGAAATAAATTTCCACTTGCAAGATTTGGCATGATAAAGGATATGAGCCCACCAAGGGGACAAATCAAGCAAGACGTACTTGCACGCGATTCTCCGTATTAAATGTCAGCAATCGTCATGTAATTAATAATATTGCCCAAGATATAAGGTATCGAATCACATTGACTCTCTTCCCATCATAAGTCAAAGCGATAGTTATTAATTTCACACGATCTTATTTAAGGGACAGATATTATGAAACAACGCACCACTGAGGTCTAATTCTTGTATATTCAAGATCAAGAATTTGTCCTCCTCAGAGGTCCTCATTCAACAAGACCTAAATGCGCTAGTGTGATCCCTTGGTCAAGACAGCTAATCTGGGTCTCACACTTCAACCGCTCATGATGGTTCGCTCATTTCCATCCGGGTTGTGAATTTGTACTTAATTATGAGGGTCATTAATTTGATCTTCAAAGGATCGGGTATCACCAAATTAACTACAACGTAATCGATCGCCTTATTGAACGAGTTTGCAATAAACATATATAACATTCATTCATATTTAATGCAATGGATTAAATAATTTATTTCAAGAAATAAATAAGAAACTTCATTTGGTTATACAAAGTAAAAGCATACTTTTCAGTATAACCCCAACAATCTCCCACTTATACTCAAAGTCAGCTTTTAAGTATACTACAACATGTCTCGTGTTCTATGTGAAATCTAATGTCACCTTACACGAACGTAATAATATTTCTCCCACTTATACTCAAAGCAGATTGGCAACGTCCTTGACACCCATTCCTTCCACATGTCTCTCGAATGTACTCTGAGGCAGACCCTTTGTTAATGGATCTGCTAGGTTGTCTTCCGATGTAATCTTAGCCACCTCAATGTCTCCTCTCTTAACGATTTCTCGTATGAGATAGTATTTTCTTTCAATGTGTTTGCTGGCTTTGTGGGCTCTCGGTTCCCTTGAATTTGAAACTGCTCCTGCGTTATCACAGTAGACCGTGATTTTGCTGGGCAAATTCGGGACCACGTCCAAGTCCACCAGGAAGTTCTTAAGCCAAACTGCTTCATTCCCTGCTTCACAAGCGGCGACGATTCGGCCTATGGTAGAATCAGCGATGCATTTCTGCTTTCTACGCTTCTCCATGTCATGGCTCCTCCCCCCATGCAGAACACACTACCCGAGGTAGACTTTCTGGAGTCAATGTCTGATTGGAAATCCGAGTCCGTGTAACCGATGGGGATCAGACTGTCTGACTTGTAAACCAACATTCTGTCCCGTGTCCTTTTCGTGTACTTCGAATGTTCTTTCTTCAGCAGTCAATGCTCTTTTTCTGGGTTACTTTGATATCTTGCCACCATGCCTATGGCAAAGCAGATATCGATTTAGACACAAACATTGCATACATGAGGCTTCCCACAGCCGAAGCATAAGGGATGCCCTTCATGTCATCTATCTCTTTCTGTGTCTTGGGACACATCTCTTTGGATAGATGGATTCCGTGTCTGTAGGGCACAAAGCCTTTCTTGGAATCCTGCATGCTGAAGCGCTTCAAAATAGTATCTATGTATGAGGCTTGCGAAAGCCCGATCATTCTTTTTCTTGATCTCTCGAGTGATCTTGATCCCTAGGATGTGACCGGCTTCCCTAAGTCCTTCATATCTAACTGCTTTTAATGACCACGCCTTTCGCCCGATAACACCTTTACATCATTTCCGATGAGCAGAATGTCATCCACGTATAGTACCAAAAATACCAATGCAGTTTCGTCATGCTTTTTATAGACACAAATTTCAAATTCGTTTTGATCGAATCCATAGGATTTTATAACTTGATCAAAACACTGATTCCAAGCTCGGGATGCTTGCTTCAGTCCATAAATATACTTCCTGAGCTTGCAAACCAGATGCTCTTGGCCTTTTTCAATGAAGCCTTCGGGTTGTTGCATATAGATTTTTTCGTCAAGATTTCCATTTAGGAAAGCTGTCTTGACGTCCATTTGCCAGATCTCAAAATCTAGATGCGCAGCAATCGACAAGAGAATGCGGATGGACTTGAGCATGGCTACGAGCGAAAATTTTTCCTCATAATCAATCCCTTCTTTCTGGGTGTACCCTTTCGCCACAAGTCTTGCTTTGAAGGTTTCAACCCTTCCGCCCGATCCCCTTTTTCTCTTGTATACCCACTTGCATCCGATGGGTTTTACCCCATCAGATGCAAGTTCGACTAGCTCCCAAACCTTGTTGTGATCCATTGAACCCATCTCGGCTTCCATTGCTGTTTGCCAAGATTGATCATCTTTGTCTTGGATCGCCTCGTTGTAGGACCATGGATCTGATTCTTCTGCGGAGATCAAGTCCGAAGACTCTCCGATCCCCAAGAATCTCTCAGGTTGTCTTATAACCCTCCCACTAAGACGAGGTTCCGATTATGTAGGCGTGACGTTTGGTATATCATTTTGTACAGTTGGCAACAGAGTTGGCCCCCTAAGTTCTTCTAAAGTAATTTCACTTCTAGTCTTTCGACTGTTCATATAGTCTTCTTCCAAAAATCTAAAGTGAGTACTGATTACCACTTTTTGATCTTCGGGACCATAGAACATGCATCCTTTAGTTCCTTCGGGGTACCCTATGAACATCCTTAATTCCGAACGTGCATCCAATTTACCAGCTTCCTTGTCTAGCACGTATGCCGGATACCCCCAGATCCTGATGTGTCCGAAACTGGGCTTGTGCCTCGTCCACAGTTCTCTCGGGGTTTTAGGTACCGATTTGGATGGCACTAGGTTCAGAATATAAGCCGCTGTTTCTAATGCGTAACCCCAAAATGATTTTGGTAAATCCTCATAACTCATCATCGATCTTACCATTTCTAAAAGCGTTCTATTCCTTTGTTCTGCAACCCCGTTTTGTTGAGGGGTACCGGGTGCAGTCAACTGGGATGCAATCCTCGCTTCCGATAGGTAGTTCAGAAATTCATCGCTGAGGTATTCGCCTCCACGATCAAATCGTAGAAACTTGATACTTTTTCCCTTATGATTCTCTGCTTGAGCCTTAAATTTTTTGAATTTATCAAAGGTCTCAGATTTATGCTTCATTAGGAAAATGTATCCGTAGCGTGAGTAATCATCGATAAAAGTAATGAAATACTCGTAGCCACCTCTAGCTTTGATTTGCATTGGACAACACACATCGGTGTGAACGATTTCTAACACTTCTTTAGCTCTAAGCCCCTTGGCTCCAAATGCCCTCTTGGTCATTTTACCTTCCAAGCACGATTCTCAAGTCGGAAATGGCTCAATTTGGAGAGACCTCAGAGAACCATCTTTCACCAACCTTTGAATCCTTTTCGGGTTAATATGACCTAATCTTAGGTGCCAAAGAAGTGTCTCGTTCACGGCAGCCGAGGGCTTTTGTTTACAAGAAATAGTAGATGTGTTATAGGATGCATTTTGTGAGTGATGTGTACAGTTAATAATATAGAGATTGTTCCTTAAAGTTCCATGACAGATAATCACATCGTTACGAAAAACAGTAACATCTTTATTAAAACGAACAGAATATCCATCATTAAACAGTTTAGAAATAGAAATAAGGTTTTTCCAAAAAAACATGAACATAAAGAACATCTCTTAAAATTAACGTCTTGTCACCAAAGGATAGGTGCACTTCTCCCACTACTTTAGCTGCCACTCTCGTAGCATCGCCTAGCGTGATGAAGATCTCACTCTCACTTAGTCGCCGGGTCTGCTTGAAACCCTGCAATGTGAAACATACATGATCAGTGGATCCCGTATCCAATACCCACGAGTGGTTAGCATACTCCGCTAAACAAGTTTCAACTACTAGTGAGTGTGAATTACCTTTATTTCCACTCCTTTCGGAATTGGAACAGGCCCATCTCCTATTTACCTTCTCCCCACATTCCAAACATATCCTCTTGCTTAAACTTTCATCCTTGAAGTTTGAATAGAACTGGTTTATCCTATTTGTCTCTTCATCGTTCTTACCACCAATTGGCCTAGAACTAGAAGCAGACCTTTTTGCAACCATGTTCGCTTTCTTGCGCTCAATGTCCTCTTCAACCAAAGTAACGACTCTTTTGAGATCATCCACAGTAAAATTCATATCTTCCAATAGGTATCTTACATAAGGATGATCATAGCTCTTTGGTAGAGTTTTGAGAATGAAATCAATTTTGCTCTTGAAATCACATTTTTCGCCAAGATGTGCCAATTCTTCAAAGAGGACCATTACCCTAGAAATGTGATCTCTAGCAGTCATTCCTTCTTCCAACCTCAGCTTGTTCAAATCATGCTTAATTTTTTGAACTGCCATATAGGTTGGATGCGCGAACATCATTTCAAGATTTCCCGTAATGTCTGCAGCTGAGAGAAATCCTTGATGTAGGTGCCTTACAGAATCCGACATTGATGTCAAGATAATGTCCCTTATCAATTCATTCCCTAGCTCCCATTCATTATATTCCATCTCTTCCCATATACTGGCATCTTTGGTTAGTTCTTCGGGTTTTGGTTCATTAAGCACCCATTTGTACTCGTGTGAAGCAAGGAAATTTATAAGGTTTCGTTTCCAAACAATAAAGTTTTCTCCAGTGAGAAGGTTGTCTTTCAGTATATTGAATAGTGGACTAAAAGGTTGCGACATGGTGAACTGAAATAAACATATATTTTGTATCAATATCCAGATCAACACAAAATTAAACCACACAATTCGATCACATGATTCATATTAAAATCTCAAAAAATATGAACATTCATCAGCCAACATCTCAAAACAGATTTAAATGAGCCTCGTGGGAGGGTCATCATTTAAATCACATTCAAGCAGGTTACAAACAAGAACAATTACAAACCTTTAATTAAAAAAAATATTAATAGTCGGCTCCCACTTGACCAATATAAAATTGACAGGGACTTCGTAGAAGTATATAAATATCAATTTTATACCTAAGTAATAACCATGATTAAATACAGAATTATTACTTCGCTTTGATCGAGCCTCATGGGAGGGTCATCGTCGCCACTAATAATAATTTACAATCATCCTTTTGGGAATTTATTCATGTGAAAGCTATCTTTTGACTGTCCCGTAGGGGAATTTCTCCAAAAGATTTCACAAATAAATAAATCATGGAGGGCAAAATTAATTTGTGTCAAAACAAATTAATTATTATAACATACTTAGTAATTTTTTAATTTGAGATTTTTCGTTGGGCAATTCTCATGCAAACACATTTAAACAAATTAAATAAAGCACAAGAAAATACAACAGTAATAAATCAAGCAAAGCAGAAAATAAACACATTGGGAACAAATTATCCAACTGTCATGGTTTGATTTTCTTTGGCTTGATCTTGAAGAAACACCGTCTTGAATTTCTCCCACTCGTTCGTCTCGAAGAGAACTCCGTCTTGAAACGCCACGCCAAGCGGCTTCATGGATGCCCGCCCACATCCGGCCGCCGCCGCTTGGCGGGCGCCGCGGCCTATCGCTTAGGGTGCAGCTGCGACGCCGCCCGCGATCATCTCTCGGTGGCATCGGCGAAGATCGGTGGCGACGGGTCGGCAAAAGACCAAGACTCATGTGCGCCGTCGCCCGCACTAGCCACGCTACCCCCACGCCAGCTCAAGGCCGCTTTGTGCCCCAGAAAGTGCATCCGCCAAATACATGATCATATGGCGCCTAGCGCCTAGGTGTTGGGATTATCTTGAAAAAGTATGCTTTTTACTTTGTATAATCGGCCTAATTTTCGCACTTATTTATTGAAATAAATTGTTTATCATCGATGCTTTAAATATGTTTGGATGTTATATATATTTCTTTGCATAACTGTTCAATAATTAAATGCGTGTTACAATCAGTAGTTAATTTAGTGATACCGATCACGTAAGATTAAATTAACGGTTCCTTGTAACTAAAAGTATGCCATTCACGACCTAGATGGAAATGAACAACCCATCACGAAAAGGTTGAGGTGTAAGGCTCGGATTGGTTTGTCTTGACCAAGAGATTACACTAGTGCATGCCCGATGCCTTTGAATAAGACCCACTGAGGAGGATAAATTCTTGAGCGAACAAGGAAGAATTAGACCTCGATTGGTTCGTTGTTTCTTAACCTTCGTCCCCTTAAATAGGATCACGTGGGATTGGTAACTATTGCTTTGACTTATCATGGGTAGCGAATCGGAGATTCAATACTTTTTATCTTGGGCAATATTATTGGTCACATGTAATTGCTAAGATTTAATACGAAAGAATCGTAGTGCAAGCACGCTTTTTTGATTTGCCCCCTTTGGAGGTTCATAAGTTTTATCATACCAAATCTTGCAAGTGGAATTAGTTTCCTAGATGGATAATAATGTTGAACCGTTCTCTCGACCAAGGACAAAAGTTATTAATTAACGGAAAGCTATTTCAAATGGCTTGAATTAATTAATGGGCTAGATAATCTTAAACACACGGAAATAATGACCGGAGCCATATTGACTGTTGTAATATGGGTTAAGATGGATAGTGCAATATTAATTATGTAGTGGGATTAATTAATATTTATGGGCTTGAATTATATTGTGACTCAATATTAGATATTCAAGATCCATTAGAAGGTCCAATCTTAATTCTCCTAAAGGTCCCCTGAGTAGCCCAACAAATAGTCCAATAACTGAAAAGATGATTAAAATAAAATAAATATTGTTGCTTAATTTTTCAAACCATTATTTGAAATTTATAGATATGTTGGGAGAAAGATTTTTTTAAATTTTGTTATGGAATGAAGATATGTATTCTTGGAATACAAGATTATCTCATTAAATTCAAGAAATCTCCCACTAGCTTATCTATATTGAAATTTTCGAAAAATAGGAAATATAATGGGCAAGAAAGATTTTCTTGATTTTCTTGAAAAGATATTATGGAAGATATGTATTTCTTAAAATACAAGAATATCTCATAAGTTCAAGAAGATCCAAATCTTGGTATCTTGCACATTAAAATTTTCCAAAAATCCATATTTTGTGGAGGTGGAATTTTTGTGGAATATTTTAATTATGGGAAAAAGAATATAGGAGATATATTCAAGATTTCTTGGTGACCAAGAAAAGTCTTTTCCCACATTGATATTTCACTAAAAATTTCGACACCCCCTCTCCTATAAATAGGGGATGATTAGTTCATTCCCAAGTACAATTCCATGTGCTGGAAATATTAGCAAATCCACAAAAGTGGTGCAACAAAGTTTATTTTTTTTTCCTTTTTGTTAATTGTTAAACAAGTGTCCTTCCAAATAGTTGAGCAAAGGGCTAAAGGAATACTTGGGAAGTCCTTTTGGTTAGTCCGTCAAAGTCAAGCCATCCCGAGGGTACGTTCACGTAAACCCGTAGATTTTTTTCCTTTTTATATGCATGATATTGTAGGTCCCGATTGTTAAAATAGACTTAAAAAAAACTTCGTCGTTTCAAAAAGCGAATATTGCCAGCCTGATCGAGAAGCGATGAATCGATTGGTGATAACCAACAAACGCCGGAAAGCGGTCAGTTGGGAACTATCGATTAACGTCCGCGCGAAAGTTTAAGTTTTACCCGTGAAAAACCAGGTTTGTATAAATCGATTCCAAGTTTTATCTTTTTAATCGGATGTCGAAATCAAACCCGGGTTTTTGATCTTAACTTAGAATGTATCGCTTTAAGATTGTTTGTGAGAAGCGATTAATCAAAAGATTTATAGTGGTTCGGACAAACCCGGTCCTACATCCACTCTTCCCTTTCACAAGGGCACCAACTTAACCGATTAACCGATCGGATTAGATTAGTGTGTTAGTCCAACACAATACCATGTGTTTTAAGAGTTCTCACTCAAACGATCCTAAAAATAATTTCGAATTTGCTAAACAACTTATCCTAACTTGGGGGTTTGGGTAAGATTGTTGAGGTTCCAACTATGAAATCTTTTCTTTAGCATATAAGCGGCACGATAGCTAGATGAAAAGATTTCTTGCTAAGAACTTATGGGATGAACACAATATAAAATAAGCTTGTAAATAGTGTTCTTCGTTCGACTATAGTTTGAGCTTCTTGATTATGTTGTTTGTCCCAAATTTCGCTTTTCATTGTGATCCCATATTTATAGACCTTGAGATCAAAGAGCCGTTGGAGAACAATTTGAATCTCGGGCTATTTTAGGTAGAGTTGCAGCTTGATGTGACGTGCTTCGATCATGGCTTTAAGAAAGCAACATCTCCCGCGAAATGTCGGCTTCGTTATCGTGTTTCTTCCTTATTGGATGAAAGCCTTGCTTTGCGGTGTTGTTCCTCCAACTAAGGTTTGTATTCATCTTGTTCGGATCAATTTATGATAAGATGAAAATTTTTAAATACCTCAAATCTAGATTCATGACTTCCATCGAATTATCTTGAACAAATCTTTAGCTTACTTTTTAGCGTTACGCTTTCTGTCGGATATCGAACCTTTAAACATATTGAGTTCCCCTCAATATGTGACCTATCTATTACATCGGTTTTCTATACAATCATTATCAATTTCTCCTATAGCAATTTAAACATTTAAAAAAACCGGGTCCTATTAATGTGTTTTGGAACTTTCATCAAAACTAAAATTTCCCAAATCATATGTTGTTGCAATTATTATTTGAATTAATATATGATTAATTCATGCTAAATAATTAATTAATTAAATTTGTATTTAAATATTCACCCCGAATAGATCTGTGCAAATAATTCCCCAACACTAGCTAAACACATTTTTAACTCGTCTCCGAATTACAATTTATTTATCAAAAATAAATACCTCAAATCTAGACTAGTCTATTATATTGAACAAATCAAATAGCCTAATCTATACTCACGAAAAAACAAAAACTAGTCATTAAAACCATTCATTCATACGCATGAAAATAAACACATTAAATACCATGACAATTGGATACCTGCCAAACAGATCTAGCAATTCTACTATCCAATTTCAATTTAATGTCCAACAATTTAAAAAATCAGAGCTCGAAACCAGGGCTCTGATACCAGTTGTTGGGAATATTGGGGTGCCCAGATCAATTCGAGGTGATTATTTAAATACATATTTAAATTAAACAGATAATTACTAACATGAATTAATCCTAAGTCAATTCAACATAATAATAAACAACATACGTATACATAATTCACGTAAATCCTAAACATGCGGAACTAGGAGTTACGGAATTACTAACCTCTTGAAGAATCAAACGGATGAATCAACCCAAGAGTCTTCCCAAATATATCCCCAAAGTCCACGAACGTTATCCGGTGGGAAGATTTCAACGAACGATTTTAATGGGAGAGAAATTAAATATTTTGCTACCACCTTTGTGGATTTCTAATATTTTCAACACATGGAATTGCACTTGGGAATGAAGAGTTCATCCCCTATAAATAGGGAGGAGGGGTCGAAAATTTAGGGCTTAGGAAACAAGGAAGAAAATATTTTGTTGGTCTCCAAGAAATCTTGAATATATCTTCTATATTCTTTTCTCCTTAATTAAATTTTCCATAAAAATCTTTTTCCCCTCTTCAACCCATTATTTTCGAAAAATACACTATAGAAGGAGTCAAGATTTGACTTCTTGAATTTATGGGATAATTATGTATTCTCACAATAATTATATCTTTCCATAAAATATCAACAAGAAAATAAAGACAATTTTTTCTTCCTTTAATAGACAATTATTTCGAAAATTACTAAGTGGAAATATAGCAAGAATATTTTATTCTCTCTCTTATTAATTGGACTTTATTTTGGGCTATTGGGGGGGGGAGCTTTAGGAAAATTAAGATTGGACCTCCAATGGACTATGAAGCTATAATATTTTGGGCCAAATATTATTCAAGTCCATTAATATTAATTTACTCCACTATAAAATTAATATTGAACTATCCATCTTAACCCATATTACGATTTCACATATAACATGGCTCCCGGTCATTATTTTCCACGTTTAAGATTATCTTAGTCCATTAATTAATTAAGTCACTGAACAAGCTTTATATTAATTAATATCTTTGTCCTTGGAGTAAAGACAACTCAACAATATTATCCATGCCGGAAATAAATTTTCACTTGCAAGATTTGCCATGATAAAGGATATGAGCCCACCAAGGGGACAAATCAAGCAAGACGCGATTTTTGACGCGATTCTCCTCAGATAAATGTCGAAAATCGCCATGTAATTAATAATATTGCCCAAGATATAAGGTACCGAATCACATTGACTCTCTTCCCATCATAAGTCAAAGCAATAGTTATTAATTTCACGCGATCCTATTTAAGGGACGGAGATTAAGAAACAACGCACCACTGAGGTCTAATTCTTGTATATTCAAGATCAAGAATTTGTCCTCCTCAGAGGTCCTCATTCAACAAGACCTAAATGCGCTTAGTGTGATCCCTTCAAGACAGCTAACTGGGTCTCACACTTCAACCGCTTCATGATGGTTCGCTCATTTCCATCTGGGTTGTGAATTTGTACTTAATTACGAGGGTTGTTAATTTGATCTTCAGTGATCGGGTATCACCAAATTAACTACAACGTAATACGTATTGTCTTATTGAACGGGTTTGCAATAAATATATATAACATTCATTCATATTTAATGCAACAGTGATTAAATAATTTATTTCAGTAAATAAATAATAAACTTAAGTTTGGTTATACAAAGTAAAAGCATACTTTTCAGTATAACCCCACTACGACGAGCACCCGAGCGGGGGCTGGGATAGTCCTAATCAGTCCCGAGCAACAATCTTTCACGATGGCTGTAAGTTTCGATTTTCATGCTACCAACAATGAAGCGGAGTATGAGGCCTTAATAAATGGTTTAGAAATGGCAATGGCCATTGGTGTCTGAATGTTGAAAGTATACAACGACTCTCAGTTGGTCGTATGTCAGATGTCAGGAGAATATGAAGCGCGAGGCGAACAGATGATAAAGTATCAGTAAATAGCAAAGAGCCTCATAGAAAAATTCGAGGAGGTACATATAGAATTAATACCGAGAGCTGACAACACACAAGCAGACGCATTGGCCCGGTTAGCTACCTCGGAAGGGGCCGCAGACATGGGCAATATCGCAGTCACCAAACTCAACACCCCCTCAGCAGGTCGCAACACCATCGAAGCAAAATAAATAATGTGGATAAATCAAGCAAGATCATCGGACTCCCGAGTAGAAGTGTTTCAGATCGCAACCCCAGAAGACAATTGGATGACCGACATCAAATAGTACATAGAGAAAGGAACACTACCAGAGGATAAGGTCGCAGCTCGCCGGCTACAACTAAGAGCAGCGAGGTACACTATAGTCAACAAACAACTGTACAAATGAAGTTTCTCATTACCGCTATTGAAGTGCATCACACCTGAGGAAGGCCAAGTAATTTTGAAGGAAATACACGAAGGAGATTGTGGAAATCATACAGCAGGCCAGTCTCTCGTTTACAAGACGATCAGACAGGGTTATTATTGGTTAACTTTAAGGAAAGATGCAATCGCGTATGAAAAAAGGTGCAAGCAGTGCCAGTTCTTCGCCCCAACAATCAAGCGAGCTCCCGAAGAGCTAACCTCGATATACAGTCCATGGCCATTCGCAAAGTGGGGAATCAACCTAATAGGTCCTTTCCCAAAGGCCCCAGGAAGCTCGAAGTTTGCCGTGGTTGCAGTCGACTATTTCACCAAATAGGCAGAGGAAGAACCTTTGGCAATAATCACACAAGAGAAAATTATTCGATTCATCTGGAAAAACATCATATGCCATTTCGGCCTTCCACAAGCGATCGTTACGGACAACGGAAAGCAGTTCGACGGTTTCGAGATCGACGCATTTTTTGCAAAGTGGAAAATCACAAAGTTGTTCTCTACCCCGTACCACCCTCAATCTAATGGGCAAGTTGAAGCAGTGAACAAAATAATCAAGCATACATTGAAAACCCAATTGATCGAGTCAACGGGACTATGGGCTTTCAAACTTCCAAGCATTTTATGGTCATATAGAACCACATTCTGAAACTCAACAAGCGAGACACCTTTCGCTTTAGCCTTTGGGACAAAAGCGGTCATACCAGCTGAGGTCGTCGTCAAAAGCCATCGGACGTCGCAGGATATCACGAAGGACAACGATCGCGCCATATCCCTCAGCCTCGACCTCCTCGAAGAAAGAAGAATGGAAGCCAACTTGAAAAATGCAAATTACAAGCAGAAATTGGAGAAGTACTACAGTTCGAAATAAAAAATCCGAAGATTCAAGGTTGGCGAACTTGTTTTAAAGAAAATTATCGGAGTCCAGAAAGGAGTTTTTGGCCCAACTTGGGAAGGCCCACTGAAAATCTCAAAATGCCTACCGAATGGGGCTTACGAAATTGAAGACATGAAGGGCATTCCCGCGATGTACCCATGGATTGCGACTTACCTAAAGAAATTTTATCATAAACTTTTTTGATTCGGTCATGCATCATAATTTGCTAAAACTATGTCAAAATCAAAAGTAAAATCAAGGTTTGTCATCAATTATCTACGAGTTACTTTATTTACCGCAGTCTATTACAAATTTTTACATTCAAAAACTTGGGGGACTGGTCCCCGACCTCTCACGAGCTCGATCAGTAAAAAGGTTTGCGAATGAAAAATGTCCCAAACTGGTAGAAACATTTTCACAAAAACGTGTCATAGATTTTTCATAAATGTCTCTTTAAAACTCTTACATTCACGAACTTGGGGGACTGGTCCCCGACCTCTCACGAGCTCGATCAGTTAAAAGATTCGTAAATGAAAGAGATAAAATGAAAATCTTCAAAAGTCTTCAGTAAAATCATCCCAATTAGGTCGCATATATCTATAAGACGACCGCAGTCGCATGCCCAGTCTAAGTTGACTAAGCCAAAAACCTCAAAGGCAAAAAGGTCGCATACCATCTATAAGATGACCTCGGTCGCATGTCTAGTCTAAGTCGGCAAACACGTCGCACACCCTATCTAAGTCGGCAATCATGTCGCATGCCCAGTCTAAGTCGACAAACACGTCGCATACCCTATCTAAGTCGGCAATCATGTCGCATACCCAGTCTAAGTCGATGAAGCCACAGGTCGCGATCATATTATCAAATTAACAAATCATTTGTCACTTTCTGATTAACCATGTTATCGAACAAACAAGTGAAGTATCAAAAGGCGAGAACACAAAATGATAGCGAAAAATAAACAGATAAACAGATAAAGAAAAAGCAACATCGTCTCCATTCAAACAAATGCCCGATGGCAACAAAAGATATAGCGCCCGAAGGCAACAAAAGATACATCGCCCGAAGGCACCAAAAAGTACTACGCCCAGCGGGCAAACATTCACACACCCCGAATGGAAACATAACGAGTTTAGAAGAAAAATGCCCGAAGGCAATGGCATACTGCCGCAGAAAAGTCCATAAAGAAGTCAAACCGGTGGAGCATCCGAGGTCCCCTCAATAGGGTTGGTCGACACATTTTGATCAACCTCGGGAATCTCGACATCGACTTGATCCCCTTTGTCACCACCATCAATAACAGGCCCTTCATGAATAGCCTCCTAGTGCACTTCATCGCCACCTTCGCCATCGCCATCTTCCTCTTTGCCACCACTCTCATCGGCGGCCTCATCCTCGACCACCATAACCTGAAGCATCTCTTTAGGGTCAAACAGTTTGGCCTCAGCGGGGAGAAATGAGAAATTACACCCGAGCTCATTCAAATCCGCAATTGGGAGAAGGGCATCAGGACTCAGAGGATGAGTTCGCATATAAGTCGTCAGCATTCCTATCATCATGGCTCGAGCACTCAAAAGATCTAGATCAGGACGGTGAACCGTGTGAATGGCGTTGGCGAAAGCATACACATATGCCATATTCGAAGCGTCATTCCTCTGCACCTTCACTTTGTCAGGAATACCTCGAATCACCTCGGCCTGACTCTGAACTTCCTCGCCAAGCTTTTGATTCTGCTGAAGGATGTCAGCGGCATATTCCTTGCTTATCAAGAAATCCTTCTCAACGGCTCGATACTTGTTCTCCAGGTCCTCCTGGGATCGAGTCAACTCTTGGATCTTTTCATCGGAGGTTTTCCTGGTTTTTCTCGCAACATCCAACTCCTTACGAGCTCTATCCAACTCTTTCTTCATATCAGCACACTTTGCCTCGGCCCAAATTGCCCGATTCCTCGTCGTATCATACTGCTCCCGACATCGCTCAAAGAAATTTAAGGAACGATAGGAATGGACGATACCTGAGGTCAGATTTTCATGAAATTGCTGGGTACGAGCTTCCTCATCCAGAGGCAAGGTCCATGATTTTAGAAAATCATCAGAGGCCGTCTTCACATAGGTCGGTTGGGGATCATTATCAGAAGGAGATCGCGATCACAGGAACGATCGGGTGCCTTCTCCATGAAAGACACCATCATCGAGACGATACCTGGAAACAGAACAAGCTCAGATAAAAATTGATATCGAACAAAAAAAAAGAAAGAACAGAAGATGCAACAAATAAAATTACCTCTGCCGAAATTTGGAATTCCATCCCAGGAAAGTCTCATCGCCCGCATCTCGGTCCCGGCGAGCAGTAATCTCAACAACTGTGTCAGGCGTGCCAAATTGGCCCGGGACCACCACCTTTTGGCTGGGAGAATTTCGCAGCTCATCCTCATCAACCAAATCCCGCCTTTTCTGAACATCCTGCCCAGGGACCGACGCCTCCCCAGCTGACCTTTTCGACCCCCGAGGTCGTGGTGGAGCTTTGGCTTTCGTCTTCAAAGCAGCAGTCGACTTTCCTTTGCCAGACGTTTCTTTACCTTTCTTTTGCTCGACCTTCTTGCGAGACAACTCCATGGCCTGAGCCATCTTCTCAGTTATCTCTTCGGCAGTCATGTTCTCCATCGCTTGTATTACTTTTCGAGAGGTAAAACGGATTAGTTCAATGAAAGCAACTAAAACAGAGACAAAGACTATGTCAAACACAGCAGGGCGGAAGAACACCCAACCCGGGAAAAATGATACCAAGAAAGTGAGTTACGAAATTCATTTACCAGGAAGATCAGATGACAGCAATCCAAGAGGAAGAACGCCCAACCCGGCCTGTTCCCAACACTTCTCTCGGGCGAGCACAGCTAGAGATCGCTCTCGTCGAGGTCGATCAAACACACTTGAACTAGTCGAATTAGGAAAGGAAGCGACACCTCGGAAAGTTTGGTAACAGGGGGACCTGAAAAGGATAAAATGAGTTAAATCAGTATTCCAAAGATCAAAAGAGAATAAATTGTCTTACGATTGAATTCTTTGTAATCCCGAGGTATCAATCGAAATCCGAGCAGATTGGGCTCCACCCAAACCGGACTCTGCCAAGCTCCACCCACAAACCAGAACTTCTCCCTCCATCCAGTAACTTTGTTCGGGAGATCCTCAATAACCTTCATCCGAGGTAGTGATTTGACATAATAGTATCCCGATCCACCTTCCTTCGCGACCCTTCCCACCTCGTCAATGAGATCACGAAATTCAACTCTTTAGCCACGGGAAAGCTCTCGGTTGGATGCGACCAAAGAGGGTCAACAACCCGATGATGATGCTCCGTCCGGATGAATTTGGGTTGGAGCCAATCCCCTGACGGGATGGAGCAAAAATCGAACCCCGTCGACCGTAGTATCGTAATTGATCGCAACACAGCCTTCTGGAGGCTGATCAACATAATCCTTTTTGTAGTCAGGGACCCAAAAATGTATGTCGTTGGGAACCTGAAAGGTGTCCCGCCATCTGAAAAGGTCAGCTTCGGACATCGATCTGTCAACCAGGCGAGCAGCGTAGACGCTATCTTTCCTCACTCGAGCAGGTTTTCTGACGACCTCATGACGATGTTGAGTGAGGTACTCGTGAAGTCGAAGAGACCGATCGACCTCATCGATGGTATCATCATCACTCGGAATTTCAGGAATCGTCTCCTCTGACAAGAAGTCGAAGTCAGAAGAGTTAACCGACCAAGCTGGAGTGGACGACGGTTCGTCTCCTCCCACCTCCTCATCTTCCAGTTCTCTTTCCGAAGCCATTTTGGGGGATTCGATTACCCGATCCCCCGCCCGCCGGAAACGTCGGTGCCGCCGAGACGTTACTACATCTTGGGACTGAACAAGGACCAATTTAGTGGTTTCCGACGAAACCACGACAACATTATTGTCAGAATTGACGATTCCATTACCACGATGGTGGTGAGCCCCCGTCGGAGCAGAACTCTCCACCATGATGTTCCCATCGGACGCCATTCTCAAGTGATTGCTTACCAGAAATAGGGACGAAGAAGAAAGAAATGCTTTACCTGGAGGATAACTCTCAGCCGTCGGGAAATCGGACAACAAAGAGTATGGATCGAAAAACACGAAGCTAAGAGATGAGGGTTTGAAGATTTTCAAAAAAAGGAGAAGAGGGAAAATGAAGGTGAAACCAGCTTTTATAGATCCAATTTTAGGGTGCGGATCCCGGGCCGCGACCTTTCATATCAGGCGCGTGAGCATCACGCGCCATCATAACCTAGGTATGTAGGCACGACAGTCGAGGCGAACAACCACCAGCAACACCGAGTCACGAGACATCTTCCACGCGTGTTTAAGAAGTTTCGAGAATATGTTACACCTCGCACTCAACTTAAGGATAGATAAGACGAAATAGCTCGCCCCCTTTTCAAGGAGCAAAAGAGGCCGACCTAGGGGCTATTATTGTAAGCACATCGCGCGAGGTGGGCCAAAGCCCATTTCGCATCGGCCTATTATGAATCAGTAACAAGACAAGTCATTGACAGAGAGGGCAGTAACGAGATAGCAAGGAAGCCTGGACAAGGCGCGAGCTCGTCGACCTCGTAACTACCCGAGCTCCGTGCATTGAATATGATAAGACGTGTGTCAGATAGTAGGTATAGGTGATCATTCCTAAATGGGGATTAAATCAGACGAAATCCGGCCAAGGACGAAGTAAAGCGGCGTGTCAGAGTACAAAAGTGGCTAATCTCCAGTAAATCCGGGAATTATCTCGATTGAAGTACAAATCAGGGTAGCGAGGTCCTTTTTGCATTGAGCGACCTCCAGTGCAGATCACATCAATCTTGTAACATTTAATGCTAATCAGGGCTACTTTCGGCCCTATAGATTAGAAATCCGGGAGAGTGAACACCACTCTCCCAATCACTATAAATGCAGGTCATTTATGGCCAAAGAAAGGAGAGAATTTATGATCCTACAGAACCTCTTACAAAATTAATACTCAACACTTATTCTCCAAATCCAATCATACGATATAAATGTAATCCATATAACTCATTATTGTTTGTGTCACTAAGATCTTTAAGTCACATCATTATCCTTAAACAACTTATTTTGGTGCACAACACCATGTACGTCTGAAACAAACTTACATTATAATGAAAATGATCTTGAGGTTTTTGTTTTGTTGCGAGTCGTTTTATTTGGGAAATATGATGTGGCTAATTTGATGACAACTCACAAACAAAACACTCACGTGTAAAATAAACTGTAAATAAGATGAATTTGTTAACCCAGTTCGTCAAGAAATGACTACTCTGGGGGCATACCAAGCCAGGGATGTAGTATTGCGAGTTTTACACGTACAATATTTGATACATCTCATGAAGATAAATCGTTATGGATGAAGATGATTTGGAAAGTTGGTATATAAGTGTTAGGGTTTCTGTGTGCATAGATGATCTCTTGAATTTTTTGTGAGCCTTACCCCTCTGGGAAATTTCTGAACCTGTCTCTTGTTGTATTTTCTTCCATTTATAGTACTTCGACAAGCATGAGCTGGTTTAGCAAGCATGAGCTGTAGACTTCGGGCCATGCAAGAATTCATGTAATGCTGCCACCTTTCCAACTTCGTCTTCTCGATTGATTTTTGCTTTTGCTTGTCTATATAGCACTCTTTTGGTCGTCCAAACCAATCTTTTGCTCGGCAGACCGCTTTGTTCGCCCCATAAATCCATATCCATTTTATATCAGAATATTGTTCTTGTCGAGCATGTTCTGAGTTCTTCAGGTTGTCTGAGTTCTCAGGTTATCTGATCCTTGGGGATGTCTGAGCCCTCAGGATGTCTGAAAGACCGAGCATATTGACCCTCGGGATGTCCGAGTCTTGGGATGTCCCGAAAGCGGAAAGCATACTGACCCCTCAGGATGTCTGAGTCTTCAGGATGTCTGAGTCTTCAGGATATCTGAGTGTCGAGCATACTGACCCTTCAGGATATCTGAGCATTCAGGTTGTCTGAGTCCTCAGACTTGACTCAGCTTATTTGATTCCTTCTTTCCTGATCTGAGTGGCGAACATGCCTATTTGCTCGGTCAGTCTGTTTGAACAACCTTAGTTGGTGAATGGTAAGCTGGCGAACAAATCTTACTTCACTGGCGAGTATGTTCGCTTTGGTTCTACAAGTGGCGAAATTTGGTCAAATGACTTGTTTGGTCGACGGACGGCGAGCACACACTTGTCCATCGCATAATTATTTTAATAAATATTACACGTGTCTCTCTTACGTGTTCGACAATCTTGAATAATTATATCGAACACAACAATACCCCCACCGTACCGGGTCAGATTCAACATGGGGCCCTACCGTTATAACTGATTTGGGCCATAGTTGACGCTGTTTCAGATTCCGTGCGATTTTCAAAATTGAATCCGGTATCTATAAATACCTCATTTCGCACCCTTAATCCCTTTTCTTTCTTTTCTCTTCTTCGTTCCTCTGTTTTCCATCTCTTTTCGTGTCTAAAAAACTTCCCATGAGGGCTTCATTATTCCGTGAAGGATTTGACTCGAGTAACCATTGCATACTTTCTCCCATTGCGATTATGGCTTCTTGCTCAAACTCTTCTGTTTCAATATAATCGGGCCACCATAGTTCCACTTCCCCCTCTGTCGGTAGAATCCCCCATAGCAACGCTAACGCGCTGGAGATGAATGTCTCGGGTTCAGGGTTTCGTTGGCAAGTTCGGCAACCGTTTGCCATTCTTTCCTCCGATTCCGATGAAGCTTTAAACGAATTGGATAGGGACCTAGCCCGTAGTGATTTTTTGGATGATTCAGATGAGGATTCTTTGCCCCAACCTCAAATTATGTCTAGGGCTGTAGATAGTGTTGATGTGAATAGGGATAATGATAATGTGAGGGGGGAAATTTTGATTGTTGGGAATGTAACTGAATCGAACATAGGGATAGACGGAGAGCAAAATTCTGAACTTGATATACCTGTTGGTGTCCCTCATAGTCCAACATATAACGAGTATAATGCTTGTTATAGTTTTAATTGGCCCGAGCAACCTCATAGGACTAGGGTTGAAAATGAGTACCCAACGAGCAAGATTGCGAGTGTAATCGATGTTGATATGCTCGCTCAATTGTATAGAAACAACGAAACCCCCAAAGATGTCTTTTTCTGGGCACCAGGTCCTGATGAGCGAGCAGACCAGCCCCCTAAGGGTTGTGTTGTCGTGAATTTGGACACAATGGAAGCTGGCCTTAAGTTTCCACTCCATCCGGCTATCACTCGTTTGCTCGTTGAATGGAACATCACCATCACGCAGCTGAAGCCGAACGGGTGGCATATGATCATGAGCTTCCTGACTTTGTTCGGCAAAATGAAGCCTAGATATTATACCTCAGCAGCTGAACTTGCTCGATTAGTGCATTTGACCCGTCCGAAGGGCGAACATGGATGGCTATTTATGCAAGCAAATGCCAAAACCAAAATCATTGAGGATGTGCCGAACAAAATCAGTGATTGGAAGGAGAAATTATGGTTCGTTGGGGGCGATTGGAAGAGCCTGGTCTCTGGAAGCGAACCAGATGCTCGTTTGGACATCCCCACTGATTTTGGGGTTTATTGCAGTAAGTATTTTTGTGTCTTTTGTTCTTCAGTTTGAACTGATTTTAACTTACTCTTTATTTCAGGAATTCCGCCTGCGACGGACAAAGAGACCAACGACGGCTATTTTATCAGCATTTGGCAAATTGATCTCGAGTCTCGCTCGGAACGATCTGTGAAGACCCTGAATACTGCCGAACAGAGGAAGAAATGAGGCTTGTTCGTGCCCCCTCACCATCTTGTAGCTGTTAATCCCGCTGGTAAGGATTGCCTTTTACATTTGCATAAACTTTGTACTTTTTGCTCGTTGTTCCCCTTTCTTGCATAATGAATTGTTTTGCTTATAGCTTTTCCTGTTGTTACTATTACCGTGAGCACTTCCGAGCATACCGAGATGGCTCGAAGAAAAAGACCTCAAGAGCTCGCTAGAATCCAGGTCGAGCGGGAGGCTCAACGAAAGGTGTCGGAGAAACGAGCACGGAGCGGCATGGCGGGCGAAAGATCTGCGTCGCCCCGGGAATCGAAATACCAAAAAAGGACTACTCGCTCGCCGAAAGGGGGGCGAGCGAACAGGCTCCGTCGCCAAAAAGACCAAGGATGGAAACCGGCGAGCAGGGGCCAAGAGAACAAGCTCAGATGAGCACACCACACGAACATGCTCTGACGAGCACTGATGCTGTTAGGGTGACTCAGACCCCTACTGCCGAAGCGATCAAATGGCCGCCTCCGTGGTCGGTTCGGTCGCGCAGATTGTTGAAATGGAGGTTGACACGTCTTCTCCACCTCCTGCTGGCCCCGATCATGGACCCCTTTAAACCCTGAGCTCCGGTCCCCCGAGGATAAATCATTCTTGGGATGGGATCCGGCTCGTGTGAACAGGTACATTTTGTTCGCTTTATTTCCTTTTTGATTGATTTTGTTTGCCTAGTTATGTTTGTTTGCTCGGGTGTATGTGTAGGTTGAGCAGGTTGGCACCCTTGATGCCCAATTTGAAAAACTACTACTGCTCACCAAGTGTTCGTAAGGTTCCCGGCATTCCCGAGCATGTCCAAAAGGCGTGTCAGACCCCCGTTCGAGCATGGACTACTGAGCTGGAAGAGGCTACTATGGGTCCCACACCTTTGGAAAACATGTGACTTGGCCTGGT
Source organism: Stenogyne calaminthoides (assembly GCA_037126765.1). Classification (NCBI taxonomy): domain Eukaryota; kingdom Viridiplantae; phylum Streptophyta; class Magnoliopsida; order Lamiales; family Lamiaceae; genus Stenogyne; species Stenogyne calaminthoides. The sequence continues at coordinate 29,831,737 of JBBCBC010000022.1, read as the reverse complement.
ACTCCAGGGCCAATCTATAGTCGTCCTTGAGAAAGCTTATGTTGAGTCCGCCAATCTCCATGCCAACTACTTGGCTCTGATCAGGAGTTTTGAAGAGAAGGTGGGCGAGCTGAACAGAGCTCAGGATGAACTGAGGTTGGCTCAAGGATAGATTTCCTCGGCACAAGCAGATGCTCGCCAGGCTCAGGAGGATGCTCGCCATGCTCAAGAGAATGCTCGCCAGGCTCAGGAAGTTGCTCGCCAGGCAAGGGAGGAGCTAAACCATTCTCAGGAGGAGGTGGTCAGCATACGGAGAGCTCAGGATGAGATGAATGTCGAGCTTCGTAGACTCCGAGCTGACATCAAGGCCACGGAAAGTGAGAAGAATGTGCTCGGTCAACAACTCATGATTGCTGAAGAGACCAACACTCGTTTGGGTCTCGAAAATTCAAGGCTGCACAATGAAGAATATGTTGATTCTATGTCCAACTTCTCCTACATATGTGCCTTTGCTGATGCCATCCTGTCTGCTCGCCATACGCTCACTGGCGAACAAATTGCCCCACTCATATCCAGTTTCCAGCAGTACCTGATCGACAACCCACTAGATCGCAACCTTCCAATGTCTGACTTGAACGATCTGTGTGACTTCTCCACTCTTCCTGAAGGGTTCGAGGTTGATGATTCTATCCTGGATGAGGAAGACGGCTCGGATGTGAATATTGCTGATGTTGCTGATCAAGCTATCCGAACTGAGTCCGGGTCCGATCAGGTGCAGGTCAAACAAAGGGGACCTCCTATGACCGAGCAAAGTGTACCTCCTGGCGAGCATACTGGACCTGACCCTGCTGGAGGAGTCGTTGCTGAGGGGGCCGAGCATGATTTGTTCGACATTTCACTTCCGTCCACCCCCAACTATGAATTTATCCCTTAGTGTAATTCTTACTTTGTCGAACATATGTTGTGTACTTTTTGTCTTCTTCATTTTTTGCTCGAACAATGTCTTCTGAACTTGTGTAATTTTTGGATTTCTTCACTTTTGTTCGAACAATTCAAATCTGAATGGTTGAAATCATATTTTGAACTTTTTCCTCTAACCTGATTGTTGAGGATGAATGTTGTTGTTGATGAATGGTTGATACTTGTGTTGCTTGATGTTTGCTTTGTTGCTTTCTAGTTTATGCCTTTTTTCTTCTGAATGAGTTCGAACATTGTGTTTGCCTATGCTCGCTCCTGACTTCTTTCGTTTTTTATTGTCTTATTGACGTTGCAATCGGTTGATCGTCTTATTTAGGTGCGACCAGATGGGTTAACTTTATGAAACCCACCCTTTCTTGGTTCGCGATTGTCTTATTTAGGTGCGATCACTTCATACTAGGGCCGTCTTATTTAGCTGCGACCCCGCACTCATCACCTGCTTTTGCTATGGGTATCTGTAAGTACGAGTCGTCTTTTGCGACTGCGTACCCATTACTCGCTTTTTGCTGCGGGAATCAGAGTTCGTCAGGTGAACATAGACTTGGGCTCGTTCGTCTTTGTTCGGGCCGTCCGGCTTAGGTGTGACCTCAAATAGGCTTCAACTAGAAAATCTTAGCGAACAAAAAATATTTTTGCAACACATTGTATTCTATTTCAACCTTTACATTTGAAGAAGACTGTCTATTACACAATTATAGACATCAGACTATGGTTTTGAATTTAAACCTTGTCTTGAGTAGACACGAACTGGCCTCACCTTGTCCGTGGAATTGATGTTGACAAGCATGTGGCACATCATCCTGTCTACCCTTCCTTAAATAACATGCTCAAGCAAAGAAGAAGATAAGCATTTGTCCCTCCCGACAAATTGTGATTATCGCGGGCCGGCGCGACATGAGCACGGCGAGCACGCACGCCGCTTATATCGGCGCGAGCAAAATCCTCACCGCACCATTCTCGTCCCCTTCAAGAGATGCTCGAGCATCAAGATCCGCATATTTGCTTCGAAGCGACACCATGACATCCCTCCTTCGGAGAGATTTTTGGGATGCATAGGGGACTAGTGATTTACTAATGCATAAGCGAAGAAGAGTAATGGAGTGGCAACCATGACTCTGCCGAGCATCTTGAGTCCGCAACGAGCTTCAACCTGTGCTCGGAGTGTCATATGGGGTATAAAACTCGTCTTTAGATGTATGCTCGATTCAACAGAATGATAGCTGAATCGAGTGTTGGATTCTTCGTCTGGAGGCATACTGAACCAACTTTCTTTCGATCACTGTAATATTTTTTTCTTTTTCATCTGTTTTTTTCTCTGCCTTCTTCAGCTATCAATATGCCTCTATTTATAGTACTATCCCAAGTTGGTGCTGGCATAGCTAGTTGATGTTGGCCTCTTGCTTTTACTCCTCCTTTTGACACCTATTCGGATTTTTTGCCAGCTCTCATTCAAGGATTGACACGTTCCTTTTTTGGTTGCCACCACTTCTCGACTTATTTTGACATGTATCTTCTATCTTTAGTGTCTAGAAGATTTGTGTCGAACACAATGTGTGATTTGTGTCGAACACAATGTGTTCTTCCTTCATGATTGTCCTGGCTTCGTCTTAGCTGAATGGCTAAACATGTTCGGCCATTTGTGTTCGTTTTTAATTCGTGGCGATTATGTTGTTCTATTTAATCGTAGTTTCGCTTCAAATTGTGTGGTGATTTTGTTCGCCGCTTATGCTCGTCATTCTTGATAATATTTTTTAAATTTGACGATTCCACGAGTAGGACAATGGGACTCAATTCAGTCTTCCAAATCATATGCCCCATTTAAAAGACGCTCAGAACTCCGAATGGACCTTCCCATGCTCGACCTAACACACCCACTTGATACCCTTGCTTTCGTCTTAAAACCAAAAACGCCCACATTGAACCCTGCTTTTGTTCGGACCTTGGAATTATAGAACTTTTCTCGATCTCTTTTTTGTACATGGCGTTTTTGAAATCAAATCCGTCCTTCTTTTTCTTCTAACAGTTCAGACTCGAGCGACCACACCGTCATTGATGTGCTCTCCAAAAGTCATTGTCCGATGACTCGGAATTTTGATTTATGCGGGTATAACAGCTTCCGCACCAAATGCCAGGGCAAATGGGGTCTCCGCAGTTGATGTTCTGAAAGTTGTTCGGTAGGCCCATAATATTTCGGGCAACTCTTCAGCCCATCCTCCCCCCTTGGAATTATCAAGTCTGGCCTTGAGAGTATGCTTGATAATTTTATTAACGGCTTCAACTTGTCCGTTTGACTGGGGATAATACGGAGTTGAATAATGTTTTTTTATGCCCTAGCGAGCACAATGTTGTCGGAATTCACTTCCATCGAACTGTTTGCCGTTATCCGTTACTAATGATTGGAGAAGCCCAAAACGACAAATTATATTCTTCCAAACAAAGTTCCACATTCTTTGTTCGGTGATTTTGACAATGGCTTCGGCTTCCGCCCATTTAGTATAGTAATCAATGGCAACCACATCATATTTTACTCCCGATGTGCCAGTAGGAAATGGGCCGATCAAATCGATTCCCCATTTAGCAAATGGCCATGGGCTATAAACTGACACTAATTCCTCAGGTGGGCTATGAATAAGTGGGTCATGTACCTGGCACTTGTGGCACGCGTGAGCATACGCGAGCAAATCTTTTTTGAGGGTCGGCCAGTAATAACCTTGTCTGATTATTTTATGTGCCAGGATGAGCCCACCTGTATGGTTTCCGCATACTCCATCATGGATTTGCTCCAGAATTACGTGACCCTCTTCAGGAGTAATACACTTCAATAGTGGAAGTGAGAAACTTCTTTTGTACAAATGCCCTTCTAAGATTGTATAACGAGCGTATTATGTCGAGGTGAGTAAACAGTGCCTTATTCTCGGGGAGAAGTCCCTTTTGTAAGTAACTTCGAGATTGGGGTCATCCAGGTTTCGTCACCATCACGTAGGCGATCAAAATTCTAGAACCGATGGTGAACAAGTTGTGATGACCACAATGTCCGCTTTTGTTAAATCACTCTTTTCTGGCTTGTTGCTAGGCGTGCAAAGCATCAATGAACAATTACCCAATCGTGGTAATTGTTCTATGAAAACTTGTTCGAATTGATCGAGCAACTCCTTTGCTAGTTCTTCGATATTGTGCCATATGTTCGCCTCGGGCCTCGTGACTCGCTTTCGTCATTTTGATAAACGATTATCCGAGAATCATTTGAAATCATCGACCTCTGATTCCCATTGTTATAGCCATCCGTAGTCCAAATGATCAAAGCTTCGTGACTTCGGCTTCATTATTTGTAGTTGGGAAATCAAAACGGATGGTCATTTGAATGTTTGTCTAGTTGGGTGGATGAGAACTACGCTGCTCCGACTCTTGAACTTGTTGATGATCCATCAACATACATATGCCATGGTTGGTCGATAGCTTTTTCGGGCATTTGTGGATATGTCAACTCGACCATAAAATCGGCCATAGCTTGGCCATTCATTGTTGTTCGCGGGGCGAACGTAATGCCAAATTGTCCTAACTCCACCGCCCACTCGAGTAATCCGCTGCGATTAATTCGGTCGGGAGGACTTGTCGCAATGGGAACGTGGTCAAGATTTCCTCGTGAAAGATCGAAAAAGTATGGTCGCAGTTTTCGAACACTCATAACGAGAGCATATGCTAATTTTTTCAGTGGAGGGTACCGGAGCTCGGCTTCTTTGAGTACTTGGCTTACATAGTAAATGGGCAAGTGTGTCGTCCCTTCTACTCGTACGAGAACCGTGCTAATTACATGTTCGAATGCAGCAAGATACAAATAGAGTTGTTCGCCTGGGACAGGCTTAGACAGTGTCTGAGTATCTACAAGGTACTGCTTCAATGATTCGAATGCATTCTGGCAATGCTCGGTCCACTGGAATTTCCCTTTCTTTAATGCATCAAAGAAAGGTTTGCATTTGTCCCCAGTTCGTGATATAAACCGGCTTACGGAAGCTAAACGTCCGGTTAACTTTTGGACCTCTTTCACACTTCTGGGGGCCTGCATATCGAGCATGGCTTGAATCTTTGATGGCTTCGCTTCAATCCCCCCGTTGACTGACCATATGTCTGAGGAATTTTCCTGAGTGAACCCCAAAGCTGCATTTTTTCGGATTTAGCTTCATGTTGTACTCCCTGAGTATATCAAACGTTTGTGCGAGGTGGGTGATGTGGTCTTCCTTGTGTTAGCTCTTTACCACAATATCGTCAATATATACATCAATTGTTCGCCGATGTGTTCGTTTAACATTTTGTTCACCAAACGCGATATGTTGCCCGATATTCTTTAATCCGAATGGCATGCGTTACCAACGAAGACATATTCTTTTCAATGCAGAATGCCAGATTCTTTTGATCGTCCGGGATGCATGGGTATCCGGTGATAACCAAAGAAAAGCATCCATAAAGGTCATGAGCTCATGGTTTGTAGACATCGACCAAATAGTCGATATCGGCATCGAAATTATCTTTTCGGGCATGCCTTGTTTAAATCGAAGAAATCAATACATAATCTCCAAGATCCATTGGACTTGCATGGACGAGCCGTGGTTCGCAAGCCATCTTGGGCATTTTACTTCTCGAATCAGTTTATTGTCGAGCAACTTTTTTATTTCACTGTTCATTGCCGCATACTTTTTTGGACTGAACTTTCTGCGCTTCTGGATAACTGGAGTCTGTGTTGGATCAAGGTTGAGGGAGTGACATGCATGTTTGGGATCATTGCCAAACATGTCCTTGTGCGACCAAGCGAACACATCCAAGTTTGCTTGAAGATAAGCAATCATTTCGCTCAATTGGTTCGTAATTCAACCAATGAACACTTCTAACTCAGGTCTATTTGGGTCGATATTGATAGACTCCAGTTGTTCGACAGGTGTTGCTCGCTTTCTTTTTTGTTTCCACCGAGGATCTTGGATCGACCCCCGGTGTTCGTCATCAACCTCCATAAGTTCAAAACCTACACTAGGTTCTAGGTCCGGCAGCTCGTTTGGCGGATCAATATTCATTAGATCTGGGAGAGCTAGGACATGAGTCACCATTCCGGACTCTGTGCTCGCGGGTTCTGTGTTCGCACAATGAGGTGTGCTCGTCAAACTTGTGTTCGTCAAAGGACATTTTGGCAGCGTATTTGCCTGTTGGTTTGACTCACCGATCTCCCATGTTTGCTCCATCATGTTAACGATATTTTGTTTTTCTGGTGCACATGATAGCAAACAATCTCAAGCTTTCTTTGATCTCCTTTTACGCTACCTGTTCCATCTTGTGTTGGAAATTTGACACAGTAATAATACGTAGAACAGGCCGCTTTAAATTCCTGAATAAACGGGCGACCTAGGAACCCGTTATAAGTAGACGAAGCATCGACGATTACAAAATCTAGCATTCTAGTTCGTCGGATCTCCGGATTTAGAGTTGATTCTAACTCGACTCCTAACCTAATCATACCATAGGGTCGGGTTACAGATTCCCCAAGACCCATAATGGTGTGATCACATGGTTCAATATAACTGCTCAAGTTCCCAACTTGCTTTTCCATTTGGTGAAGAGTGTCGACGAACAAAATGTTCGCATATGCTCCGGTATCGACCAGGAGACAGTGCACCTTCAACCCTAGGAGACGAGCACTGATGGTTAAGGAGTCATTGTGGGGGGTGATTATACCGTCGAGATCGTCTTCTGAAAACATGATTTGGTGAGAGGGTGGCGTGCTAGCTGATGTGCTCGCCACCTTCACCTGATGGATGCTTTGCATGGCACGCATCTCCATCTTCTTTCGTCTATTCGATAATGTTGGTGCCTGATAACATCCACCCACTGGCCCATATTCAGGACGTAACATGTGGATCTCTTGACTTTCTCGGCCTCTACCCACAGTAGGAGGCCCTCTTTTGGGTATTTCAGACCTCTTACGGGATTCTTCAGGATCACTGTCAGATGTTTGTTCGGCTTTACGCTTACCCCTTCGATCTTCTATTTTTTTCGTTCTCGGAGCCTCTCGCTGCCAGGTTTTTTAGAACCGGGTAAGACGATTATCTTCGTATAGCTTCCAAAGTTGACCAAGTAAATCGCGACAATCTTCTGTATTGTGCCCGATGTACTCGTGATAATTACAATATTTGGAAGTATTAAGCTGATGCTTGTCCATTATGATTCTTCAAGGCCTATCTAACATGTCCCGATCTTTGATTTGGTTAAAAATTGTTTCTGCTGAAACGCCCAAAAGACTTCGTAGGGCGTTTGCTTCTGCTCTTTCTTCGAATGGTTTGAAAGAGCCTGGGGGTTTGTACCCCCCTTATTCATCACTTTCTTCCCAAAAACTTTTTTAGTTGTTGTTTCCTGACCCAAACATGATGGTAGAAAGCGAGATCCTGCACGGCTATGATCTTGGTCGCCGCTTCTCGAATTCTCAATATGTGTTCGCCGCTTGATGCATGGCTTTCCACATGTCAAGATTCGTGGTCGGACCTCCGACCACCGCGAGGATCTTGGCATCCTCTTCAACTGGGGCCCCATCGTACAAACATTTATCAAATATTTCGATGTATGCTCGATCAGACTCACCTCTTAGTTGGGAAAAATGCGCCAACCTTTGATTTGGCGCTGGGCGAGCACACATGGATGAGAAATGGGACAAGAATTGTTGTCCCAATTGAGCGAAAGATGTGATAGACGCAGCGGGTAAAGTTGAGAACCATCTCATGTGCCCGATCACCCAAAGTCATGGGAATGATCGGACCTGACTGCGTCCAAATCGATGGCTCCATGGTGATCATAAAGTCTGAGTATTTGCTGATATGGACATGTGGGTCTGACTCAGCATCGAACATGGGGATAGGTGGTCGGATCTTCGCCACTTTCTCTTGTATTTCGGCCGCCATGATCGCCGGTGATAGTGGCGAGCAAGGTATTGTGCTCGCCTGAGGGTGTCCTTTTTGGTCGCCAGTCGGGCTCAGAACCCCTCGATGGCTTTCTGCATTTCCGCAATTTTTGCAGAACTGACAGACTTGGATCGAGGTTGTTTCCCATCATGAGGACCCAGTGGGTCATGCTCGTGATGGGCCAGTCCCCCTTTCCAAGTTTGTGCTTGACTACCCAATCGATGATGAATAGACAATTTTGTTCCGGCCGATTTTTGTTCGGCATTCGGATGATCATGAGGATCTAAATGAGCGGGCTTGTTTATCGGTTGTTCCTTTCCGGGATCCTGTCGTCTATTATTGTCAATTCGGTCTTTGGCAGAGAGCCTCAAACGTCCAAACGCTGATGGTCTGGACCCTTGAGGTCGTTTCGTCATCGACGATATCATCGACTTTTTTTATTAGCCCGCCTCGCGCGGCTTTTATCTTAACTTGCTCGCTATCGTGTGTATCGAGTGTCGTTCTTCATCATCATCTTGGGTTTTAACTTGGCGACTCTTTTTCGCCCTCTCTTTTCGTGTTTCGTAAGAAGAAAGCGATGGCCTTTGTTTTGGCCACCGGATCATTGGCAATATCCTCAAGATTAATGGTCTCCACTATCTGATCTTTGTGAGGCTGGCGCTGAGCCTCTTTCCGGTCGTGAGGTCGGCTTTGTCCCGACCTCTCTATTTGTGTATTCCTAGATTGAGGCATTATATTTCTTTTTTCTGCCTTGACTAACTACGGGTTTGTGTATGGGTTGGTTTGTTCGCTACCCTCCTTCTAGCGCCAGTTGTCGCGAGTCATTTTATTTGGGAAATATGATGTGGCTAATTTGATGACAACTCACAAACAAAACATGCACGTGTAAAATAAACTGTAAATAAGATGAATTTGTTAACCCAGTTCGTCTAGAAATGACTACTCTGGGGGCATACCAAGACAGGGATGTAGTATTGCGAGTTTTACACGTACAATATTTGATACATCTCATGAAGATGAATCGTTATGGATGAAGATGATTTGGAAAGTTGGTATATAAGTGCTAGGGTTTCTGTGTGCATAGATGATCTTTAGAATTTTTTGTGAGCCTTACCCCTCTGGGAAATTTCTGAACCTGTCTCTTGTTGTTTTTTCTTCCATTTATAGTACTTCGACAAGCATGAGCTGGTTTGGCAAGCATGAGCTGTAGACTTCGGGCCATGCAAGAATTCATGTAATGCTGCCACCTTTCCAACTTCGTCTTCTCGATTGACTTTTGCTTTTGCTTGTCTATATAGCACTCTTTTGGTCGTCCAAACCAATCTTTTGCTCGGCTGACCGCTTTGTTCGCCCCATAAATCCATATCCATTTTATATCGAAATATTGTTCTTGTCGAGCATGTTCTGAGTTATTCAGGTTGTCTGAGTCTTCAGGATGTCTGAGCCCTCAGGATGTCTGAGCACCGAGCATACTGACCCCTCAAGATGTCTGAGTTTTCAGGATGTCTGAGTCTTCAGGATATCTGAGTGTCGAGCATACTGACCCTTCAGGATATCTGAGCATTCAGGTTGTCTGAGTCCTCAGACTTGTCTGAGTCCTCAGACTTGTCTGAGTCCTCAGACTTGTCTGAGTCCTCAGACTTGACTCAGCTTATTTGATTTCTTCTTTCCTGATTTGAGTGGCGAACATGCCTATTTGCTCGGTCAGTCTGTTTGAACAAACTTAGTTGGTGAATGGTAAGCTGGCGAACAAATCTTACTTCATTGGCGAGTATGTTCGCTTTGGTTGACAAGTGGCGAGCTGGTCGAACAGACTTGTTTGGTCGACGGACGGCGAGCACACTTGTCCATCGGGCATAATTATTTTAATAAATATTACACATGTCTCTCTTAAGTGTTCGATTAATGCTGAATAATTATATCGAACACAACATGTTTAATACGTCAAATAATGACTTGTACCCATGTTTTTATGACATAGATTATAATATTCTAACCACTTGAACTATTTCATTTCATTTTGATCTCAAGTTTTTGCTCAAAAGCTGAATACAATTGATAAAGTCTTGTATGCAACGAGTGCGCCGTGCAATTCAAAACGTACAGTTTATTTTCTTGAAAACATTCAATTTGTTTTACACCGAACAAATTGTATATTTCTATATAAATAAGTTGAAAAATTACATAAATACACTTGAATTGCACGGTACATTTAGTGGAGAGTAAACCTAAACGAACACAATTGTGGTTGGGATACAATTAGGTCAATTTTAAGATTAGTCCCACTACAAAATTCAACACAATGTAGGTCGTTGTTAGGACAGTATATTAATTATGTACTTGTGTTTCCATATGTTCACCGGCCATTTAAATTTTCAAGACAAGATATTAAAAATTAGCTGAGTTTGTGTTAATTAATAATGCCAAGCAATTTCAGCCGTTATCTTCGGCATATCCTGCACCCCACTAAGCCTTATAAGCGGCTACTAATTCTAGTACTATTAATTAAGAACACCATTTATACTGCACGATTTCATCAATTGTTAGATTATTCAGAAGCAAATTAATGGATAAAGATTACGCTATGAGGATAACTATTGTTCAAAAGCTGGAGTACACAGTACAAGGACGGATTTGAATCATGTATTAAACAACACTTGTGATGCAGTAAACAGTGCAGTGCGGTCTGTAGTGTGTTTTTTAGCTGAAAAAGTAAATAAGTGGAAAGATAAAGAAAGAATGTGTGCATTTTAATATTAATTGAGTGATAATTTATACTCAAATTTTGAGTAAAAAAAAATTAATGTTGTTATAAAAAATTGGGGCCACAACTTAGCAAAATAAAAAATGTAAAGCTTAAGTTAAAACACTCAAAATGATAAAATATAAAATTTATCGTGAAATAAAAGGAGTATTATTTAATGAAAATTATTAATATTAATCAAGTAATACTATTTAATAAAAACAAAGAATACTCCTTAATGGAACATTAGATACTATTAAAAAAAATCGCACGGTATAACCGAAAACAAATTTGCCTTATAGAAAATGTTTGCATCAGTGTAGTTTACGAGTCATTGAAAAGTATATATCCTAATAAATATCTTTAACCATTATATTGTACTAAATTTAAATATAATGTGTTTTTTTAACTGAATAACACAGTTCTATATTATACTAAATTTAAATATATTATAGACGTGTAAATCTATTGCACATCATGATGTTGTACAATACAGAATCCAAATTTGGCCAAGGACATAGAATAAATAATTATTCGGGACTCCTTCTCCCTTATGTGCACTCATCATAGGAGTAATTAATTAATAAACTAGTAATTAAGGACAATTTTTGTGTGAGACATATTTCAGGATTGGTCTAATATAAAACAATTTTACCTAATTTACAATAATCACTACACAAAAGAAATTAATACTATTTCAGTATCAAATCAGTTTTCACACTTTAAAAAAAATATACTTATAATTCTTACTTTTATAATATACATTTATTTACCTTTTATTTTATATATCTTTTCTAACACAATTAACTCATATCCATATAATTAATTCTGATTTGAACAGAATATCCTTACTTTATCACTTTAATAAAGTTTTAAAAAAAATTCTTGGTTTCCGACCCAAATGGAGGGAGTATTGTTCATTGAAACAACTAAAACTATTTGTCACATTTGTTAAAATATTAAATAAAAGATCATTCGATATTTTTCTACAAGTTTGAACTTTTAGATGAGATGAAATTCTTTCATTGTAACAAAGTCTTTAGGCTCATGCCCACAATTAAGTTCACAAGTGAGGAAGAGTGTTAGAAAAATTAAAAAAAATAATTAATTCACATTTGTCTAAAAATTCAAATTTTTAGATGAGATTAAATTCTTTCAATATTTAAACTATGTGTATTTTTATTCATTAAATTAGTTTTTGAAATGAAAAATAGATTCGATTGAATTGAAAATAAACAATACTAATACTAATCGATAGAATCAAGGATGCATGCAAATAGTCTAATTCATTATAGATAAAAAAAATTCATATAAGATTGTCTCAAATATAAATCAAAATCTCATATATTATCCCAATACATAAATATAGACAAAATTTAAAATCTCATCAATTAATTCTCCTTAAATTACAAAATAAAAAGTACATTGAGATAAAATTTCTTTACCTAAAAATTAAAATAGATTGAAGAGAAAATCAAATATCTAAAACTAGTCTATAAATCTAAACCATTTAAACGGAAACCTCATACTATCTCGTAATTAAATTGCTTAGATATTTAGAAGGAAAGAAGGGGAGAGACGTAGGGGAAGATTGGCAGCACATGCTTGAGACGCAAGGTATGCAATTTCGGCGATGATGATTCACCCCTTACATCACGTGATTTAATTACTCAAAACGCCGTCGTTTGCATTCCCCCAATTCTATATAACCACCGCCTTCACCGCCTCATTTCCCATTTTCTAAAATCCCCTTTCCCCATTTGCTCTCAATTCTCTCACACACACACAGTCAACCCTCGATTTCAGCTATCTACAATCGCCATAGTTGCAACAACAATGGGTTGCTGTTTCTCATCGGAATCCGATTACTCTCGCCACCAGGAATCCTCAGCGAGCGTCGTCTCTGTCGCCGGAGAATTGCGCCAGTATCCTCTTCCGATCACCGCCGCGGAAGTGCTTCAATTCGAAAAATCATCCCCAAATTCGGTGTTCCTCTGCAATTCGGATCTACTGTTGTTCGACGATTTCATACCTAATCTCGAATTGGACGAACAATTGGAGCCGGCGCAGATCTACTTCGTCCTGCCGATTTCCAAACTTGAGAGCCGCCTGGCCACCGCCGACATGGCGGCGTTGGCCGTCAAGGCCAGCGTCGCGCTAAACGCCTCAAATCGCCGGAACAGAAAAGCTCGTATTTCCCCTGTTTTGACTACGGCGGCTGCTGCGGTTTCGGAGGAGCCGGAATCTGGCCATCTGATTCCGATTAGGAACAATCGTTACATTCACAACAAAAGTGCGAGAAAGGTGTCAAGAAGATCGGAATTAGGGTTGGGCGTTTCGAGATCGAGCTCGATGAGGAGGTTACAGAGACACACTTCACGGAGAGCGAAATTGGCGGTTAGATCCTTCAGATTAAGGCTTACCACAATTAATGAAGAAACCGTACTACTGAATTGATGGTAAAATTGAGAAAAGACGCCATTAATGTTGGTTGATTCTTTGATTTGAGGAAGAGATTTTGCTCGTAAATATTTTTAGGGGTATTATTGCAATTTGATGGAACTTAGGGTTACTTTAGCCAGACTTTTGCGGTCCACATGTTGGATTTCCTTTTCGAAAACGAACCAGAACGTTCGTTTGTATTTCTCTTTAGTAGGCAAAGACAAAATTCTTGAGCTCATTGTGAATTAAAACATGATCATTTTTCAGTCATTTGTCAACAAATTTCTATGAATATAACTATATATTTGATGATACGAATACGTTTCGAGTAACAACACATGTCTTATATTTGTCACCATTATGATGAGAGGGTATTGTTATGAACAGATGGGTATATAATAGTAACAATGTATGTATAAAAGCAGCATTGAGAAAATAGATTTAACCGTGAATATGATGAATTCCGTGGGCTGAAAACGACAAAGTAGAAGAAAGAACGGTTTGTACAATTAGTCAAACTATATAATAATAGTACTACATTGTGGGTCAAATTTATCCATAATTCTATGAACTTTATTAGTGTTATATATAAATTTTAAATAATAATATTTGTGTATAATAATAATAAAATTTATATATAATATTGATCATTTATACATAACAGAAATAGAATTAACTTTTGAAAGAAAGTTCACATAAATTTTTGTACATAATATGGTATATATACTTTGGGATGAAAACGAGAAAGTAGAAGAAGAGTGGTTTGTAGAAGTAGTCAAACTATATAATAATAGGAGTCGTATAGTATAGTGGTAAGAGGCTGTTGATAAACAAAAAGAAAACATTTCCATTAGGAGTGGAGTGGGGGAAATAGCAAAACGTGTTCATCTCAGGTTTGAATAAAGCATCATGTCTGCTAATATCTGAAGTAGTTAATAAGTCGACTCATGAGGTATTTTTTGTGACCTGTATTTATGTTGTGCTTCAATGCCGCCTTTTGTTCCTTAAAATTGCTCCACTCACTATCTCACCACTCATTCCTGCTTATTTTGTCTCTTGTTAAATTTTAGTGAACAAGTTAATTGCACAAATTTCCTTGTTTACTAGATAGTTTGTTTAGATTGGGTTCAAAATGCATAAAAATTTAAAATCCCTTCTCTCTCTATTGAAAATGATATTCATATGTTTGGCCTTTCTTTCTTTCTTCACTTAATTACTACTGCTTACGTCCTATTTTTTATTTATTGCTCAAATCAAAATGACACGGATTAATGAGAGGGTTATTTACTAATATTAAAATGAGTAAAAGTTGTTTTTTGTTGGGTGATTTGGTCCTTTATTGTATAGAGAATGAGACAAAAAATAGATATTTTTGTGTATAATTATTAGTTCATGTGATGTAGAGATATTTGTAAGATGTTTGTTTGAGAGGGCAAAATTATGTTTGTTTTTTTTTTGCATTTATAGAATGAGAAAACTAAATAAGAACATCATGTATAAATTTTGAGCAATAAAAAACAAGAAGGGGGAGTACCAATTTTAAAACACAATAGCGAATTTTAAAACTGAATTTGGTCATGTGTTGTATGGATCTATAGTGTACTTTTAGCTAAATAACACATTTTTGTAGTGGATATTGTATAACACATTATCCAAATTCTTTTAAAACCTTGTGCCCGACATTTGGTGCTCCAAATCTTACATCAAAATAATACGGTGGAGCTTGGTTCAAAATCTTCAATGCGAATGAGAATGAGAATGTGATTTTTTTTCTATGTCCCTGAATATATTGAAGGAAGAATTGTCTCGTGATTACATTATTAGTGTTGTGCTTAAACTTTGAGGGAAAAAAACAAAAAATGGTTACGGAATGGAGAAATGATTGTACAAATTAAAAATGATTAATCAAAATGGGTAATGAACTAATTTTAATGTTTTTTAGAAGGTGAAATAGTTTCATTGTTTTATCTTTCGTTCTCCTTAAACATCATAATTACTCTATACTCATTGTCAATTCCATCGAAAATTTTGTAACTAAGTGCCCCAAGAGTATTTCATAAGTGCATACTATTTTTATTTATTTTTTGACAACAAATAAGCTCTAACAAACAATTAGGCTTGAATATCTCGAGTTGTATTTGTGATCCAGAAGGGAATATCGCCCCCAACCCAAGCGTGAGGGTGGAGGATCTTGCTGTAAACTTTGTCATCTTGTGTGCTATGAGATTCTCATTCCGGGGATTATACCAAATACCTTTCACTGAGATGTCTTTCGTCATGGAGCGCAGAATTGCGGCAGAATCTTCCTCCACGCCCATGAACGCTTTGCCCCTAATAGCTTGAACCGAGTCCATCGAGTCCGAGAAGACTCGAATCCCATCAAAGTTGTTACTTCGGCAGAAATAAATACTAAGATGGGCTGGCATCTACATAAAGCCATAAATCCGTGGTTTATCAATACAAATATTAATATATAAAATAAGTAAAAACAATCAATTAACATCAGAGATCCAAATTTGCTATCTAGTGTACAACACCCATTAAACAATGCAACCAGCTCACAAACTTATAACCCCCCCCAGAGTCTTCATGCTCACACTCATATTCTCGAATTCGAACTTTTAAATGAAACAAAATTCTTTGAGTTATGAGAATCATTAATTTACAATCCCTAAAGCTCAGGCTAATTAAACTCCAAACCCACCAAGTTTCATTTTTTAAAAATCAACACAAATCAATTATGTTACAAAACGACTTAGCATCCTAAGCCTCTACAAATTCATAACATCCAAACGGAAACGCCTAACTTAAATGTAAGCAATGCAATTCTCTTTGAGCTAAAATAAAATTCATTAGATGAGGGGTTCATTTTTTATTTTATTTTTAAAGCGAAGTAGAAAAATTGTCTGAAACCATTGAGATTTTATCCTTTTTAATTAACAAGAAATAATTGAGACTTGAATTAACCAAAATCATTTTAATAATCATAGAACGTTGAAAATTCTGCCTCACGAAACAATAAGCAAATTAATCAAAATAATGAACGAAGGTTGGTGCTTAATTAACAAACTAATCAACATATTGTTTGTAGGTCGTTGTTTGGACAATGTACATCTGTTTCCATGTGTAATATGTTTAGTGTTCACCGACCATTTAAAATTCTCGAGACAAGGAATTAAATTAAATATTACTGCTATATTAGTAGTATTAGACTATTAGTACTTAATTAATAACGCCAATCGACCGCTATCTTCTGCAAATCTGCACCCCACTAATAAAATTTACCGTGGGATGGGAGTAGCATTAGTTGTTCCTATTAAAACTAATTTCATATTTTAAAAACAGCTAATACATTTCGTGGAAACATGTAAAAATGTTAAGTATCGTAGATACATTTAAAAAAATCAATTTCATTATGAACAATCTTCACGTGATAGAATGATTAATGGACTTGAAAACTATGGACCTAAATTCCAACCAGAATTAGGTCAGTATATACAAATGCTTCTAGAAAAGTACTACTTCTATTACTCTATGATCATGCGTACATAAGAAAAAGATTAGGAGAGTGTTAGGTTCCAAATTCCTCAATTGAAACGATAGTGAGAATGATCAATACAGTATAATTGTAATGATTAATAAAAAAAATCAATTTATATCTATCAAATTAATTCGTATGAAATAATGAGATTTTAAATAAATTAATCATTATCTTTTATCGATTGAATACTTTTTTCTTTATAGTCACTTTTTTTTAATTATTTTAACCAATAATTACTTTTGTCTCAACTTATTTTGAAACTAAAGCAAAATTTTAATAATGCAATCATCGTTCTTTTCGTAACTTATTATTTAATTATTCATATTATCAATTCACACCATTATTCGAATCACCACTATTCACATTTATTATTCATTTGTATGAGACGATTTTACGGTAAAACGAAGCATGATTTGATCATGACTGTTTAACATTTTAGAAGGGGTGAATGTAAATTTATACTAGAATGTATAATGTCTCATCCATGAGGCAACTGACGAGTTTTTGTCTTAAATCAATTCTTCCCCCCTAAGATATTAGCACTAAAGACAAATCTTGTGTGCGATTTAAATCAAGTGTATATTCATTCTCTTAATTATAACTTATTTAATGCGCTAGATTTTTGTTTTAATATTTGATAGCACCTCATAATTGTGTGATTAAATTTCCAAGACATTTTAAAGGAAAGAAGAAACGAAACGTTGGGAAATATTTGATTTGGAAAAAAAACTAATGTGGGAGACGGATAGGAAGCAGCACATGCTTGAGACGCAAGGTAGTTTCGGCGATGATGACTCACCCCTTACATCACGTGATTTAAATTGCTCCAAACGACACCGTTTTGCAAACCCCCAAAATTCTATATAAGGGCCGCCTTCACCGCCTCATTTCCCATTTTACATCTGCTCTCATTCTCTCTCTCACACATAAAAACACACACAGTCAACACTCGAATTTCAGCTCTCTAATATCACGGTTCAGCAATGGGTGGCTGCTACTCATCGGAATCCGATTACTCCCGCCGTCAGAAATCCTCCGCTAGCGTCGTCTCCGTCGCCGGAGAATTGCGCCAGTATCCTCTCCCGATCACGGCGGCGCAGGTGCTCCATTTCGAAAATTCATCCCCAAATTCGGTGTTCCTCTGCAATTCAGATCTACTCTACTTCGACGATTACATACCTAATCTCGAATCCGACGAACAATTGGAGCCGTCGCATATCTACTTCGTTTTACCGGCTTCCAAGCTCCAGATCCGCCTCGCCGCCGCCGATATGGCGGCTTTGGCCGTCAAGGCCATCGCCGCGCTCAACGCCTCCACTCGTCGGAACAGAAAAACTCGTATTTCCCCTGTTTTGACGGCGGCGGCGGCGGAGGAGCCTGAATCCGGTCATCGATCAATTCCGATTAAGAACAATCGGAATAAAAATGCGAGAAAGGTGTCAGGGAGATCGGAATTAGGCGTATCGAGATCGAGCTCAGTGAGGAGGTTGCAGAGAAATTCTCCGCGAAGGGCGACATTGGCGGTTAGATCCTTCAAATTAAGGCTTACCACAATTAATGAAGGAACCGTACTGGTGAATTGATGATAATTGAGAAATTAAGAAGACGCCATTGATGTTTGTTGATTCTTTTCATTGAAGAAGTAAATATTCTTAGGGGTGTTAATTGTAATTTGATAGGGGCTTAGGGTTATTTTAGCCATTTTTGTGGTCCACATTAAAATTGGAAGTGTTGAACGAAGGAATGAGAAGGTTCGTTTGTATTTCTGTTTTGTGGGCATGGACAAAATTCATGAGCTCATTGTCTATTAATATTACATGATCATTTTGCAGCCATTTGTCATTTTTATTGTATTTTACTATGTTAATAATATTAGAGTACGTGCGCTATTAATATATGCGTTGGATTTAATTAAATAATGATGATTTAGAAGAAAACGACAAAGTAGAAGAAAAGAGTCGTTTGTACAATTGGTATCTCCGAGATACTATGAATACTACTGTATAGTGTATACTACTATAATAGTCGATACGTGTAGTACTGTAACAGGCTGTGCACCTTTTGATTCTTCTGTACTCAATCAACAAAACAATCTCTAGACAAAATCTTATATAAGACTATGCAAATCAATACATTCTTTTTTTTTAATTGTTAAAACGTCACGTTCAAATTATATTTTATTTCACTGACTTTCTCATGCAAGAGTGTCTCAAACTTTGATATTATTTAAATTTAAAAATACTTTGAATATTGATCTCATTAAGAAAAGTGTCAGGTAATCATTGTTTAATCACTGAAGAGAAAATAAAAATTATCGTCAATAATTAGTAAATAAGTCGCAGAAAAAAATGTAGATTTAATGACTGGATAAAAATAAATTAAAATTATTAATCGTTTTGTATGAACCAAACAAATGATCTCTGAAAGAAAGGGGGAAAATGCACCTGAGTACTTTTTTTTTTTAAACTTGCAACCAAGTACATTTTGGTTGCATATATGTGGGTAAAATTGCACTTTGATTGTACTGAAAATGCAATTTTATCCACATATATACAACCAAAATGTACCTGATTGCAAGTACACTTTAAAAAAAAAAATCTTGATTGCAATTACACAAAAGAAAATGTCAAATATATATATATATCAATTGGTGGGAAAAAATGCTACTTTAATAAGAGATAAAAATGGATCAAACTTGTTCATCATCATACAAACCAAATATAAAAGTTGACAAAAATGCAAGCCAAAGTGGAAGTAAACTGGATGGATGGGTACTAAAAAGTACAAACTGGAAAAGGGACAACAATAGGTATCATAAAATTTGAGGGGAATTATTACTACAATTATAATATCTTTTGATTATATCAAGGGAAATTAAAAAGGTAAAATTTCGTATGAAACTTTATGAAATTAGTTTACCGTGCACCTCTCATACTATTGCTTGTAGAAATTAAAACTATAACAACTATAGTATTAGTTTCTACAAGCAATAGTATGAATGGTGTACGGTAAACCAGTTTCACATAAAATCTTCTCAAAAAGGCAAAAAGGCAAAGTTTCATATGAAAAAAATGGACTCCTCAAAATATCTTTAACTACGGAAGAGATTACGGCGATTAATTATAATTATCCAAACTGTGGGCGGTGGAGATTGCGGCAAATGTCCGCTAAATATAATCTGACAAAAACTTTAGGTTGTTTATGGTATTTGAGAAAGTATATTGGATGTAAGAATTACTATAATAGGAAGAAAAGTAGGTCACCTCATAATGTATTTTTTAAATATATAATTTATTATAATAAAATATATAATTTATTTCATAAACACAGAATGCACTATGCATTTAATACGTAGGAGACCAATTCGAAAAGAAATACATATCAAGGTCCAATTTTTTGAATTGTCTCCATATAAATACTTATTTAAGTGTTTCAAGACTCAATTTTTAACTTTTTTTTTCAAATATAAGGTTTGATTTAAAAAAATTGTCGCAATTCAAGCCCAACAAAAATAGAGAGAAAATAATTTGTGATGTTTAACGCGTGAGTATTGATGGGAACCAAATGAAAATTTTGATCGATTACCATTAATTATCAATCATTGTAGACTTTGTAGTACTCATTCCTAACTATGCATTAAGGAATGTGATGACTCGCAAATATTATTATTCATTCTATGGAGGTTTTGAACCATGCATGTATATCATAAGTGATAAGACTACATATTCTGTTTGTCAAATGAGGATAAAGTGGTTATAGCTTAACTATCTAACATTTTGAGATTTTAGGTTCGAGACATGAAGTGGTCTCCCTTGTTGCGTGGTGGCAGTCCTCCTTTTGATGATGGTGGTGTTGCCGTTGCAGTGCGGTTACAGTTTCGATTGATAGCAACATGAAAAAATGTGTCATGTGCTCGATGGTAGAAAGAATTTTAAAAATAATTTATTTTCTTTTTTAAAAAAGGACTATATATTCTGTAATTTCTAACTAAAGGTTTTTTTTATGTGAAATGCATCAATTAGTTCAATCTTTTTTTAGAATCAGTTTTGTCAATCATTTTTTTTTCTTAGGGGAAACTTTGCCAATCTTGTATGCATTAATTATTTTTATCAATTCTTCCTAGAGAAATAGTATTATTATTGTTGAAATGTGACGTGTATTTATAAAAGAGTGGGTCTCATGTACAATCGGACGCACCGTGCACTCATAGTGCATTTTAGAAGTGTGCAATTATATAAAATAGAAACGTGCAACTATTCCAAACAGAAGCATGCAACTATATTTCAATATTAACAATTGCACTTTTCTGTATACATAAATTACACTTTTCAGCTTAACAAATTGGACGCTTCTAAATGCACTATAAATATACGGTGCACCCGGGTGCATATAAGAGCTAGCCTTTCTAAAAATTAAAATTACATATAAGTAAGACTGTAGTGCAAAATAGGAGTTATAATGTACTATATAAAAATAATTTCGTTGACTTACTTTCTTGACAAATAATTTAGAAAAATTGAATTTGACGTTAACCTTTTCTCGAGTCAACAAGAGAGTTGCAGAAATCAAATTTGAAACTTTACCTTATTAATTAAGATTTTCAATATTTTTATATTCCTCTTATATAATGTACGTAGTACGTACCCTCTTACGTCATACTATTAAGGTTGTGTTTTAAAACACTTAAAATAGCTTTTAGAAGCACTTTTTCAAAAGCTATGAGAGAGCTTTAAAAATAAGTGCTTCTGGAAATTGTCTTAAGTGTTTCAAAACACGCCCTAAGGCTTGTGAAATTTGATGGTCTGTCTCAGTCTCACTCTTAGGTTATGCCAGTGATACTTTTTAAAAAGGGATTAAGTTTTTTGTAGTCCAGTAACTTATTTTTATTTTGAAATTGGTTCCAAATATTTTGATTTTTTGATTTTGGTCCAGTAAGTTTATGATGATTTTGAAATTGGTCCAAATGACCTGCAATAGTAGGTCATCTATCTAGTCAATTCACATGTAACACTTTGTTTGATTTTTTTTTTTACATGTGGCAATATTCATTGAATTTTTATGTTAATGTGACATTATTTGTTATAATAATTTATTAAATTAGTAGAAAATTTATAAAATTTGAATATTTTAAAAATTTTCCATATATTCTCAAATTATGTTACCTAATTTTTGTATTTAAATTTATAATATTTAAAAATAATTAATTTTATAATTATATTAATTAAAACTTTTAATTACCTTAAAGTGAATTAAATTTTGTTAAATTATTTTAAAAATTAAATTAAAATATTTGAAATATTTTAAAGTAAATTCATTAAAAAAACTTATGATCGGTAAATTTATAAAAATTAAAAGCTGTAATATAAATAAATAAAAATAAAACATTAAAAAAATTATTTTAAATTTAATTTTAAAAAGTGTATAGTATAATTCCTTTTTAAAAGTTTTATTATTTTAATTTTATTTATATTACAACCTTTTTAAAATCTTAAAGTTTTTAATTTTTACAAATATAATGAACGATTTCTCGTATAAGATGGTATTTTCTTTCAATGTGTTTGTTGGCCTTGTGTGCTCTCGGTTCCCTCGAATTTGCAATCGCTCCCAAGTTATCACAATAAACCGTGGATCGTCTTTGGCAAATCCGGACAACGCCCAAGTCCACTAGGAAGTTCTTGAGTCAAACCGCCCGTTCGCCGCTTCACGTTAGCCTACGTGTCGGCTTCCATGGTAGAATCGTGATGCATTTACGCTTTCGCTTCTCCATGTCATGGCTCCTCCCCATGCAAAAAACACACTACCCGAGGTAGACTTTTCCGAGTCCATGTCCGATTGGAAATCGAGTCCGTGATAACCGATGAGGATTAAACCGTTCGACCGATAAACAAACATTATGTCACGCGTGTCCTCTTCGGATACTTGGAATGTTCTTTCTTTGCAATCAATGCTCATTCGTTCGGTTGCTTTGATATCTTGCTACCATGCCTACGGCAAAGCAGATATCTGGTCTCATGCACATCATTGCATACATGAGGCTTCCCACAGCCGAAGCATAAGGGATGTTCTTCATGTCATCTATCTCCTTCTGTGTTTTGGGACACATCTCTTTGGATAGATGGATTCCGTGTCTGTAGGGCACAAAGTCTTTCTTGGAATCTTGCATGCTGAATCGCTTCAAAATAGTGTCTATGTATGAGGCCTGCGAAAGCCCGATCATTCTTTTCCTGCGATCTCGAGTGATCTTGATCCCTAGGATATGACCGGCTTCCCCTAAATCCTTCATATCAAACTGTTTTGACAGCCATGCCCTTACGTCCGATAATACCTTTACATCGTTTCCGATGAGCAGTATGTCGTCTACGTATAGTACCAAAAAATACCAAGGCAGTTCCGACACGCCTTTTGTAAACACAACTTTCAAAGTTGTTCTGATCAAAACCGTAGAATTTTATAACTTGATCAAAACACTGATTCCAAGCACGGGATGCTTGCTTCAGCCCATAAATGGACTTCTTAAGCTTGCAAATCAGATGCTCTTGGCCTTTTTCAATGAAGCCTTCGGGTTGTTGCATATAGATTTCTTCGTTAAGACTTCCGTTGAGGAAAGTGGTCTTGACATCCATTTGCCAGATCTCAAAGTCTAAATGCGCAGCAATCGACAAGAGAATGCGGATGGACTTGAGCATGGCTATGGGCGAAAAGGTTTCCTCATAATCGATCCCTTCTTTCTAAGTGTACCCTTTCGCCACTAGTCTTGCTTTAAAGGTTTCAACTTTCCGTCCGGTCCCCTCTTTCTCTTGTATACACACTTGCATCCAATGGATTTTACCCCATTAAGTGGTTCGACTAGCTCCCACACTTTATTGTGATCCATTGAACCCATCTCGGCTTCCATTGATGTTTGTCAAGATGTTGCATCCTTATCTTGGATCGCCTCGTTGTACCATGGATCTGATTCTTCTCCTGAGATCAAGTCCGAAGACTCTCCAATCCCTAAGAATCGCTCGGGTTGTCTGACAACCCTCCCACTACGATGAGGTTCCGATTGTGTAGGTGTGACGATTGGTATATCATTTTGTACAGTTGGCAATGGATTTGACCCCTTAAGTTCTTCTAAGGTAATCTCACTTCTAGGCTTTTTATCGTTCATATAGTCTTCTTCCAAAAATCTAAAGTTCTTACTGATTACCACCTTTTGATCTTCGGAACCATAGAACATGCATCCCTTTGTTCCTTCGGGATACCCAATGAACAACATTAATTCTGAACGTGCATTCAACTTACCTGCTTCCTTGTTCAACACGTATGCCAGACACCACCAGATCCTGATGTATACTAAACTGGGCTTGCGCCCTGTCCACAATTCTCTCGGGGTTTTAGGAACTGATTTGGATGGCACTAAGTTTAGAATATAAGCCAATGTTTCCAAAGCGTAACCCCAGAACGATTTTGGTAAATCTGCATAACTCATCACTGACCTTACCATTTCTAAAAGCGTTCTATTTCTTCGTTCTGCAACCCCGTTTTGTTGAGGGGCACCGGGTGCAGTCAACTGGGATGCAATCCCCTCTTCCGACAGGTAGTTCAAAAAATCATCGCTGAGGTATTCGCCTCCACGATCAGATCATAGAAACTTGATAGTCTTTTCCTTATGATTCTCTGCTTGAGCCTTAAATTCTTTGAATTTATCAAAGGTCTCAGATTTATGCTTCATTAGGAAAATGTATCCGTAGCGTGAGTAATCATCGATAAACATAACGAAATACTCGTAGCCACCTCTAGCTTTGATTTGCATTGGACCACACACGTCGGTGTGAACGATTTCTAATGCTTCCTTATCTCTAAGCCCCTTGGCTCCAAATGCCCTCTTGGTTATTTTACCCTCTAAGCATGATTCGCAAGTTGGAAATGGTTCAATCTGGAGAGACCCCAATGAACCATCTTAAACCAACCTTTGAATCCTTTTTGGGTTAACGTGACCTAATCTTAGGTGCCAAAGAAGTGTTTCGTTCACGTCAGTCGAACGCTTTCTTTTACATGAAATAGTAGATGTGTTATACGATGCATTATGTGAGTGATGTGCACAGTTAATAATATAGAGATTGTTCCGTAAAGTTCCACGACAGATAATCACATCGTTATGTAAAATAGTAACATGTTTATTAAAACGAACAGAATATCCATCGACAAATAGTTTAGAAACTGAAATAAGGTTTTTCCGAAAAACAGGAACATAAAGAACATCTCTTAAAATTAAAATCTTGTCTTCAAAAAGACAGGTGCACTTCTCCCACTGCTTCAGCTGCCACTCTCGTAGCATCGCCTAGCGTGATGAGGATCTCACTTCCACTGAGTTGCCGGGTCCGCTTGAACTCCTGTAACGTGAAACAAACATGATAAGTGGATCCCGTATCCACTACCCACGAATGGGTAGCATACTCCGCCAAACAAGTTTCAACAACTAGTGAGTGAGAATTACCTTTCTTTCCATTACCCATCTCTAATGTCCTCTTTCTCCGCATTCCAAACAAATCCTCTTGCTTAAGCTCTCATCTTTGAAGTTTGAGTAGAACTGGATTATCCTTTTTGTCTCTTCATTGTTCTTACCACCAATTGGCCTAGAACGAGAAGTAGACCCTTTTGTAACCAAATTCACTTTCTTGTGCTCAACATCCTCTTCTACTAACGTGAGAGCCTTTATTAGATCATCCACAGTAAAGTTCATATCTTCCAATAGATGCCTTACAATAGGATGATCATAGCTCTTTGGCAGAGAACTGAGAATGAAATCAATTTTGCTCTTGAAGTCACATTTTTCACCAAGATATGTCAATTCTTCAAAGATGGCCATAACTGATAACCCTAAGAATGTGATCTTTAGCAGTCACTCCTTCTTCCAACTTTAGCCATGTCACGCTTAATGCTCTGGATTGCCATATGGGTCTGAAGTGTGAACATCACTTCGAGACTTTCCATAATGTCTGCAGCTGTGGAAAATCCTTGATGAAGGTCTTTTAACAAATCCGACATGTGTGTCAAGATAATGTCTCTGATCAATTCATTTCCCAGCTCTCATTCACTATATTCCATCTCTTCCCATATACTGGCATCCTTGGTTGGTTTTTCGGGTTTTGGTACGTTAAGCACCCATTTGAATTCATGCGAAGCAAGGATATTTATAAGGTTTCGTTTCCACACAACATAGTTTTCTCCAGCAAGCAGATTGTCTTTCAATATATTGAATAGTGGATTAAAAGGTTGCAACATGATGAAACTGAAATTAAACATACATCTTGTGTCAATATCCGGATCAACATAAAGAAAATCACATAATTCGATCACATGATTCATATTAAAATCTCAAAAAAATATAAACATGCATCAGCCAGCATCTCAAAACAGATTTAAATGAGCCGCTTGGGAGGGTCATCATTTAAATCACATTCAAGCAGGTTACAAACAAGAACAGTTACAAACCTTTAATTTCAAAAATTAATAGTCGGCTCCCACTTGACCAATATAAAATTGACAGGAACTTCGGTGAAGTATATGCATATCAATTTTATACCTAAGTAATAACCATGATTAAATCTTTTTCTTGATCTCCAAGAAATCTTGAATATATCTCCTATATTATTTTCTCCTTAATTAAATTTTTCCATAAAAATCTTATTCCCCTTTATCCCATTATTTTTTAAAAATACAACGTAATAGGAATCAAGATTTGACTTCTTGAATTTATGGGATAATTATGTATTCCAAGAATACTTATCTCTTTCCATAAAGTATTTTCAAGAAAATCAAGAAATCTTTCTTCTTTTTCCTACAATTTTTGAAAATAATTAGGAAATATTAGACAAGAATATTTTCTTCTCCTTTTCATTAATTGGACTTTATTTTGGGCTATTTGAGGGGGCCTTAGGAGAATTAAGATTGGACCTCCAATGGACTATGAAACTATAATATTGGGCCAAATATTATTCAAGTCCATTAATATTAATTTACTACATTATAAAATTAATATTGAACTATCCATCTTAACCCATATTACGACTTTACTATAATATGTCTCCCGGTCATTATTTCCCGTGTTTAAGATTATCTTAGTCCATTAATTAATTAAGCCACTGAACAAGCTTTATACTAATTAATATCTTTGTCCTTGGAGTAAAGACGGCTCAACATTATTATCCATACCGGAAATAAATTTCCACTTGCAAGATTTGGTATGATAAAGATTATGAGCCCACCAAGGGGACAAATCAAGCAGGACGTACTTGCACACGATTCTCCGTATTAAATGTCAGCAATCGTCATGTAATTAATAATATTGCCAAAGATATAAGGTATCGAATCACATTGACTCTCTTCCTATCATAAGTCAAAGAAATAGTTATTAATTCCACACGATCTTTTTTAAGGGACAAAGATTAAAAAATAACACACCATTGAGGTCTAATTCTTGTATATTCAGTACCGAAGAATTTATCCTCCTGTAGGTCCTTATTCAGTGCATATAAATGCATTAGTATAATCTCTTGGTCAAGACAAGCCAATCTGAGCCTTATACTTCAACCTTTCATGATGGTTTGTTCATTTCCATCTGGGTTGTGAATTTGTACTTAATTACGAGGAGCTGTTAATTTGATCGTCTGTGATCTGGTATCACCAAATTAACTACAACGTAATACGTACATACCTTATTGAACGGGTTTGCAATAAATATACATAACATTCATTCATATCTAATGCAACAGTGATTGATAGATTATTTCAGTAAATAAATAAGAAAATCTAGTTTGGTTATACAAAGTAAAAGCATAGTTTTCAATATAACCCCAACAGGAAATGGTCGATGTGAAAGGCGTTTCTTATGTTCCTCGAGCTCAAAATCAGGTTGCACATGGTGTGATAAAGTTTGTTAGTTCCTCCTTGGTTCCTCATGCTTGGTTCGACGCAGGTATCCCTTTTTGGATTGAAGATTTGATTCAGCAAGAACTAATGTAATTCTTGTTGTATCTTCTTCTGTCAAAAAAAAATTGAGTTAGGAAAAGGTAATGTCTCCACCATTTTCATCGTACCATACTATTATTGATAAGGATCAACACTTTATTTATCGGCAGTAATAATAGTAGTGTACGGTGAAAATTGTGCATACAATACTTTGCCTTGAGGTTAGTAGTTCGGTATTTTATACAAATTGTGTTTTGTATTTTAAGTTTAATAAGTGAAAGAATGCGTATTTCTTTCTTTTTTTTTCCTTTTTCCGCAATGTTTTCTTATTTTCTCTTTCAGTAAAATCACCCCTTTTTACTTTTTAAAGTAATTTATATTTTTTTTTACGGTTTATTGTGGTATACATTGAAAAAGGACATGTGAAAAGAGTTTCATCGATGCTGGGGTGCTGGACAATGGCCAACACCCCCCACCTGTTGCCACGTGTCCATTGCCCCTTCCCCCTCTTTTTATTTTTATTTTCAATTTTTTTATTCTTAATGTTTAAATTATCTTTGTAATTTAAATAAATCATTATTACATGGTTATAACACTTTTACATTTGTACTGAACAAAATTTTGATTAAAAGATAAATATTTTAATTAAATTAATAGTTAAATCAAATCAAAATTAAAAGTGTAGGCACACTTGTGTGAGACGGTCTTATGATAAGACAAGACATAAAGAAAAGTGAGTGTCAATTTGTACATCGTCTCATGTATGAGACCGTTTCATACGAGTTTATGTCTGAAAAGTATATGTCATATTGTATTTACGATCTTTTTTAGTTCATTATACAAATATATATGTTGATAAAATAAATAAAATTTAAAAAAATACTCGTATTTCGTGAAATGTGTTGGGTTATGGAGTCTGATCGACTGCTTCACGTCCCAGCTTCTCGTATACTCGTATTTTTGCAGAGGCTACACATAGTGAATAGATGAGCAAGTGGAAACGTGCGATGGATGATGAGATGCACTCGTTGATGAC
Source organism: Stenogyne calaminthoides (assembly GCA_037126765.1). Classification (NCBI taxonomy): domain Eukaryota; kingdom Viridiplantae; phylum Streptophyta; class Magnoliopsida; order Lamiales; family Lamiaceae; genus Stenogyne; species Stenogyne calaminthoides. The sequence goes on along the minus strand of JBBCBC010000022.1, from coordinate 29,803,130 downwards.
CAACGGAACTTGGGAACTAGTTGAGCTCCCTAAGGGCAAGAAGGCCCTGCATAATAAGTGGGTTTACAGAATTAAAGAGAATGCAGATGGAAGCAAGCGTTAAAAGGCAAGACTGGTTGTGAAAGGGTTTCAGCATAAATATGGTATTGACTATACTGATGTTTTTACTCATGTTGTGAAATTAACTACCATTCGGTTAGTTTTGAGTTGGTGGCTGCAGAGAACTTGGTGTTAGAGCAGATGGATGTATAAACAGCCTTTCTTCATGGTGACTTAGATGAGGACATTTACATGAAACAACCAGAAGGGTACTTGTCAAAGGGGAACAATGAGCTTATTTGCAAATTGAGGAAGAACTTATTTGCAAAGGGGACATTTTGTGAAACCTTAAATGATTCAAACATTATCTATCATACATGATTTGTTTAAATTTCTTCTTAAGTTGAATTCGTGGTCAAACATGTTATTTAATCTAAATTGTGTTTATTTAAGTTGGATATGGTTCTTTTGTTTTCAAAATTGCTTTTGGCTGCTGATTACACAACACACGATCACTCAAGTTTAGTGGGTGGTTATTATGCCCCACTATGTTTCGGTTTTGTGGTAGTTTTTGTGTAATAACTTCCCTCTCTTCTCTATTTATTTCAATTATTCTGTGTTGTTGTCCATTGTATGCTGAAAACATTTTGAGTTGCACATAGGAATTGAGGTTTGTTGATCTTACTTTTGTTATTACTTTATTTCGGTCACTTCTTCCTTTCCCTCATATTTTTCTCATTACATTATTTTAATTGCTTTTTGCTTTAATCTGATTGGACAGAAAAAGGGTGGGATGATTGATAAACCAAACCCTTCGGACTTCCCTGATCATTCATCCAAACACTCAAACCCTTCCTCTGCAGAAAAACCTTATTTCACTCATTCCTCTCTTGAAAACTCGAACCTCCTGAACTTACTAGCAGAAATGGCTGCACAAAACACAGATTATGATTCCACTAATGTTGGTGGATCATCCTCTTCTTCCGTACAAAAACCTATCCCATACGAATTTGCCGCTGATACTCCCAAATCGCTGATTCGCTTGATCATCGAGCAAATGCTAGAGAAAAACCTTCCTGTTCTTCTTGATGTTTTTGTTGGGAATAAACTTATCAACATTAATGACTTTGTTGATCTCTCTGCTAAACCCCTAGCCGAAGAACCTGCTCCAGAAATTCCTTCAGAAACCCTTGTTTCTGAACCCGCTGAAGAAACTCCTAACCCATCTCAACCTGCAGATGTTGAGATGAAAGCTTCTGATTCCTCTGATTCAGATGGAATGGGGGAGAAATTAAAGAACATCCACTTGAGAAAGAAGCAACTTGCTCCCAAGAGAGGTGTTGGAAAATGGGGAAAACGGAGAATGTCTCAAAGAAATCTTGGAAAGAAAGTGGATTATACTGGTAAACGACCAAAAAGGATAGATGGTGGTGTTGATAACCCCATTGCTGTTGAAGTTTCTGATGAAGAAATGGCTGACCCAGTTGAGCCTGTTGTTGAATCAAAAGATTCGGATGATGATTGATGGTCCCGAAAAACCCGATTTAAAACTCGTAAAATCTCAATGGGAGGTGACTTAAAAAATTTTTATTTTTCGAATGTGTTATGCAGATTTGCTAAAGTATGTATGACAGTTAATATGAAAACAAATAAGAACACACGTATTTTTATAGTGGTTCGGACAACTCGTCCTACATCCACTCTTCCCTTCATGGGGCACCAACTTAACCAACAGATGTTTACCGAGTTCTCACTCAAACGGGACTTATCACCCTCTAAGGGATCGCCTACCCTCCCTTTTGGGATTGCTAGATGTTTACCGAGTTCTCACTCAAACGGGACTTATCACCCTCACGGATCGCCTACCCTCCCTTTCGGGATTGCTAGATGTTTACCGAGTTCACACACACCTACAAACTTAACCGACTGATTTGGGTAAGGTTTGTTTGGTTTCCAACTAGGTTGAGATTTTCCCTTACATTTGTTTAGCCTCAATGCTAAGGATGGGAAAATCTCTATAAGCTTAGGATATAGCATTTGTGCTTAGATCTAGGGTAGAACACTTTTGAATATATGTGTGTATTTCTTGCTCTGTGTTCTATGAATGGAGTTGCATGAATATTTGCCTTTAATTTCACTTTTGGATCCTCCATCTTCTTCTTTTTTGAAGATAGTGCAATGTATTTATAGTGTGAATTTGAATATTACCGCTGAGAGTAATATTCAAATCCATACTAATAGTCTTCCAACTTTTCTTTGTCTCTTATCAGACCGTTGTTTGCGGCTTTATGTCACATTCATATATGTGTTGTTATCTTCTTATTGTCCAAATTTCTTTTGTGTGTATAATCGGATCGATCGGTATTGGATCTGGTATGCATATTTAAATTCTGGCTTGAAATTTGGTCTGCAGATTTACGGGTCTCGAATTGCGTCGATTCGGCATATCGATCTTGCATCGATTCGGCATTAATCTTGCATCGATTCAAAGCCTCCGATCTTTATCGATTCGAGATATCTCGATCTTGCATATTTCAAAGATCGATCTTGCATCGATTCGAAGATCTTGAATCGATTCGGCTGCTATATCGATCTTTGCCGGATTCGTATCGATCTTGAATCGATTCGACTTATCTCGATCTTGCATCGATTCGGCCCAAAGATCTTTGCATCGATTCGGCTTCATCGATCTTGAATCGATTCGGGCTTATATCGATCTTTTGCATCGGTTAAACATCGATCTTGAATCGATTCAAAGATATCGATCTTGCATCGATTCGGCTTATCGATCTTGAATCGATTCAAAGATATCAAGTCGAATCGCGCAGCGATTCGAAATCGCACAATAGTTCAGAAACTGATTTCTTCTTCTTCTGATTTCTGATTTCTTCTTCTTAACTTGTTCTCTCGTTCCCCCTCAACTTGTTATGTGTAGATTAATTTAAATAACACAAGTTGATAATGTTTTGGCATAATTCATCAAAACTAAAATATCCCAACAATGATCTTACTATGGAGGAGTTAATGGCCAAAAAGGAAAGGAGAACAAAGAGGAGAAATGATCCTCCAGTGCATGTTGTTGCTGATGTTGCTGAATCATCTGATTCAGAGAAAGAAGTAGAATCCCAAAAGGATTCTGAGGAAAATATGGAAAGTGATAAGATGGAACCTGAAGAAGAACCTGAGGAAGATCCTGAAGAAGAAGATGTTCCTGCTGGAAACCAAACTGATGATGAATGGGATCAATTGTTTGATGAGGTACTGGAATCTGACTCTGACTCTGATGACAAGGTTGAGTATGGTAGAAAATCTGTTGTTGTTAGATCTATGCTAAAAAGGGTGATTATTGATGAAATGATCATAAAAATACCTGACTTTGAGGCTAACAATCTAATAGGTTTTCTTAAGAGTAGGTCTTTATTGCATGCTCTTCAATATGCCAAACCTTATTATGTGCCATGGGTTGCCGAATTTTTTGCTAATCTAAAGAAAAGTTGTGGAAATGTGCAATCTGCAAACTATGGGAAAGTCAGATTCAGGTACAATGTTGTCACTATTTCCCCTAGGCTAATTAACTTTTTTCTAAAGACTAGAAACATGGAGGATGAGTCTGGTAAACTAGATATTGGGGAAGTAATGTCTGTGATAACTGGTGGGAGACATACTGAATGGACTCTTCAATTTTCTGCTGCAAAACTGACTTCTTTCTACTCCGTGATGCATAAATTGTTGGTTTCAAACTGGTTGCCTTCCAAAAATTCCACTGTGTTAACCAAAGAGCAAGCATTCTTGTTGTACAAGATTGTACACTTGAATAAATTCAACATGGGTCAGATTATCTTTGATAATCTTGTGTCATATGCTGGTAAACACACTGAAGGAACCATTCTTCCATATCCAAGCCTGATTTGTCAGATGTTGGATAGATTAGAGTTTGAAAGACCAAAGGGTGAGAGAATCAGAACTATGTTCCTAGTTTTGGTATATCTCATGTTCTGAAAGATGGTAACCGGGTAGTTGATTTTCCTCTGAAAGATAATGAACAACAATCCGAAAATGTTGCCCATTATGTTGGCAACATTCCCTACACAGTAACCAGATGTGATGGTATCTTCTGTTACTTTTTCAAATTCATTTATATCTGATCAAATTCAATCCATCCAGCAAAGTATAGATGCTATGATCATACAGAGAACCTTCTGGAGAAACCTGCTTTCTACTCCAACAGGGGGAGGTTCACCTGATGATGATGATGATGATGATGATGATGATGATGATGATGATGATGATGATGATGATGATGATGATGGTGGTGGTGGTGGTGATGGAGCAGGTCCATCTGGCCATGCAGGAATGATGATGTTGAAGATGCTGCTGCTGTTGATGATGATGGTGCAGATGCACAAGATGATCAGAATAATGAAGTTGATGATGATAGAGAGGTGGATGATGTTGTCAATAGAGCTGTCAATGAAGCTGTGGATGATGTTGTGGAAAATGTTCTTGATGGTGAACAAAATAATGTTGTTGCTGCTGAACAAGTGGTTCCCGACCCCGCACCAATTGACTCTACAACTGATGATAACACTGATGAAGATCTGAGAAAGACTCCATACAGGGAGGATATGTCCCCTGAGAGTATTGTTATGCTTGATGAGATGTATGGTCATGATAATTGGTGAACAGATTCAACACAGGGGGGGGTTTTTATGTATGGGGGAGCATTTGCAGATTATGGAGATGCAGTCATTTCAATGGCCCAGTCCTTCCCCTTACTTCACTTGAAAAAATCATTTCTGTATTGCAATCTTTTATTTACTGCTCTTTACTTTATGAACTCTGTTAATTTACAATTAGATGATAGGTTTATGTTTCTGTCATTTACTTTATGTTGGATACTTTGGCCTAAGTACACTGCTGATGTACTTAGTGCTTGTGTTGGTTGTTTGTTTTTTAAATTATAATTTGGTTGAATAGTAGTTGTTCTATGAATGACTATTATTTGTTTCTTTCCTGACACAAGTTAAGATGTTGCTTTTAACATCAGGTGTGTTGTAGTAGAAAGGCCAAATTGGGGGAGTTTGTTGATGTTGCACGGATGTTGTTCCATATGTTGGACAACATTCTGCACAACATCTTAAATTTGTCCTTTCTCCTAACACTGACTCCGGTTTATTAGATGTACTCTTCTATGTTTCCTACATTGCAGGTTGAAGACAATTTCGGATATTGTCAAGCGGTTGCAATAATGGAATAAGAATAGAAAGATCATGGGTGGTTACACCAAGATCATGGAGATAATGGAGGAGATCTTCAAGGCTGTCCACACCAAGTTAATAGGACAATGCAGTTGAATAAGATCACTAGTTACTTGTTCGAATAGATTCATTTTTGGTGTGTGGTTTTTCACTACACCTTTTAGGATCTTGTAAAGGTTCGTGTGTATCTCACTACTTGTTATAGTGATATTTTTAACCATGAGGTTCGTATAGTCTTATTATAGACTATACACAATTTTAAAAAATCCTTACACTGCGTTTTTATACTTCCGCTGTCATATGTTATTTTATATGTTTCACAACATTTTCAACAATACTCTGAAAATACACGCACACACACTTTCAAATATTTTAATAAAATAACTTACCCTCATAAAAATGCATTTGAATGGTATATATGGTGTATCTCAGCCCAATAAACCTACTTTAATTAATATCTACCAACAACTTATGTTATTTTTCATACGTAAATGGATCTATCTCAATTTGTAGTAAATTTTGAAGAGAGGAAAATATTGTAAATATAAAAACTAAACTTACACAATTTTTCCATCATTCTTTCTCTAAAATCTAAAAGAAATTATGGAATGAAATTGTAGAGTATCCAGATACTTGAAAGAGTGAAAATATGTCTAATATCTTTACAATGTCTTCTTGTATAAGAAGTATTAAATCTTGCACGCAAACTCTTTGCAAATGCATTATCGAGTTTGGAGCAATTTTCAAAATAAAGTAATACATCAACGCCACCCAAATAGGGATTTGCTGGTCCTATCATATATTATGTATCTTTCTTTGTTATAACTTTTGTTCCTATCCACTTCAACGGATCGAACAACTATTGATGTATTAATTAGATGAAATTTATCCATATAAAATCTCTACAATACCTTCTAGAAGTAGGTTCGCTGGTGTATAAAATTTATTTTCCTTCAGGGAGATTTTCGTTCTGCAAGACGAGGAAATACCTTATTTTACTAAGGTTTTTATTTCGAATTATGTCTTTAAGATTAAATTAGCTTTCTTCAATTTCCTTACTCATTCCAACAATATTTAGTTTGTCACCATAAACTAAGATAATACAAACACCACCAAAATAGTTTCTTTGTACACACGCAAGAAAATATTTCAATGTTTATTTGTTCCTTCTTCAAGAAGAATTAACTGAGTCGATCGTAGAATATTCGACTCAATTGTTTATGTTATATAATGATCTATGTAGCTTAATATTGTACATAGTACAATTATCATCATTGCTCATCTGGGGAATCTTAAATCCATTTGGAATTTTTATATGAATATTGACATTCAGTGGTCCATATAAATATGCGGTTTCAACGTCTATCAACTGCATTTCTAAATTCAAATTTACTGCCAGGGATATTAAGTAGCGGAACTTTATTTTATATATAACAGGAGCATATATTTGATAAAATCAATATCGAGTCTCTGCAAAAACCCATGAGCTACTAATCTCGCTTTGTACCTATTTACATCGTTATTTTCATTTCATTTTCGTACAAGTACACATATATCCAACAAGGATACATTCATGTGTGTATGTACGATAAATTCAAAAATATTATCGAGCTGAGCTCTGCCTTAATTGCTTCGTCCTATTTTACCCAGTCAAAGCGCTTCAGACTCAACTATTAACTTTTGGGTACTGGATCCAAATTTTTAAAAGTAAGAGCAATTGTGGCGGTGAATAAGTTGTCAACAACATTAGTACATTTCTCCTGTATTTATAAAATCATATCAATTTCTATATTTATATCAACCAGATCTTCATCATTTCTCATAATATTTTGATCTGGTCGTTCCGCAATTCTATTATTCTTATTATTTTGTGCACGTGCTTCATTACTAGAATTTTCATCTTCGGGACATATCTCTTCAAGAGACTTCAAGAGTGACTGAATATATTTGCTAGCTTTAGTAATTACCGCGAATTTATGTCTTACATAATAAGGGGTCCTTTACGCTTCTGGCGTGTTGGGGCATTAACATGTATATTTGTCTAAAATTAACACAGTTACTCTTTGTGGTTCATTTACAACAAGTATATGTGCTTTAGTCACTTCTTTATCATCAGTAAATTAATCTGGCAGATTACTTGCTAAATATTGCAAGTGAATTATCTTTTGAACTTCCAATTCACTTAACTAGTGCGTGGATTGAAGATCTTTTATATTCCACGTGATTTCTCGACATTCATTTAATTTTAAATTCTTATCTCCCCCTAATGCCGAGATATAATCTTTGTTAAATGTGCAATCAGCCAACTGGGTTGTGAATTGAGGTACACTGTGGTGGTGATATAGAAATAAATATTGCACAATCAAGTGTTTGCAGATGGAAAATATTTAGTTCTTAAGCACTAGTTATAAAGGGGAACAATCATGATATGCAGTGGGTCGGATTTGAATTAGATTAGCACCATGTAAAATTTTATGCCCCCAATATGAAATAAGTAAGTTGGACTTCTGCAATAATGGTCAAGTAATTAATTTGTTGAAGTCTATAAGTGATTCAACAGAACTATTCTAGATGTGGATGTAAGAGACTGAATGCTCAACTTTATTTCTCAATGTCATATAATAATCATCAATGTGAATTTTATCGACATTAACATTCAAGTGGATTTGTTGGATAATCCAAAAATATAAGTTCAATAATATTGACAATAAATTTGCTTCAAGCAAATCAGTCCACAAGTACCTTCATGACTTTGTTCAAGAAAAAAAAATACAATTTCAACTTTAGTACGAGAATGTCGTACTATAAAACTTTTTCTTTGCACAAGCTCCACAAATAAATTAATTTGCATAAGGGATTATGTTATTTGTCATACTATGTAAATAAAATTAGTCAAAATCCGACTTATCATATTTTGAACCGCTCATGTCATAATTTTGAATAAATTTGCTTATTTTACATAAGGGATTATGTTATTTGTATACTATGTAAATAAAATTAGTCAAAATCCGACTTATCATATTTTGAACCGCACATGTCATAATTTTGAATAAATTTGCTTCAGGCAAATTAGTACATCATTCAAAGAATCATCATTTTCAATGTTCATATTTGCTTCAGGCAAACTAGTACGATGAGATTCTATTTTTCTCATAATTATATAAAGACTCAATTTTTGTGGAAGAGTTTTCATTTATGATTTATATTGTTTCCACTCAAAACAGGTATAGCAATGTGAATTTCAATGTGGAAAGTTCAAGTCAAGAAGTAATTACAGTTAAGAGCAAGTTTTGATAAATTTTCCTTTTAGTAATACATGATAATTTTTACTACAATTGTCTATAAGAAAAACTTCATATAAACATTCATATGTAGTTCAAACTCAATAAATTTTCATGAAACACTCGGCCGCAAAAATCAATAATAATAGGTAAATAAGGGATTTTCACAAAAATCCTAATTTCTACAGCAGATCACAAATTTATACTGCGGCAAGCAATTCTAATTGTTGAAATTTAAAAGGGATTAAGCTTCTTTACCAGAGTAGAACCCTACGGTAAGGGTTTCAATATCGTCTTATAATAGATTTGGCTCGTGTCGGCGCAAACTCAATGGAAGGTTCAGATGTCTGCTTTCTTCTCTCATTTAGAAAAGCAATTCCATCAACCTTAGGCTTATCTCAGCGGTTAAATTAACCAATTGCAGGTACAAGTGACTAATATCGAGTCCTGATAAAAACTCAACAAAGAGATGATTTAGCAAAATATAAAAAGTAGTAAAAATATAATGAATTCACTTATCAAAAATTATAAGTGTACTTCAGTACAATTCTTACCTGAGGCTACAATTAATAAAGATTTCCCGTATCATACCATCAAATATAGTATCTAAATATGCCTATATAATCTCTGTTCAAATAATGGTCAATAATTTCTTTCAATATCGCCAACCGCACATCCACTATAATACTTAATTGATATATTCATCTATAATGGCCACTAATTTTTAAATATTGAAACTAGTAATCAGCTCCATCGATCTTATAATCATAAATATTGATAAAAGATTCTTTCTAAAGATCTAAAATGCACACAAAATGCTAATGTATATCAAGGATTTCATTCTGACGTTCACGTATTTGTTGTTATTCCATACGCCTTTTGCACTATGTTGTTATGCTTCGTTTGAGTCGAAGGTTCTCTGAGAAGATAAATACATGAGACTGGTTAGATTCAAACATATGTGTCAATTATATCATTGGAAATTCATCCCAACTTTTGGGAAAAATATTAATATCCAAGTTTTCGATATAAACAAATATGTGGTAAAACGTAACAGATCTTAGCGATCAATATACTAAAACTAAAATTATTTGAAAAAACTTATCTTTTCGGAAGATAAGTACAATCTGTTTGTCTTCGTCGATCTGGATTTAGGGGTTTCGAAGAGCAGACTCTATTATCACCGGCAAGTTTGCCATTCGAAGATGACAAACTGCTTTTCTGCCATTATCACCGATTATGATCCTTGATTTAATTACCGATCGAAATGATTTATGAAGAAAGAACCATAAATTCGTAAAACATTCATGTTGATAACTAACGTGTTGTAAAATATGAGTATAACGTTAAAGGAGAATGTAAGAACACGGATTTGTTTACTCAATTCGTCCAGAAGGACTACATTTGGGGGCGACCAAGTCGGGTTGGGTTTTCACTATATTTCTCTTCTCTCAGTAAACGGCAGTATAATAGAACATACATATATATACTAGTAATTGGGCTTAAGCTCTAAAGGCCCTAAACACTAAGTCCATCACTATGTAATGTCCACTAATATTATTATATTTATAACATTTCTTAGCTTAAATTAAATGGGGAAATTTAATAATATACTTGCTAGCTAGTCTGTAAAAGATTACATTGACGGTTTTCTTAATTAGTTTATTAGCACTGGATGGGGAAATTTAATAATATACGTAGCCAAACAGTAACCCATTCTCAAGGTACGCTTTATGTGTTAATTAATCAAGTGAACTAAAATATTAATTTGTACTCTAATTTATACTCGAAGCTTCATGTGGTACCATGTTGAGTTCATGTATGACTTTGGATGAACAATCCTAAATTGACATGAAATATCAAATAATTAAATAAATAAGAAATTAATATTTCTGCATTTTAGTTGCATAATGCAATTAGTGCAACCTCAGTTTGTATGAAACAAAAATAATATAAAAATGAAAAGTATTAGTTCATATGAAGAAAAATACTTGTTCAAAAAATAAAATATTTAGTTTATATTCTAAATAGTCTTAGTACCTTTTAGTAAATAAACTTTTTCAGTGAAAAAGTAAAAAATAAAAATAATTAATTAAAATTTGAAGGTAAAAATTGATGTATCAGTTGCGCCATACAATTGGTTTGCTGAAATGTTAATAAATAAATAACTCTCTTGCTCTCACGGCCGGTTGACGGTACCCAAACTGGTTGAATATGGCATTGAGATATAAGCTAAAAATCACGAGTTCAAAATCCTATAGGTATTTTCTTGAGTAAGCAGATTATACATGATTTGTATGATGTGATTTACCTCAATATTCTTCAAGTATATTTTTGGATGAGCCCACCCATCACTCATCAAACATGGTTTGTCTACGATAGGGTTCATGTACATGTTTCATATATCTGATGTTTCATCACGTGTTTTATTATTTTTTAATCCGTGTCAATATATTAAAGACAAAAACTTGTATAGATCTGGTTCATGCTATGAACTCGGTTATTTAAGTATCATTGTTACATATAAAAACTTTCATTGTTATGTATAAAAACTATCACTGTTATGAACAAAAACAATCACTGTTTAGAAAATGTTTTATATTTTTAAACAGTGAAAGTTTTTGTGCATAACAGTGATAATTTTTACACATAACAGTAATAGAGTTCATGTGTTCACATGAGTGTTACTCTATATTAAAATAGAGAATCAAATTCAGATCAAATATTATCAAATACTCAGTTCTTATGTATAGAATTTTTCATTAATTAAGAATAAAATCATTCATTAATTATTTTTATAGACAATGTGAAATATGACTTAAATTATTATTTATTAAATATATATCATATAAAAAACAGATCTTTTTTCACAGATTGGACACATGCAATATTTCATATATATACATGTGACCCCCTCGGGTCATTATCATGTTTTCCCATAGCTGCTTTTATGCTTTCCATACTCTCCCCCCAACAACTACTAGTACTGCATGCATGTGTGTGAATAGTATTAATTAATTGTATATAATATTAATCAGTTTTACAATAGAACTAGTTCGTATTTTGTATGTATTTTTAAATAATACTATTAAATATTTTGTTTAAAAAAATATTCCTTCCGTCCCGGGATAACGTGCACATTTTCCCGGGCATGAAAACTAAGAAAAATTGTTTTATTGGTATTATTTAAATCAATTATAATGATATTGTGAGTGTGTAAGTTTTGAGTGTTTTTTTTATTTTAAAAAATGCGCATGTTATCTTGGGACAAACAAAAAAAGAAATTGTGCACGTTATTGTGGAACGGAGGGAGTATTAATTTGTAATAATAATTATTTCATTAAGAAATATTAATTATTTCAAAATTCTCCTGCGAAACTTGCTTATAGTATGAAACTGATATCATTACAGTTATAAATTGATACCACTACTCTTATAAACTAATTTCAATAGTATTTGGTACTATGATCTTAATTTATAAGTGTAATGGTATCAATTGATAAGTATAGTAATATTAATTTGTAAGTGACATTCATAAACTGATACCACTATTATAAACTAATATCAATATCATTTAGTACTATGATCTTCGTTTATAAGTGTAATGATATCAATTAATAAGTGTATTGATATTAATTTGTAACCGTAATAATTAATTTCATGCTATGAATAAGTTTCACCAAAAACTTACTCATTATTTTACTATAAAGTGACAATTATAAATTAGTTGCACGTTAACTATTTTATATAAAACTAATTCATATATAATTATGTTCATGGATAAATTTTTACTTGACAAATTATAAAAGTAACCTAAATTAATTGAGTAGCTATTTTGTGCCTCAAGTGCATTATACAACTAAATGCATTTTTTATTAAAAAAATTACTGAAACATACAAGTTATTTTTCCCGAAACACTTTTAGAAAAAAACAATGAAGAAGATTTTGCCTTTTTTTTTTTTCGAACAAAAGATTTTGCCAAATTAAAGCTATTTTTATTGATTAATTCATTTTTAGATTTTGTCATATCATGTGCATATATAGAGTCGATTGATGTTCCAATTCTTTAACCTCATTTCCCTCTTCCACGGCTACAATATCTGCATCAAGATCAAATCATCATAACTAGTTATGATCTCCTTCCCCCACCATAATCAATATCCTCCAAATTACATTTACAACAGTTGTTCATTCTTCCTTCAATGGCATAATTGCCATTCACCTACCACTGTTTCATTCCAATTATACGAAGATTTATGCTATTTTTTCTGTTTTGAAATTTAGTGGTGATTTTACATTTCACACACTCAGAATCTGCGCCTATTTATTGTGTCTTACCTCTCATTCCGATATTTCTCAGAGTGAGGGCATCTGCATTTAACCTTGTTTGTCCGTCTAAAATGGCTACCCACCTACAATAGGGCATGGCCTTTCTTGTTCTTTTTTGTTAGATGGATTGAGGTCTTTGTCGTACTACCAGTTTTATATTCTATTTCTGATTCATAATTTTATAGTGTCGGTGCTGCAATTTGGAATCCTCTTGATTTTCTGGATTTTAGGTTAGATGGCGAACGACCAAGTGATTAACATTTCGCCGATGCCTTCCCACCAAATGAAACCTGTGAGTGTTTATGTTTTTCATGCCTCATTTTGTCTAATTTTGCTCTGGTTTTATCTTCTTCTCATGTTTTTTATCTGGAATTTATGGTGGTAATTGGAGACTGAGGGGGTTTTGATTTCACTGGAATGAGTTTGATGTTTTGATAATTGAATGCTGTGAATTTCACAGGTTTTGCTTGTTTTTATGAAAGGGGTTTTGTTCATGCAAATCTTTCATTGACAATTTATATTCTAGTTTTTTCAGCTTGAAGTGGCTAAAAGCCCTCTATAATACATCAATTTTGCAGAGATTTACACTTGTGTTTAGTGACTCTATAAGAATCATTAAAGACAATTTAGATTGTGAGTAGAGATATCTTTGTTCAATGTGTTGTCCTTTTCTTTAAAGGTTATTCGTTGAACCTGAATGTTTTTGGGTAGTCATATTGCAGAAGATCTAAATTTTGCTATGTCTTTAGTAAACTCTTTAAGGTTGAGATTGTTTAAATTGAATGATTGATTAGTGTTCTGTTTTCTGGTGATACCTTATATTGGGTTTGAAACAAGTGTCCAGTGTATGAACAATAATTATACTGTACGTGCTTGCTGGAGAGTTGATGCAAACCTCGTTGCTTCTTTGTAATCGATTCCTAATTATTCATTTTGGGTTTTGAACTTTGGAGGGGCTAATGCAATTAATTTGTCATGTTGAATGCAGTCTTCAGCAGAACTGATGAATGAAATTGCTAGACTTGAGATTGAAATAGTACATTTGGAACGCTATCTTCTATCCCTCTACCGAACAGTTTTTAAGCAGTATGTCCCGAGTAATCTGGGAAACCATGTACAACCAAAGACTGGATTACATACATGGGTTAAAGTTGATCAACCTCACAGAAAGCCACAGGAGATGTCAAAAGAGTTCGATGATCAAGAACAAGACTCCCCTACGAGTGCTTTAGCTGGTCATAATGGTATCTTTCAAATTGAGACACCAAATTCATCATTTGAAAAGGTCTATACCTAACCTAATGTACTTTTTAATACATCTCGCTTTTGGCAAAGTCTTATATAAACCAGTTTCACTGTTCAATTGGTTTGCTCATGTGTGTATATTTTAAACAGTATTAGTTATTCCATTAAAAAGTATTAGCTGTTATACTATAAAGTGATAATTGTGAACCAGTTGTATGGTAAAACTATTTAAGACAAATCTTATGAAAATTGCAGGAAAAGAAGAGTGGTTATCTTTATCACCGTAGTCTTGCTGATCATCTTGGAAATTCTTGCACGGGGGATGCCCTCAATTGCCCCGATAGACTATCTGAAGACATTATAAGATGTGTATCTTCCATTTACCGTAAATTGGGGAACCCCCCACGGAGTGATAAAGGCTATTCAGTTTCTTCGACTTCATCGTTCTATTCCTCAAGCACTTTCTCTCCCAAAAATTTATCTGGCAGTTGGAGCCCACAATGTAATGATGAAATTTCCGAAAACTCCTATTCTGAATGTCTAAAACACGAAAATGGAGCATACACGGAAATGGTAGAAGTTTCAAAGATATGCTTGGATGATGAGAGTTACACTTATGCTGCTTCAATGCTTCAGAAATTCAGGTGTCTGAATTTTATAATATATCAATAGTTGTAATCAATTGTTTTTCGGTATAAATCATTTACTTATCCTTATGAAATACGAATTTGTCAATTAATTGGACCTTTGCAGGTCTCTAGTTAAAAGTCTCGAGATTGTTGACCTGAAGAGTATGAGGCGCGAACAGAAGCTTGCATTTTGGATTAATATTCACAATGCATTGGTGATGCATGTATGGCTTTTCCAACTATGAGTTGCTTATTATGCAATCTTTTTATAACTAATAAGAGTCGTATATGTTCATTTTTCCATCTGAATGCAAGGGAAATTCGTTATGATCTTTTTTGAATTGCATCCTTTATTAATTTTAGACTCTGTTTGCAGGCTTATTTAGCGTATGGTACTCAACAGTATATAAAAGGCGGTTCTCTCATGAAGGTAATGAGCAAATTTCACTCGTCTTGCTTTTTTATTTTATTTTTTTGTATATTCTATCATATCCGGTTTTTCTTAGTGCAAAACAATTTTGCAGGCTTCGTATAACGTGGGTGGGCATTTCGTAAACCCATATGACATACAACACCACATTTTGGGAATCAAATGTCACTATTCTGCTCCGGTAAATTTAGTTACTTATTATGCTCCAGCACCACATGAATTTTGCACTTTTCGTTTTTGTGTTTTTTTTTTCCAACCATCCGCAAACAATTCGATATTACTCAAAATGCACCGTAGTTTTCTGGTAACACTCTTGAACACCAGTTGTTCGCCGCAACTGTACATGATTAATACTTTTCGATGAACGCAACTGTACATGATTAATACTCCACTTTTCATTGAACACAACCAGTAGTTTTTAGTAAATTATACAGGTTTTTGTCTACTTTTCTTGTTTCAGTGACTTATCCACACAATATGTAGCCACAAATGCAGTAGCTTCCAACACTTACTCTCGTGCACCATTTGTATTGTGCAACTACACACAACTAATTCTTTTCAGTGAAAATAACTAATATTTTTTAGTAAATCAACTAATACCATTTACAAATACACTCGAGTTACCCCGTGAGCCTGGCGTGTATAAATTTTTGTCTAGTTTTCTCATTTTAGCAACTTATTGACACAACATGAATGCCACAAACGCAGTGGCTTCAAACACTTCTATCTCCAGGAAAGAAGTTCAAAAACGTTACTGCCACACACCCTCATGCTATTGAATATCCCGAGCCACTCGTTCATTTCGCACTTTGTTCAGGCGCATACACTGACCCCGCGGTACGCCATTCCTTAATCCGTTTTGCACACGTGTGTGTGCGTGTCTTGGTGCATGTATTCATGTTATTATATCTAAAAAGAAAGAGTGTATTCTTGTGTTGCACGCGATTGCAGGTCCGAGTTTACAACGCAAAGAGTATATTTCAGGATCTGAACGTCGCCAAAGAAGAGTACATACAAGCTAGAGTTTACGTTCATAAGCAAAAAAAGATATACCTTCCACGAATCCTGCAACACTACGCTAAGGATATGTCGTTTGCCATGTCTGAACTTCTAGAAGTTGTAAGTGACTGCTTACCTGCTATTCAACAGAATGCAGTCCGTCGATTTATGAAAGATCGACCTGAAAAGTATGTACGTTGGTCGGAGGATACTGCATCCTTCCGATATCTAATCCATAATGAAACGGGTGAAATGAGATGAGGTGATTTTTTTTTTCAAATTTAATTTCGAAATAATAAGTGCTTAATTAGCTTCCTGTAATTATCGAGTTCGTGAGATATTTATAGCTTTGGAGAAAGATTTTGGTACACTGTACAGAGATGCAGCGAGGAGCACAGTGGATTTTATTGGCTAGTGTTTTTTTTTTTGACGATTTTTTATGGTCTTTAATAATGTTGTAAACTATGGTTTTTGTTATACTTAATTTATGAAATTGTATCAAAGATGATTGATGGATAAAGATGACTACCTATTTTTTCTTTTCTTTTTTTTCTGAATAAGATTTCGTATGGAGTAAAGGAAACTTGTACATATTTTTCATTAAAGATAGTTAATACCTTTCACAATTTTTTTTTTCCAAATTGATGCTATCTATTAAAATAATTAATACCAGTTAAAGTTATACTTGTCGTACCAATGACGTAAAAAATAGCTCAAATAAGAATGATAGAGTTCAAATTCCTTTAGCTCAAGTAAAAGTGAGAGATTTCAACATTGAACAATTCTACCAACGAAATTGATATTATGAAATTTAAAAGCATCCTCAATTGTCTACATACGTCACCATAAGGACGTAAAATGCAGATCATTTAATTGTATGGTTGTAGCTAAACAAATTCTGGATTTACCATCCACACTCTAAATACTATTCCCTCCGTCCCATAAAAACGTGCACATTTACTGTTTTCACGTGTTTTTGCGAGCGAGTTTTTTTATTAGTATTTGAAACGATAAAGTAATTTTTAAATATGCATATAAAATATGAGAGATAGATCTATAGTACCCCTTCTTAAAAATCATTTTATCGTTTGAAATACCAATAAACAATTCTTTCACTAAAACTCGATAATAAAGGTGATGTGCAAGTATTTCTGGGACGGAGGTAGTATATATATATATATATATATATATATATATATTATTCATTTTGAATACAATTTTAAAAAAAAATATATACACACACTTATTTAGACCATTATACCCTTATCGCATATCTCCTATAATCTTTTTATATTTTTTTAATATAATGTTCACTTGTTATGAGCGAAAGATGCAAAATGTACTCGTGTTGTTTGCTTGTTTCAAGCAGATGATACAATTTGAAAATGTTTGCTTGTTAAAACAGAATGTCTGCTCGATAAAAACAAAAATAAAATGCTTATTTTTTTTTATATAAAAAGAAATTTAAGTGTATGTGTAGTTTAAGATGAATAAACGCCTAAAGTTGTACCCACATAGATATGAGGGACTTTGTATGCCTCTTTAGGTGATTTTTTTTTGAAGGGAAAAAGATCTTATAGATCAACAACTTGGCCAAAATCAGTCATAACAGTGTTTACAAAAGTAGCAGGAATAACCGTAGAAAGAAATGGCTCATCGCAAGAATGACCAAACAAAGCTAGTCTATGGGCCAACAAATTGTCCGTACGTCTCAACCAATGAAAAGAAATGCTCTCAAAATTCTCCGCAAAACTCACAATCTCCCTAATCACTCGACCGAAATAAGTAAGAGACGAAATCGGTCGATGCAAGGCTTGAATAACCAGCTGAGAATCCGTCTCCACCATCATTGTTGTGGCACCCTTCTCCTTCGCCAATCGCATCCCCCTCAATAACGCTAGCGCCTCCACAGTCCTCACATCCAAACCTGCTCCCCCTTTGACACGTGTTTTGCAACACACTAACATCTCAAGTATAAGAAGGTCGTTTCATGCCAGGTTAAATATCGATCCACGGGACTAGGATGGTGAATATAGCTCAATTGCTATGTGTTGTCGCATGATTATAGTGTGAAATGATTTGGAAACTTAAAACAAGCAATATCAAACAATCAAACAAAGATAAACAATAAATGAGCAAGCTAAGAGAAAACAATTTAATAGCAAACGAGTTTGTTCACTAGCGAGAGAAGATGTGCTCGGGTATTTTTCCTTGTGAGACGATTGTCAAAAGATCAATTATGGTGTTTACCTCTATTTTCGGTTATTCCATAAGGGCGATCACTAAACATATACTATCCCCGTACTTGGTAAGCCTAGGGTATGATATCGGTTGAAATCCTAGGATCGAGAGGTGAATCTCCCTTTGCTAACCCTGGTAATTGCACGGATATGGTCCTCTAATTAGCTAACTACTCTGTCACCGTGTGTTCCCACTTGTAGACTAAGGTTGATGCTCCTATGTGTTCTTCACTACCCATCCAAGGTTTTAACTCAAGAAGATAATGTAGATTAAGGGGTTCTAAAGTATCTACTCAACTCTCGTTGTGATAGGACTTAATCGACTCCAATTCGGATGAATTAAACCAATATCCATATGCATAAACCTATCTACCCAACTCTCGTTGAAGTAAACTAGCAAAAACACACAAGCTCATAGCAAAACCACCAAAATAGAACAATAAAATTCCCCTAATCTAAAGGATAACCATCAATAGAGATAAACATCCATAATCAAGCAATTAAACAATCATCACCACAATTCCAAACACCCAAAAACTAATAATCTTAGCCCATGGTGCACAAGGCAAAACCCATGGCTAAACAACAAGAAATCATAGAACCCATATCAAAATAAGCAACAATAAATCAAAAGAAAGAAAGAAACACCTTACTATTTAAGTTCAAGCACCAATCCATACAATTTCCATCAATACTCCTTGGTTTCTTGTTCAAAACTGAAATAAACAATTTATCTATGCTATGCTATGACTATCTAAGCTATCTATGGAAGAAAAACATTGAAAAACATTGAAAAACATGTAAAAGTATTAGTTGCAGCTCTCAAAAGTATCAGTTGTTCTCTACTCTATCTCTCTCCCAGCTACTATCTCCTAAAAAAATGAACTCAAGGCTTTTTATATGGTTTTGAATCCTCTGGCACGTGTCCCTAGGTCAGAAATGGGGACCTCAGATATTTTGACTTGCTCGACTCGGCAGGTCTGCTCGACTTCGGCGAGAGGTGAAATCGTGCACCCTGTTTTCATTTTTTTCAGTCGACGATTTCGGCGGCGTTGCTCGAGCAAAACTGGGTCGAGCAACTCAAAATTTTGGAAATCACCTCCCTTGCTTGACCAAAGGGAGGTCGAGCAAGGTTGCTCGACTCGAGCAAGGTTGCTCGACTCGAGCAACAGATCGAGCAATTGTAGGTTGTCTGCGAACTCGGTTAAATGTTTTCTTCATAACTTGAGCTCCCGAACTCCGATTGACTTGATTATTTTTGCGTTGCGACCATCATTTCAAGATCTTTCACATGGTTCAACTTTCTTCTCCTACATCCTTCTAGATCAGAGCAGTTTATTTAATCAATTCTAGCTTGTTTCCACTCGTTTCCTACACAACCAACCAAACATGCCCTTTCTCCACATTTAGGCACAATTAAGTGAAATTAGTGCAGTAAAATTACGAAATGCTATCAAATTAAGCTCAAAATCACATAAATACAAGCAATGACGACCCCTAATCAACTCTTTCTCGGCAAAACACCATAGGACGTGTCCGTCCGAGTCCCGCGCCACCCCAGCGATCACAGCCCCAAACAGCCCCACCGAGGCGTCACAGTTCAATTTCAATACTCCCACAGGTGGCGGCTTCCAACTTCCCCGACCCGGTCCATTCCTTTCAACTCGGCGGTCCGACATCACAGTGCGCAAATAATCTGTCCTCTGAACCTCCACCATAGTTTCGAGGTTGTCCGGCGTCTTGCTCTTATTCAAAAATTGAAACTGATTTCTTCAATACCAGATGCACCATAACGAAGTCGCAAACCTGGCTGCTCCCTCATCGTCCAGCAGGTCTAGCCCCGTCGCAACCCATTCCTCCACCGTACCGACTAGAGCCGGCCCTTGAACCAAAGAAGTCTCCTCCCAAAACCGTCGAACCCAAGGACAGTCGCGTAGAGCATGTTCCATAGTTTCCAATTCATCTCCACATCGCTTGCAAAACGGCAAAACATCCACATACCTGCCACCAAGATTAATACATGTTGGTAAGATGCCATGCATAACCCGCCACATAAAATGTTGGATTTTCGGTATCACCCTCAACATCCAAATTTTCATCCACCGATCTTGACCAGCCACCACCCGACCCCCATAGCACATCAAAATACTCAGAATGGCCCGTGTAGACCCCGTCCTTGGTATATCTCCATGCTAGCGTATCCTTCATAACCAACGTCCCCAAAGGAATATTACATATGTGATCCGCCTCGCTCTCACTAAAGATGCTCATCACTTTCGCTCTGTCCCATGCACACGAGTCCTCCCGCATCAGCTCACACACCTGTTGGGATTATACTGAAAAGTATGTTTTTTACTTTGTATAATCGAAACTGAATTTTCAGACTTATTTACTGAAATAAATTGTTTATCACTGATGCTTTAAATATAATTGAATGTTACATATATTTACTGCATAACTGTTCAATAATTCGTACGTGTTACATTTTAGTTAATTTAGTGATACCAAATCACAGAAGATTAAATTAAAAGCCCCTTATAACTAAAAGTACGTCATTCACGACCTAGATGGAAATGAACAACCCATCGCGAAAGGTTGAGGTGTAAGGCTCAAATTGGTTTGTTTTGATCAAGAGATTACACTAGTGCATGACTGATGCACTGAATAGGACCTACATGAGGATAAATTCTTCAGAACTGAACAAGGAAGAATTAGACCTCAGTGGTTCGTTGTTTCTTAATCTTCGTTCCTTAAATAGGATCACGTGGAATTGGTAACTATTGCTTTGACTTATCATGGGTAGCGAATCAAAGAGATTCAATACTTTTTATCTTGGGCAATATTATTAGTCACATGTGATTGCTAAGATTTAATACGAAGAATCATGTGCAAGTACGCTTGTTCGATTTGCCCTCTTGGGAGGTTCATAAGTTTTATCATACCAAATCTTGCAAGTGGAATTAGTTTCCGGTATGGATAATAATGTTGAACCGTTAATCGACCAAGGATAAAAGATGTTAATTAACGGAAAGCTATTTCAGTGGCTTGAATTAATTAATGGGCTAAATAATCTTAAACACGGGAAATAATGACCGGGAGCCATATTGACTGTAATATGGGTTAAGATGGATAGTGCAATATTAATTATGTAGTGGGATTAATTAATATTTATGGGCTTGAATTATATTGTGGCTCAATATTAGATATTCAAGGTCCATTAGAAGGTCCAATCTTAATTCTCCTAAAGGCCCCCTGAGTAGCCCAACAAATAGTCCAATAACTGAAAAGGTGATTAAAATAAAATAAATATTGTTGCTTAATTTTCCAACTAAAATTTCAAAATTTATAGATATGTTGGGAGAAAGATTTTCTTTGAATTTTGTTATGGAATGAAGATATGTATTATTGGAATACAAGATTATCTCATTAAATTCAAGAAATCTCCCACTAGGTTATCTATATTGAAATTTTCCAAAATTAGAAAATATAATGAGCAAGAAAGATTTTCTTGATTTTCTTGAAAAGATATTATGGAAGATATGTATTTCTTGAAATACAAGAATATCTCATAAATTCAAGAAGATCCAAATCTTGGATTCTTGCATCATTAAATTTTCGAAAAATACATATTGTTGAGGAGGTGAGATTTTTGTGGAATATTTTAATTATGGGAAAAAGAATATAGGAGATATATTCAAGATTTCTTGGTGATCAAGAAAAGTCTTTTCCCACATTGTTTTTCTACTGAAAAAGTCGACCACCTCTCACCTATAAATAGGGGATGATTCTTTCATTCTCAAAAAAAATTCCATGTGCTGGAAAAATTAGCAAATCCACGAAAGTGGTGCAACAAAGTTTATTTTTTCCTTTTGTTAATTGTTCGCGAGTATCCCTCCACCGGATTGTCGAGCAAGGGCTAAGGGAATACTTGGGAAGTCCTTTTGGTTAGTCCGTCCAACCGAATTCACTGCCATCCCGAGAGGTACGTTCACGTAAACCCGTAGATTCTGCATGCGTAGGTTTTACGTGGCTTATTATATGCATGATATGTTGTTGCAATTATTATTTGAATTAATATTGGATTAATTCATGCTAGTAATAATTAAAGAATTAAATTTGTATTTAAATATTCACCCCGAATAGATCTGTGCAACTCATTCCCCAACAACACCTTCATGTCCTCATCATTATTACCCACAACAGTCGTTATTACCGGTGTTGCCCCATAAAAAAGCCAAGGGTCCTTCCACACCCTTATACTCCTCCCATCCCCCACAATCCAAGCCAGCCCCTCTCTCAACACGTCTCTCCCATCCAAGATGCTTCTTCATGTATAGCTTAGTGCAAAATCCAATTGTTCTGAAATAAAAGAGCCACGTGGAAAATACCGGGCTTTGAGCACTTGGGCCAGCAACGATTGATCATCTTGAACCAGTCTTCATCCTTGCTTAGCCAAGAGAGCATTGTTAAACGCAGTGAGATCACGAATACCAAGCCCCCCTTCATTCTTCGGTCGACTCCCCCCTCAACCAGTGCACCCTCTTCTCATCCCCCTTTTGACCCCAGAGAAACCTAGCAATCTCCCCTTCTATCTTTTGAATAATGCCATCAGGAATTTTGAAACAAGTCATCAAGTAAGTCGGAATCGATTGTACCACCGACCTGACTAGCGTCAACTTCCCTGTCTGTGATAACACACGACTCTTCCAATCCTTTATCTTCTTCGACACCCTGTCCACCAATGCCTGAAAAACCGCACTCCGGGACCGACCCACCCTCCCTGGGATCCCAAGATAAAGGGCATGTTGCTCAACCCTCCGAACCCACAACTCCCTAGCCAACTCGACCCCCCACTCTGCAGGCACACCACCACTAAACATGATATCAGATTTATTTAAGTTAATGGCCTGCCCTGATGCCCCTTCATAAACCTCCAATATCCTCTTAACCACCCATAGCTCCTCCCGAGTGGCCCTTCCAAAAATCAGCGTGTCATCCGCAAAAAATAGCTTCGAAACAATTGGGGCACGACGACACACCCTCACTCCATGCTGTTGGGGAATGAGTTGCACGGATCTATTCGGGGTGAATATTTTAATACAAATTTAATTCATTAATTATTACTAGCATGAATTAATCATATATTAATTCAAATAATAATTGCAACAACATATCATGCATATAAAAAGCCACGTAAAACCTACGACGCGAATCTAAGGTTCACGTGAGCGTACCTCTCGGGATGGCGGTGACTTGGCCGAATCGAGCGGACTAAAAGGACTTCCCAAGTATTCCCTTAGCCCTTGCTCAACTATCCGGTGGAAGGACACTTGTCGAACAATTAACAAAAGGAAAAAATAAACTTTGTTGCACCACTTTTGTGGATTTGCTAATATTTCCAGCACATGAAATTGTACTTGGGAATGAACTAATCATCCCTATTTATAAGAGGGAGGGTGGTCTTCAATGTGGGAAAAAGACTTTTCTTGGTCACCAAGAAATCTTGAATATATCTCCTATATTCTTTTTCCCATAATTAAAATATTCCATAAAAATCCCACTTCCTCTAATATATGGATTTTCGAAAATTTAGTGCAAGAATCTAAGATTTGGATCTTCTTGAATTTATGAGATATTCTTGTATTTCAAGAAATACATATCTTCCATAATATCTTTTCAAGAAAATCAAGAAAATCTTTCTTGCCCACTATATTTTCATCTTTTTCAAATTTACTATATAAATAAATAGTGGGAGATTTCTTGAATTTAATGAGATAATCTTGTATTCCAAAAATACATATCTTCATTCCATGACAAAATTCAAAGAAAATCTTTCTCCCAACATATCTATATATTTTGAAAATAATACTTGGAAAATTAAGCAACAATATTTATTTTATTTTAATCACCTTTTTTAATTGGACTATTTGTTGGGCTACTCGGGGCCTTTAGGAGAATTAAGATTGGACCTTCTAATGGATCTTGAATATCTAATATTGAGCCACAATATAATTCAAGCCCATAAATATTAATTAATCTCACTACATAATTAATATTGCACTATCCATCTTAACCCATATTACGGTCCAATATGGCTCCCTACCATTATTTCTCGTGTTTAAGATTATCTAGCCCATTAATTAATTCAAGCCACCAAATAGCTTTCCGTTAATTAATATCTTTTGTCATTGGTCGAGGAACGGTTCAACATTATTATCCATACTGAAACTAATTCCACTTGCAAGATTTGGTATGATAAAACTTATGAACCTCCCAAGGGCAAAATCAAGCAAGTGTACTTGCACACGATTCTTCGTATTAAATCTTAGCAATCACATGTGACCAATAATATTGCCCAAGATAAAAAGCATTGAATCTCTCTGATTCGCTACCCATGATAAGTCAAAGCAATAGTTACCAATCCCCACGATCCTATTTAAGGGATTAATGTTAAGAAACAACGAACCATTGGTCTAATTCTTCCTTGTTCGGCAAATTTATCCTCCCAGAGGTCCTATTCAAATGCATCGACCATGCACTAGTGTAATCTCTTGGTCAAGACAAGCCAATCTGAGCCTTACACCTCAACCTTTCGCGATGGTTGTTCATTTCCATCTAGGTCGTGAATGGCATACTTTTAGTTACAAGGGACTGTTAATTTAATCTTCTGTGATCTCGTATCACTAAATTAACTACAGTGTAACACGTACGAATTATTGAACAGTTATGCAGTAAATATATATAACATTCAATCATATTTAAAGCATCGATGATAAACAATTTATTTCAAGAAATAAGTCCTAAAATTCATTTCGATTATACAAAGTAAAAGCATACTTTTCAAGATAATCCCAACAATCTCCTACTTATACTCAAAGTCCTTTTAAGTATACTACAACATGTCTCGAGTAGTCCGTGACATCTAATGTCACCTACACGAACCTAATAATTTCTCCCACTTATACTCAAAGCAGTTAGAATTCTTGACACCCATTCCACTCACATGTCTCTCGAATGTATTCGAGGGACGCTTTGTGAATGGATCTCGCTAGGTCAGTCCTCGACGCCATCTTTGCCATATCTATATCTCCTCTCTTAACGATTTCTCGTATAAGATGTCTTTCCTTTAATGTGTTTGTTTGACTCGAGAAATCTTGAATTTGCAAATCTAGCGTATATTGCTAGACAAATTGAAACACCATCCAAGTCCACCAAGAAGATCTAGAGCCCAATCGGTTCTTTCACTACTTCACAAGACGGACTACTTACCCGACTTACATGGTTGAGTCGTAATGCATTTCACCACACACTCGTCCATTTGATGGCTACACTTCCCAAATGGAAACACACTAACCGAGGCATAATTTATGGAATCTAAATCGATTGAAATCCGAGTCCGTAATGGCCAATGGGGATTGGAGTATCGGTTACACTTGAGAATGTTTTTAATCGTCATCCAATGCTTTCCCTAGGTTACTTTGATATCTTGCTACCATGCCTACGGCAAAGTAGATATCCGGGTCTCGTATCTGACAATGCATACATAAGGTTTAAACCAAAGAAGCATCCTTTCATGTCATCTATCTCCTTTTTTCCGTCTTAGGGAACATTTTCTTGGATAGATGAATTCCAAGTCCGAAAAGTCACGAATCCTTTCTTGGAATCTTGCATCTTTGAAGCGTTTCAAGACAAAGTGTCTATGTATGAAACTTGCGATAACCCTTCATCCTTCTCTTGCGATCTCTAGTGATCTTGATCCCAAGGATGTGTCTGGCTTTCCCTAAGTCTTTCATATCAAACTGTTTTGAAATCCATGCCCTTACGTCTTATAACACCTTCACATCGTTCTCGATGATCACAATGTCATCTACGATAAGACTAAGAATACCAATGCGATTCGAAACCGCTTTTTATACACACAACTTTCAAACTTGTTTTTTGATCAAACCCATAAGACTTTATTACATGATCAAAACTTTGGTTCCAAGCTCTGGATGCCTGTTTGAGTCCGTAAATGGACCTCTTGAGCTTACAAACAAGGTGTTCTTGGCCTGTTTCAATGAAAACCTTGGGGTTGTTGCATATAGATCTTTTCATCAAGACTTCCGTTTAAGGAAAGATGTCTTCACATCCTTTTGCCAGATTTCAAAGTCGAAATTGTTAATCGATAAGAGAATCTGGATGGACTTAAGCATGGCTACAAGAAAAAGTTTCCTCATAATCGATCCCTTCTTTACGAGTATAACCTTTTTCGCCACTAGTGCGTTTTAAAGGTTTCAACCTTCCCGTCCGGTCTCTTTTCCTCTTATATACCCACTTGCATCCAATGGGTTTGACCCATTAAGTGGTTATTAGCTCCCACACTTTCTGATATGAAACATAGACCCCATTTTCAAATTTTTTCATTGTTTGCCAAGAATCATCCTTATCTCGAACATATGTCCATGGGTCTTGATTAAATTGTCCCTCAAGTCCGGGACTCTCCTATTCCCATGAATCTCTCGGGGCCGAACCCTCCCACTCTGAAGGCTCCGGTTGAAAAACAATCGTTTGGTATATCATCTAAGTTACTTATCGAGGTTTGCCCTCTAAGCTCATTTAAGGTAATCTCACTGGTTTTCTTTGGTTCATATAGTCTTCTTCCAAAAATCTAAAATGGGTGCTAATGACCACCTTTTGATCTTCGGGACTATAGAACATACACCCTTTTGTTCCCTCGGGGTATCCTACAAAAAAAATTTCCTTAATTTTGATCGAGGATCTAATTTACCCGGCTTCCCTTGTCCAACACGTGGGTCGGACACCACCAAACTCTCATGTGTATCATACTAGGCTTTTGGGTCCACAATTCTTTGGGAGTTTTGGGAACCGATTTGGATAGCACCAAGTTCGTAATAAGTCATTTGTTTCAAGGCATGACCCCAAATCTACTTTTGAAGATCTGCATAACTCATCATTGATCTAACCATTTCCAAAAGAATTATGTTTTTTCGCTCTGCAACCCCATTTTGTTGAGGGTTCCGTGTGCGATGAATACAATCCCTTCATCGATAAGTAGTTCAAAAACTCATCGGCGAGGTATTCGCCCTCCACGATCAGATCGTAGAGACTTGATACGTTTTTTCCTATGATTCTCTTTGAGCCTTAAATTCTTAGAATTTCTCAAAGGTCTCAGATTCATGCTTCATAAAGGGAAATGTAACTGCACCTTGAGTAATCATCAATAAAATTACTCATAACCTCCTCTTGCTTTGGTTGTCATTGACTACATACATCTATGTGAACGATCTCTAACACTTCTTTAGCCCCATTCCTTCCAAATGCCATCTTGGTCATATCACCCTCCAAACATGATTCGCAGTTGGAATCGATTCAACTTGGAGACGCTCCAAAGAACCATCTTTCACCAACCTTTGGATCCTCTTTGGATTTATATGACCTAATCTTAGATGCCAAAGAAGTATTTTGTTCACGCTTTCTTTTGTTTTAAATAGTTGATGTGTTATAGGATGCATTTAAACATGATTAATTGTATAGAGATTTTCTATCAATGTCACATAAGTACACTCATCATTTCAAAAATGATGTTATTCTTATTAGAAGAAACTTAGTGTCCTTTAATCAATTTTAGAAACCGAAAGTGAATTCTTTCTAAAACTCGGAACATAAAGATAATCTCAAAAAAAAAAAAATTTATCTTCAAAAGATAGGTGCACTTCTCCCATCTTTTTTAATCGCCATCATGTGGCATTGCAATGTTCGCTACTTGCGTAGTATTGCAATAATTGTTACTATCGTAGCATTGCAATATCCCGCCACTTACGTAGCATTGCAATGTCTTCTACTTTCGTAATAACGTTGCCCAATGTGATGAGGATCTCACTCCCACTAAGTTCTTGGATCATTTAGAACCCGTGAAGCCAACATGATTAGTGGATCTCGTATCAACCACCCACGAATGAGAAGTATCTACCCGCTAAACAAGTTTTAACAACTAGTCGCGTGATAATTACCTTTCTTTCCGTCCCTTTTGGGGTTGGAACAGGCAAAACCTCTATTGTCCTTTCTCACCACAACTTAAGCACTTCCTCTTTGGATTTTTCTTGACACAACAAGCATTCCTCATCTTACCATTGCCCTTGGCAATTTGAGTTTTATTGCTTATGGCCTTTGGTCCTCTTCTTTATCTTGCCTACCCCGCCCTAGAAGATGAAGACGGACCACTTGCCGAAAGCTTGAGTTTGGTGCCTTATCATCATTTCCGCCGAGACCAAAAGTTTGCAACAAATTAGCTAATGAGGCCAAAATGCTCAAAAAACCTTTTTGGGCGAAGAATGAAGTACCAAATTTATCTCGAGTCTCCAAAATAATCTGCGCTCGGAATCTCAAGTTTGTTCGGATGGGCCATCTATTTTGAGGATGTAATCCCTTACGGGTTTGCCCTCCACCATTTTAATGACGACATCTCTCGCAAACCCGACGAGTCCCGCATGTTTTGACCGTCGGTTGGCTCATCCGATTTTGTGTGTCAAAATCCACTTTGTGCTTTTGTGCGCTTAGACAATTATAATTTTCCAATCAATATAGTTTCCATACATATTGTATTGACTTTAAGTATAATAACAAAGGATTAAAAAGTAACGACATCTTTCGAATCGAAAATAAACAACTATATGCAATAACACAAGTATATCACAAGATTCGATCACATGCCATCATATTTAAAATCTCAAAAAAATATGAACATGCATCGACTAACATCTCAAAAACAGTTTAAATAAGCCACGGGGTGGGTCATTATTTAAACACATTCAAGCGGTTACAAACAAGAACGATTACAAACCTTTAATATCCAGATTAATAGTTGGCTCCCACTTGACCAATATAAAATTGACCAGGGACTTGAAGTATATGCATATCAATTTTATACCTAAGTAATAACCATGATTAAATACAGATTACTATTTCGCTTTGATCGAGCCTCGTGGGGGGGGGTCATAAATGCAACTAGTAATAACCCACAATCATCCGCTTTGGAATTCATTCATGTGAAAGCTATCTTTTGACCGTCTCGTGGGGAATTTCTCCAAAAGAATTCACAAATAAATAAATCATGGAGGTCAAAATTAATTCAATTTTATTATCCTAATAAAATTGTCAATTAATTATTTATACATACTTAGTAATTTTGAAGGTGAGATTTTTCCATTTGGCAACCCTCATGCAAACACATTTAAACAAATTAAATAAAGCATAAGATAAAGACAAATTTAAATCAAGCAAAAACAGAAAAATAAACATATTGGGCACAAATTATCCAATTGTCATGGTTTGATTTTTTTTGCTTGATCTTGAAGAAACACGCCTCGATTTCTCTCACTCGTTCGCCTCGAAAAAAATACTTAAATCTCGAACCGCCACGCTAAACAACTTCGCAGCCGGGATGACGCGCATCCATCCGGGCCACTTGGCCTGACCCCTCGGATTCAAACCGACAAAGAGCGCGCCCGGTTTCAAACGCTTCGGCAGAATCAACCTCGGCGACGCGCCATCCGCGCCATACGCACCCCAATCGCCGCCCTCCGACAAATCCAGCTTCAGGCTTTAATTCGCCCAAGTGCCTCGCCCGTCTTGAAGGCAGCCCTCCTCCTAAATCCTCGCGTCGCCAGGCCCGCCTCATCCTGCCTCGCCCGTGCGTGCCGGATCGGCGCCAAGCCCGCCTTCAAAATTCTTCGTCTTTTTCGTTCTCGATCCGGTTTACAATTTATTTACCAAAAATAAATAAACCTAGATCTAGACTAGTCTATTACATTGATCAAATCAAACAAATCTAGTCTACTCGTGGATTTTCTCAAATGGGCAAAAACAAATCGAGCGAATCGAATTAAAAAAACACGGTTTATATATGCATGCAAAATAAAACATTAAAATCCATGACAATTGGATACCGCAAAAGCATCTAATATTTTCTATCCAATTTCAAATTTAATGTCCACGAATTAAATTACAATTTAAAAATTTGAGCAAAATATTGGCTCGATACCCTTGTTGGGGAATGAGTTGCACAGATCTATTCGGGTGAATATTTAAATACAAATTTAATTCATTAATTATTACTAGCATGAATTAATCCTATATTAATTCAAATAATAATTGCAACAACATATCATGCATATAAAAAGCCACGTAAAACCTCGCGACACGGAATCTACGGGTTCACGTGAACGCATACCTCTCTCTCAAAGGACTTCAAATGAACGGACTAACCAAAAAGGACTTCCCAAGTATTCCCTTAGCCCTTGCTCAACTATCCGGTGGAAGGACACTTTGTCGAACAATTAACAAAAGGAAAAAAATAAACTTTGTTGCACCACTTTTGTGGATTTGCTAATATTTCCAAAGACATGGAATTGTCCTAATCATCCCTATTTATAAGAGGGAGGGTGGTCGAAATTTTAGTAGAAAAATCAATGTGGGAAAAGACTTTTCTTGGTCACCAAGAAATCTTGAATATATCTCCTATATTCTTTTTCCCATAATTAAAATATTCCATAAAAATCCCACTTCCTCTAATATATGGATTTTTTAAAATTTAGTGCAAAGAATCTAAGATTTGGATCTTCTTGAATTTATGAGATATTCTTGTATTTCAAAAAATACATATCTTCCATAATATCTTTTCAAAAAAATCAAGAAAATCTTTCTTGCCCACTATATTTTTCATCTTTTTTTAAATTTACTATATAAATAAGCTAGTGGGAGATTTCTTGAATTTAATGAGATAATCTTGTATTCCAAAAATACATATCTTCATTCCATAACAAAATTCAAAGAAAATCTTTTCTCCCAACATATCTATATATTTTTAAAAATAATACTTGGAAAATTAAGCAACAATATTTATTTTATTTTAATCACCTTTTTCGGTTATTGGACTATTTGTTGGGCTACTCGGGGGTCTTTAGGAGAATTAAGATTGGACCTTCTAATGGATCTTGAATATCTAATATTGAGCCACAATACAATTCAAGCCCATAAATATTAATTAATCCCACTACATAATTAATATTGCACTATCCATCTTAACCCATATTACGATCAATATGGCTCCGGTCATTATTTCACGTGTTTAAGATTATCTAGCCCATTAATTAATTCAAGCCACCAAATAGCTTTCCGTTAATTAATATATTTTGTCCTTGGTCGAGAACGGTTCAACATTATTATCCATACCGAAACTAATTCCACTTGCAAGATTTGGTATGATAAAACTTATGAACCTCCCAAGAGGGGCAAATCAAGCAAAAAGCGTGCTTGCACACGATTCTTCGTATTAAATCTTAGCAATCACACGTGACCAATAATATTGCCCAAGATAAAAAGTATTGAATCTCTCGATTCGCTACCAATGATAAGTCAAAGCAATAGTTATCAATCCCACGTGATCTTATTTAAGGGGACGAAGGTTAAGAAACAACGAACCATCGAGGTCTAATTCTTCCTTGTTCGATTCAAGAATTTATCCTCATGTAGGTCCTATTCATAAGATCGATCATGCACTAGTGTAATCTCTTGGTCAAGACAAGCCAATCTGAGCCTTTACACCTCAACCTTTCGCAAATGGTTGTTCATTTCCATCTAGGTCGTGAATGGCGTACTTTTTTAGTTACAAGGATTTATTAATTTAATCTTCGTGATCCGGTATCACTAAATTAACTACTGATTAACACGACGAATTATTGAATGTATATGCAAGAAATATATATAACATTCAATCATATTTAAAGCATCAGTGATAAACAATTTATTTCAGTAAATAAGTCTGAAAATTCAGTTTCGATTATACAAAGTAAAAAGCATACTTTTTAGTATAATCCCAACACATGCAACGCCCCCTTCTCCACCTCCCTTCTAATCAATGCTGAAAGAGCCTCTGCACAAAACAAGAACAAATACGGTGATAACGGATCACCCTGACTGAGACCCCGAGAGGGCGTAAACACTTCTGATGGTTCCCCATTAATAAGCACAGAAAAAGACACAGACTTCACACAACTCATAATCGTCCCCACCAAACCCTCCTCAACCCCAAGCTTCAACATAACACCTTCCAAGAAAGCCCATTCCACACGGTCATAAGCCTTACTCGTATCCAGTTTAAAAGCAAAAGACCCCTTGTTAACCGCCTTATTATTCTGCATAGAATGGAAAATTTCGAAAGCTAACAGTGCATTATCCGTAATCAACCGTCCCGGAACAAAGGTCGATTGACATGAATCAATAAGATTAAGCAGACAAACTTTCAGACGATTAGCAATAGCTTTCGTAACAATTTCGAACACGACATTACATAAGCTAATAGGACGATAATCAGAAGGCAACAGAGATTTCTTAATTTTAGGGATCAGCGAGATGTACGCAGAGTTCATACATCTCGGATCAGCCCCATCATTAAGCACCTGGAGAACCGAACTAACAACAGACTCACCCACAACACCCCAAAATTTTTGAAAGAAAATAGCAGACATACCATCAGGGCCCGGGGCCTTTGTAGGATGCATCTAGGCTAGCGCCTGCTTAACCTCCTCCCCCGTAAACGGCCTTGATAACGACAGCCGCATTTCTTCCGTAGTCCTTTGCTCCACAGCTTCGAGTGCCTCCGCCATATTCAGGGAATCCTTAGCCGTAAAAATGCCCTTAAAATAATCCACGAAGATCCTTTTCACCCCTTCCTCATTCGAACACATAACCCCATTTCCATCCACAATCTCATCAATGGTATTCCATTTTTTCCTTCCACTAGCAATCCTGTGAAAAAATGGAGTATTCCTATCCCCCTCCCTCATCCAGCTCACTCTCGACCGCTGCAACCAAAATAACTCCTCCTTCCTCAGTAAAGCAGCGATTTTATTTTCCAGGGCTCTCGACTCCTGAACCACTTCCAAAGTCTGGACTTCCCTGTGTAGGCCATCCAACTCTCCCTTACACCGACTAATCAGTTTAGGAAGATCCCCAAAGTGTTTACCATGCCAATTTGCCAATGCCACACCACACCCCTCAATATCTGAAACCACCCCCGTCGCCCCAACACCTCCCACTCCCCTCCACGATCGTCGGACTATCTCTTGACACTCTTTTTCCTTCAGCCAAAGTGTCTCAAAGTGGAACCGATGACCCTACCATTTCGACCCACCCGTTCGCCGTCTACCACCCACCCTAGCCAGCTCCACATATAACGGGCAATGATCAGATAAGAGCCTAGTCAAATGAGTCACTCGAGCCCTCGGGAACCGACTAGACCATGAATCCATCGCCACCACCCCATCAAGCCTCTCCTGAACATTCCCTACCCCGACCGCTTGTTCGACCATGTAAACTCATTCCCCATAAACCCTAAATCCCTCAACCCACATCTCTCCAGACAATCCCTAAAAGCCTCCATCCTACCCCCATTGGCCGGTAGGCCCCCTTTCTTCTCGTGGCCATACAGGACTTGGTTAAAATCCCCCATACACATCCACGGTAGAGAATCGACATCCCGCAAATGCTCCAGTAACCTCCAAGTCCACTTATTCGTCCCTTCTGGATAACCATATACCCCGGTAAAATGCCAAGGACCCTCCTCACAACCGATTACCGAATCAATATGATTCTTCGAAAAGACACCACCTCAATCTCCCACTCTCTCTTCCACAACAGACCTAAGCCACCAAATCTACCCCCCTAACACTCACACCACAATCCACCCCAAAACAGTAATCAAAACCTAACCTACGCGTCACCCTCTCAAGCTCACCTCTAAACAACCTCGTCTCACACAAGAACACAAACCCAGGACCTTTACAAAGAACTTCTTTCTGTAATGCCGAAACTTTTCGAGGGATCCCAAGCCCCCGGTTCCATCCAAAGCAACTCATTATTCCCCGGCGGGTCATCTCCGTCAATCGCCACCACCAGAATAAGCTCAAGCTTCGCTTTCTCATCAACCTAAACCTGATCGTCCACATCATCCACCCCCAGTCCTCATTTCCATTCCACAACAGGCAGCAAACCCTCCCCTATCGGCTCAATCACTTGCCCCTTCGAGCGGGCCTCTCTCTTCCATCGTCGGGGCTGTCGGGTTAACTCGCCAATTCTCGCTTTAGGTTTGTTCGGTATCAGGAACGGCGTCTGGTTCCTCGAGTTAACAATGGGTCGGTTTGGGATTATCGGTCCTCCGGAGGGGGTTCGATGTCGGAGATCGTCGCCCTGAGGAAAGTGTGGTGTTTGATATAGATAGGGTTAGAGAGTCAAAATTTCCTCATGGGTTGGGTGGTTTATCCCACCGAGGCCGGCGTTGGTATGGGCACATTACGTGTAGGGCTAGGGTTTTTGGTAAGAGATAGGTGGCTAGGGCAAGGGTTTTTTGTAGAGATGGGGTTAGAAGCGAGGAGGATGAAAGCCCGACGTAGATTTGCGGCAAAAATTCGAATAAGCCCTCAAGGGCGTAATCCTCCATCGACCTCCCCATGTTTTTGTCATTTCCCGGAAGGCACCTTCAACTCAGATAATGCAAACGGTAATTCCTCCTGCTCCAACTCGCCATCACGGTCATATGAGATGCAATTCCTGAAAAAATGGCCCACTACACCACAGCAAAAACAATAGGCCGGGAGAGACTCGTATTTCAACAAAATTCGGACGTTATCCTCTCCGAATCGGCAGTTTATACCCTTCATAAAAGGCTTTGTAATGTCAATTTCCACCTTAAATCTCAGAAACGGACCTGGCTCCAACTCATCGGGTTCTCGTAATACTCCAACACCCCACTCGCTTGGCAATGCAACGTAGAATCTTGTCATTATGGGCATCCACTGGTAGATCATAGGCTCTCACCCAGAATGAGGCCTTTGAGAGGGTCAAGGTCGATAGCTGCTCGGACCCGATCAAAGGCCGGATTGCAAACAATGAGCCGTCAAAATGCCACGGCTGGTTCCTCACAACCCAATCTCTATCCTCCAGGGATTAGAACGTGAACAAAATTTTCTCTTTACCCAAATCCCTGACGGTTAGTTTCCCTTTAGGCCGGAAGACCTTCTTCATGACCTCCATAACTGCAAATGTATTCGGAGTCTTCTGCATACAAACCATCCCCACCAAACAAGAGGGCCTCGATCTGTTCCCCCATCATGCAGCGACGGGCCTAGGTCCAACACATCCAAACCCTCCTCATCCATAAACCCTCCTGACATCAACACGGCGACCAAAAACCCTGAATATGACTAGAACCACCACAAAGCCTGCAGAAAACAAAAAAACCACAGAAAAAATAACAACACGTTAAAAGAACCGAATACAACGAAAAGATCAGCAAACCCTAGGCGCAAACGCGGAATTGGAACAAACCAGGAAACAACGAAGAAGATGGAAAAGCCAAAACAGACGAAAGAAGAGACACGGGGATAAAAGAAAATACGAAAAACACACGAAAGGAGTCAAAAACCACCTTGAGAGGCGGCAAAACGGAGGCCCGGGCCGAAAAACCCTAACGGAATCCCTATGAAAGAGAAACAGAAAGCTCCGGTAATCGTGGAGCAAGGTGATTAATATCACTATTTCAATTCAAAAATGACAAAAATTAAAAAAAAAATCCTTTTAAATGATTTTGAGGTTTAACCTCTGACCAACTAAAAACTGGTTCTGTATTATTTTGTAGATAAATGCAATTTTTTTTTTAAAAAATATATATCCTTATTTTTTTTGTGTTAAATTGTTAATGCAATTTTAAGGGGATAGTTTACTAATTTTTTTTAAAAAAAAATCATTTAGTAAACATTCAAAAAATTAAAATAAACATTATTTCAAACACGGCCTATTTTCCATATCTCTACAAAAAAATTAAATCACTTAACAAACACAACCAATTACAAGTGCCCTCATAATTAATTGGACGAAAATGCGATTTTTCAAAAATAAAAAGAGTGCATTTGTATTATTTTTGGTTCAATTGGTCCTGGAGTTGCAAGAAAATATAATTTACTGGACCAAATTGAGATTGTTAACAAAGATGATGGACTAATTGCAATTTTCATTTCCCCAAATACTAATATAGACTTATAACAGCAAAAATGGTAGATAAAAGTCAGTTGTGAAAAGCGAGTCGTTTAGATCGGCGTTCAGACAGCAACTCCTCCGGCCACCCACCGCCTCCGTCGCCACCATGGTATCATCTCTGTTTCAAGCTTTTTTTCAATTTCCGAAGTCTGATTTCTTGTTTTTTCTACTCTGTGATATCTATATGTAGCAGAATTAATGGATCAATTTGATCCTTCATTACTTCAATGAGTCTGATTAATCAACCAGATCTCCCCTCATTACCTCCCCGTTCTATGACCTAATTGCTCTTTTCAGTTCCGATGCACATTGCTTTGATGCGTGGTCCAGTTTGCTCGCTTAATTTCTTCATCTGCTCCATTTGTTGATGGAACGGGGTGAAATCGCTCATATATACTTTCAAATTAGCATGAACTTGGAAAGAAAGCACTTCAGATTTTCTTCAACTAGTTGATGAATGAATAAAAAATCGAGAACTACTAGAATTTCATCTTTTAGCATCGTACTAGCTAGCAGTCGACATATTATTCCTCCAAACCATGGGATTTTATTGGTATGTATAATGTTAGGAGGAACCAGTTAAGTCATGTTTTAATGGCATGCCATATCATTGTATCTCAGTTTTATTGGTTTAGCCATTTTTATTTTACCTGGTTCTTTTGTAAGTGAAGTCCTTGTTTTCCCAAAAATTCAATCTGCTTTATTCTTTGTGCAAATTAGTTGCTGCTTTGGTTATTATGATTAGCACTAAAGTTTCTTCTCTTATTTCAGATTCACTTTGTCCTTCTAATAAGCAGACAAGGCAAAGTAAGGTTGACAAAGTGGTACTCACCATATACACAAAAGGAAAGAACAAAGGTATTCTTAGAATTGATTTAAGCTTAGGAAAGACGTGAATTGATCATCCATTTTCTTTCTTCAAGTTACTTCTCATTTGCTTTGATTTTCCTTGTGGTAGTATGTAAGAGTTTCTTTTCTGAATTTGATGGACAATATTTCCTATTCTAATTCAAAATTATGTTGCATTTGACAATTTGGTAAAGATAATCCGGGAGCTTAGTGGTATGATTCTCACTCGAGCCCCTAAGCTGTGTAATTTTGTGGAATGGAGGGGATACAAAGTTGTTTACAAGAGGTACTATGCATCTTCTATTCTGTGTAAACCTTCCCCATATTAGTTTTCTGTATACAATGCATTTACCTTCTTTCCTTCAATTACTTGCATAGTTAATTCTTTCATATATTATTTCTAATTTTGCAGGTATGCTAGCCTTTATTTCTGCATGTGTGTTGACCAGGAGGATAATGAATTGGAGGTCCTTGAAATTATTCACCACTTTGTTGAGATACTAGACCGCTACTTTGGAAGTGTGAGGCCTGACATTGAAGCAAATATTACTTTATTTTTTACTCTGTACTCTGATATTCATTAATATATATATTATGTAAATCTATATATTTTGTTTTCAGGTTTGTGAACTGGATTTGATCTTTAATTTTCACAAGGTATGTTTTATCTATGGCCTCAAGTGTATCTTAAACATTTTGAGTGTTTTATCTGTCCATAGTCTATTAACCATGTTTAAAGTGAGCTCTCTATTAATGTCTTTGAGGATTTAAGTAACTTAGCCTTAGATGGTTGATGATATTGGAACTTCTTTTGGTGATTCTCTCCAAGTCTTACTGTTTGTAATATCTACCATGCTTGCCTGGGGAAATTGGTAGGAGTATTATATTTTGTGCAATATCTGTCATTAGCAGTACTTTTTTAATTCCTGCTTGGTTTTGGCCACTATATGGATCTCTATGTTGATTTGCTTTCCACAATAAAAGGCTGTATGTATTATCTATACATGGTGTAATTAATGTTAACTTATAAAGTTAAGTTTTTAGTTCTGCTTTGAGGTAAAACTATTATATGTCATGCATAAATTTCTTGTGCCAATTTCACTGTTAATCATTGTGTTTATGTTCTTTTCTTTAGGATGGTTTTCTAGGTTCCTAAGGTCTATGCGTAGTGGAGAATATATAAATTTCCGGCAGTTTGATAATTGTAGGCGCCATTTGTTAGATTTTATTATGAGATTTGATTATGTTAGAACTTTTACTTTGAACCAATTTTCGAAAACTTTGGCGTAATTTTCAATTTTTCAAGCTCCATTTAAGTTTTGTGGGTGAAGACTGACGATATGGAGAATTTGAGTCCTGTAGGGTGTACAGGTGTTTCCATCCTGTCAATAGAACAGCCTTTGGAGGTTCATTTTAATGCTAGTAATTCTTGCCACAAGCTTTAAATAATATGGCTCTGAGCTGTCATTATGTGCATGATTTTCACTGTGTAAGTAACATTCAGAAATAAAGTGTTGTGCATATTTTTATCGACTGTAACAAACGACCAAGCTTCATAGAAGTCAAGCTATGTTGAAATGCCTCATAAGGAAAATTAGGAGATTAAAGTTCTTATGGTATAGGATAGCGTACTTTGTGTTAGCATAACGTTCTGTAAGAAGCTCTAATGTAAACATGTGAATTTAGTGGACTTAAATGAAACTTGAAATTATTCCTTTTTTTCTTTTCTATGTAATTTCATGTTTCATTGGCTCAAGAATTGAATAATTCCAAACCAGATGGATCTGGACTCTCTTAGTATATCTTATTGATCTTGTTTGATCTTGACATTGTTCCCTTCTTAGGTATGTTACTCCTTGTCGTGCCATCTCTTTCTCCTTCTTTTTTTTTTTTCAGATGCAATGATTCATCTGTCAATGGGCCAGGGTAAATTTGTTCTTAAATATCAAAATTTTCATTCATTTATCACGCTCTTGCAAAAGGGTTATTGTTTCAAGTCATGCACTTCCTATATTTAAGTGCTTGTTCCGTGCTACATTAATTAAGAATATAGTCCCACCTCGAATATTTTCTTATAGTTGCATTTTGTGCTTGGTAATCTTTAGGGGTGTGCGCAAAAGTGGTTCACCTAAGTCGTGTAATCCTACTAGACCTGTTTATTTCCACCTGTTTGAAGAGAGTATGTGACTATTTTACTTTGTGGGTGGCTTTCCTTTTCTTTTTATAGTAGTGGCTTTGTTCAATTGCTTCATAACCAACAGTGGAACATACAATATCGACAGATATGAATACCAACCTGATTAATTGAGAAGTTTAACATCACACTAATAGAGATTGTGAGGAAAATGTTGATAAAAAAGAGAGAATTCGTTTTGTGGAATTTACTATGAATCTTAACAAGCATGAAGATAACAATTTGAAGCCAGCCAGAAAACATAAGACGAAAATTATTAATATCATCCTTGTTCTGTATACAGTATACTCAAATGCTTTCTTAAACATCAGGAATACTAGTATAACATAATGAATGCATCACAAGGTGAAAGATGAAGTAAATATGGAACTTGAATGTGATGAGTACTTATACTTCCATCATTTGCATGTAACTCTTTTCAGTTTTTATCGAAGAAAGTATGTGGTCTTTGTTTCTCTATGCTAAGGCTGTATATGAAATGCAATGGCAGGCTTATTATATATTGGATGAAGTTCTGATTGCTGGTGAACTCCAAGAGTCGAGTAAGAAAACCATCGCACGCCTAATAGCTGCACAGGTACAGTAACTGCAGTTTTTGTGAGGCCTTGCCATTAAATTTAGTTGCTTAAAAAAACCAAAAAAGAAATTGTTGAATAAACGACCGATTTTTCTTACAGGACTCTCTGGTTGAGGCGGCCAAGGAGCAAGCCAGTTCCATAAGCAATATGATTGCTCAAGCAACAAAATAAGGATTTAGTGGTATATAATTTGGTCAGTATTGTGTACCAAGTCCAATTGTCGATTTTATCATAAAAATTGATGGATGCATGCTTTTTTTGTCTTCATCACCCACCCTCTAATAGTGATGGATACATGTTTCTTTCTGTGTGCCAGGATCTGGGCTTGTTTGAATGGATGAAGTTGTTAGTGGAAATCGATGTGTTGCAAACACGCTTTTGTAAGCAAATTGTACGGTAGTATGTTCCTTGTATCCTGATAACTTTCCAAATTTGGTATTTCATATCTGTATAATGGGTTGAAATTTTACTTTTTGAATTTTATATTTGCTCATCTTATGCAAAACCTGACTACCCGGTGTATTCTTCTTGTTTTGTCATCTCTCCTATGTTGATGAAAATATTGTTGTGATCAGCCAGATTTAATGTAAACCAACTAATTACTAGTTTAGGATTTTTTCAAAATGCTACTACACTGGTAATAGCATTAATAATTATATGCTGATAAAGTAGGATCAGCAGAATGAAGATTTCACGTGGGAAGGCCCAAAAGATGAATAGACAAGTGAAATATTAAGGGGGTGAATATGACACTCATTTTTAAATCCCAATTTTTATGAGAAAATTCCATCCGTGAATTATGATACCTTATTATTGCTAGAAGGTGAATTGGCAAAAATTGTCACAGTTTGACCGAAATTCCAGTCCACTTTCATTTTTTTTTAGAACTGTGCCACATTTTCACGAACTACCAATTTGATCGAGGGTGTTCCCGGGTTTAATTTTTGAAGTTGTGGGTGGTTGTGAGTTAAAATGCTTAACACATAGCAGACAAATTATGTTCAGCCTAACAACTTATAAATTCAAACTCGACAATTTATGTTTACAAAAAAGAAAGTGACTGAGCTCTAAATTTTGACATAAATCTAAAATTTACATTTTATATAAGTCCCTACGATTTTTTTTCTAGACAAGTCTTCCACTATCCATAAAAGTTAAATCCCTTATCCAAAAATAAGAAAAGCAAAATGTTATTGGAAGTCGCTCGACAAAGTTCCCAAAGTTTAATGTATAAGTCGGTTATATGAATAATTTAATTTTACAGAAACTAAATTAGTAAGGTAAACAAAATTCTCTAACATTGGCCAGCTAATCTATCCAGTTGAGTCGAATATACTCCCACGTCGCAATTACTTGCCCCTTTCTATTATTTAAACTTCCAACAATATTTACACATTTTGAAATTTAATTTTTTTTTTATTAATTTTATTCTCATAATATTCATAAATTTACATAAAATAATATTACTTTTTAATCCACGCATAACATTCAATTCAAATTTTACTTTATTTTATATATAAAAAATTATAAAATTACCCCTTAAATCTCTACTTATTATTTTTTTTCCAAATTATGTTTCAATTTTCTTTCTTTCTTCCTTTAGATTGAGCAAGAGCCTAGAGCTAATACTTTGATTTAAGATATTTTAAAATATATTTATATATCAAATTTTATTTATATTTCCTTTGTAAAAAATATATTCATATTTATATTTTAATTTTATTAAACTAAATTAAATATTTTAATTTTAAATAGATATTTTTTGGTGAAAGATGTCAAAGTTTATATTTGTGGCCCAACCGTTTTCTCTTTCGCGGATTCAACCAAATTTTCTCCTGAAAATTATTAGCCTACTTTCTCTGAATCCAATCACCTTTCTGTAAATTTGGGCCAAGTTTACAAGTTTTTAAGCGGCGGTGCAAATGCAAGCAGCGCTGATATCACCGCCGTCCTCTTCCGCCTTCACACCCATCACCACTGGAGTAAAATTCATTGGTTTCAATTCCATAAAACCGTCAACGATCCAGAACCCCCGGCAGCGGCGGCAACAGCTTCAGTTTTCTGTGAATTGTCGTAGCATCGATATGGCGGCGGCGGCTGCACCATCGTCTGTTGGAACTGCCCCCAAGTGGGCTCAAAAGACGGTTACCATACCGGCGCAGAGGCGAGGCTGTCATCTCATCACGTCTAGGGTACCTTAAATCCTTTTTGAATTTGTTGCTTCTGCTAAATTAGGGTTTATTGTTGATTCGTTAGAATTTTGTTGTAGAATAAAGATTTAGGAGAGGAATTGTAGGGATTAATTACTTAATCACAGTTAGGGACTGGAACTTGCTGATTGGGATTTATATGGTAATCAACTAAGAACTACTTTGGCACGCAGAAATATCTACGCATCACCTACGTTTCTTTGTTTTGTTGCGTTCAAAAATGTCCTGAGTTCTTCTGAGGAAGCTAATCTTTATAATTGAAATGAATGTTTCATTCATCCATAAATTAAGTCCTCTTGTAGCATATAACTATTAAATTATCATTGCATATACTTCTTCTACTGGTTTTACATGTAGACTTTGACATCTCAACTGGTAGCCCTAAATGTCTTTTCGATTTAGCTACGAAACACGTGGTGTTATAAATGGTGTTGCCCAAGAATAGTTGGAATATATTATGGTGCAACATTTGTGTATTCTTTTCTTGCTTACAAGTCAAGAAATTAAGTGTTTCATTTTCTCCCTCAGCAAATATTGCTTATGGCTCACCTCGTTGTAACTTGTCTCAGATTTTGAAGGAGATTGGCCAGGATTTATCAGGGTTTAAATGTGGACTTGCTCATTTTTTCCGTATGTTCATCTCCACCTTCTCAATATTATAGTTTTTCAGCTATATCTATTTCATTTCAATTTAACCTCCTTCTATTTCCTATATTGCCGTTTGGATGCATCTGTGTGTACAACAGTGCAGCACACAAGTGCTTCGTTGACTGTAAATGAAAACTATGACTCTGATGTCAGAGATGACACGGAGACATTTCTGAACAAAGTTGTTCCAGAGGTATGTTTTCTTGTACCGTAGCTATACATTGTGGTATTTACTATTAGCAAATGATGTTTATTTGGTTAAGTCCATGGTCTCAGGGAAGGTCTGCACCATGGAAGCATACCATGGAAGGTATATTCTCAATATCTCCTCTTCTCATTCTCAATAGCTGAAAACATTCATGTTATATTTCTGTTATCTCTATTACTATATTAAATGGAGTTAATCTTCACTTGATTTATTGGTATGTAAATAATGCTTGACTCTGTGATAGTAAATTCATCCTTAGATTATTTTCCTGGGAGTTTTTTTTGTGATAATCGTGTGAAAATGATGCCTTTATTTGCAAAGGCAGTTCTTATTTCTTGTGGGATATAGAGATAAGCCACCCGAACTGTTAAGCAATATCATCCAATTACTTGGACATGCTATAGTTTTGCTGGTAGTTTATAGTTTTTCATTTCATAATGATTCAACACTGCGTCTCACCAATATAAAATCTTAAATATAAGAAGTAAAAAGTATTGATTGTTCCTTTACTTGATATGTTGATGTGGATTTGACATCGTCTGATTATTTCAGGTCCAGATGACATGCCGGCACATATCAAGTCCTCGATGTTTGGCTGCTCCCTCACGTACGAATTTTGAATTTATAATTTATTGGTGTTTAATAGTGGGCAAAGTCAATTAACAATGACTATTATGTCCTACTTGTAGGATACCCATCACAGATGGAAAACTAAACATGGGTACTTGGCAGGTATTTTCTAATACTGTGCCTCGCACCATTTCTGCAACCAAGTTAAAGTTAAACCAAATCTTTGAAATTCCCTGCTTAAGATATCTTTATTCTTTTGGTATTGAGTGAAGAAATCACATGTGAATCTGAATGATAAAAATGATGAAAGAGCGCGATTAAGCTTTGCTAAAGTGGCATGGTCTTTGATATTTCCATAAATCTTGCTATGAACTCTCCCAAAATGCATATTTAACATTTGACAATTTCCATATCTTTGTTTCAGGGAATATGGCTATGTGAGCACCGCGATGCTGCTACTCCACGCAGAGTTGTGATCACGCTAAATGGGATGTAAGCCATGCTTAGCGATGTTAAAACGCATTGTTAAACATCTACTATTTTCCTTCTGTATAATAAGGGAGTGTCTGCAAATGATTGTGGTTTTAGTGACATAAACTTTCATGAATCAAAAGTTGGTACATAGCTGCCTGCTGAAAAGTGATTGTATAATGAGTTGCATAAAAGCACTTTTATATAAGTGCTTCTCACCTCAATTAGTTCTGCAAACACTCCTTAAGTAGTTCAGAGGCTTTGAACTTTAGGGAAGATACATTTTCTCTATAAATTCTTGAGGCGAGATTGAAGTTTTTGTCAAAAAACTATTAAATACAACTAATTAATTATAGATATAGGACGTAACAAGTAAAATATTGTGCTTCTCAAAATTAAGTATTTCACGTATATGTCACAAACCCATATTTGTTAATTGTCTTATATATTTCCTCATGCACTTGGATAAATACAATTTTTATTTTCTATAATTTTACTTCACTTTGTTACTTGTATTTTTTTGTAGGAAAAGAAAAAGGGAATATACCCATTTTAATTAAAAAAAATCTATCCATTTTCATAAATAAAAAAAAGATTTATATCTATTTTGTACTTAAATGACTCGTTATAAAAAAG
Organism: Stenogyne calaminthoides; assembly: GCA_037126765.1. Lineage (NCBI taxonomy): Eukaryota > Viridiplantae > Streptophyta > Magnoliopsida > Lamiales > Lamiaceae > Stenogyne > Stenogyne calaminthoides. The sequence continues at coordinate 29,758,222 of JBBCBC010000022.1, read as the reverse complement.
TCTTTAACCCACATGACCGCCCATATCTTTTACCCACTTTTTATTTTGAATTTTGACCAGTCACAACAATCAATTTTTTAGAATGACCAACTGGAATAATTAATTTTTTTTGAACAACCACCCGGAACGACTAATTTTTATTGTAACGAATAGCCCAAAAATTCTTAATAAAAGAGTCTATTCTTTTTTAAGAGTATATTTATCTTAAAATTAGGTAGTGATATATTTTTCTTTTTTCTGGATAAGGAAAGTGGAATTTTCGTCTTTCTTTCGCTTTGGGAGATACATTTTGAACTCTATATACTTTTATTTTCTCGTTTTTTACCTTTAAAAAATATATAAGGAGGAAATGATTAAAAAATGAAAATGCAGAGATTGAAGACTAAAAATATAATAACAAAAACTAAAAAGGCCATTCAATAAAAGGGCCAGAAAACTAAAACGAAATGGAAGAGAAAATATAGGGAAAAAATAAAAAAATACATATGTCACATTCTTAATATATACTTACTATCATTTTGCGGGGCCATTCAATTAATCAGCCATAATGCTCAGCAGGATGCAGAAGTTCACTTTCAAGGATAAGGAACTCATTAATAAAGTGTTTTAAATTTGTTTATACTCATTTCGCCACAAATACTTGGTGTAGTGTATAATTTATTCGAAAAGGAATCCTTAAACCTTACATTTATTTTGTTTTTTTAATGAAATTTTTTCTATAATATATGACCCATGACTAATTCATATTTTTAAAAGACAAAAACTCGTACGAGACGATCTCTTATTATTTTTGTTTTTTCTCACCATGAAATCGTCTCACGCATCTCTCTCTTTTTTTAAAAGTACGACTGAAACACTGAAAAGTAGAGATTCATCTAATATATTGAAACTCTTTCACATGATACTCCATAAAACTTAAAATAATTGCCGCAAGAAAAATAATGATACATGATGAACGCAAATATTTTATGTAGAAAACCTAGATGGGAAAAAAAATCATTGGCAAAAAGGAAACTTTCAAATCTTGCTGGATGTATTGTCAAAAAGTGATATATATTTATTTTGTAATCTCATGTGTTGTTGAGCGTATTACCTGATATTACACCTTTTCATACAAGAATTTTTGCAGAGGTATAGACAGGCGAGAAAGACAACTGATATCCTGCAAATAATGTGATACAATAGATACAACATAACTCAACAGCCATAAGAAACATAGAGAGAGATGGGAATACAAAGCAAATTCTACTAGAACAGGAATGCAACCATTATCACAATTTCTGTGAGACCATGTAATTCTCATTCTTTGATAAATTAATACATACCACATTGAGCACAAAATTTATACATCTATACAACCCACAATCATAATTGAAGAATGGTCTACATACACTACTACTTGATCACTCCACCATAAAGCGCACATACCATTCAATTCAAATCTCAAATTTTCAAGCACGCTTAGGGTCTTTGTGAACACCGGGTGGTGCGGTTGGCATCGGAAAGTTGTTGAACTGAGCCACAGCAAACTGCGGAGCCTCCACATATGGGCTCTGAAACGTTCAGAAGATGACTCACAATATTATTATTATTTATTATAAACAAACAAAACACAGATGAGCAAATTTTACCTAGGCTAAATAAACGCCAGAGTATTACAAAATATGTTTATTTTATGATAAGGTCGCAGACAGCAATGTTTCATTTTATTATTGGGTTAGTATCAATTTGCCACCTGCACTATTACCATTTTTTCAAACTGGTATATCTCCAAAAAAAATCCGATTGCAACCTGCACTATTCAGAATTGACCAGTTGCAACCTGCACTTTAATTTTTCCAGCCAAAAACCAATCATGTGACATTTAGTAGAGGTACCAGCTTGATAGATGAAATAAATGTACATGTACCAATTTGATAAAAGGGGTATAGTACATGTTGCAATTGATATTAATACTTTATTATATTTGTTGGGGTTTTATTTTCCTTTTTCTTATTTTTTTTTGGGGGGGTGTGTGGGGGGAGATCATGAATCTATACCTGGGCTACAGATGCATTATTAGATCCGTCTTCATTGTTTAAAGATCTTGTAGATGTGGTCGGATGAGCATTTCTATTACTTGGTTCACTTCCATTCAGTTTGGGTTTTGGATCACTTAGTGTGCTTTCATGGTCATTTCCATTAACTGATTTCACCCTCTGAAAAGCAAGAGAAACTTCAGGCAAAAACCATTTCCACACACAACAGGGACAAATTACAAGAAATTAGTTAAGATTTGGGGCTACAGAAACTATTTTACCTGGAATATATTTCCAAGGGTTTTCAAACCCTTTGCACGCAGACGAAGCTCCTCTTTCTTCACAGTGTTGTCTTGTAGAACCTGAGGAGAGCACAAATACATCACAATCGAAGAAATGTTATTGTGAAACAAAAAAACAAAAGTTTAAAAGCAGCAAATCCTGGCCAACCATCTGACAAACACGGGAAAGGGTGCCTTCTATATCAGCCACATTGAGCTTCCAAAGGGAATCGGTCATCACTTTCTTGTGGGACTGCATGTACTCCTCAAGTTCTTCTTCGGTGTAGTTTCCTTCAGAACTAAGCTGTTTTTTCATGTCTTCTTGCAGCTGAATTAAAGCAATTGCACCTGAGGTAACAACAGATACGATGTCGTAACCATGAGTATAATAGGAAAAACTTAAGACGAGATGCATATGCATATCAAGCAGAGAAATATTATAACCTAATATCTAGAAATGAAATAAGATATGACCATTTGTCATATCAACCAAGAATATTAGCCACTGATGGTTGATAGCTGGCTCCCCCAACACAAGTACGCTATACCGTGATTGTGCTGAAGGATCTCCTTAACATTGTGAGTTAAAAGTATGCCAAGTACACTTTTAAGAAAAAAGCAATAAAAGCTGCATTGAAGTAAAGCGGGATAGGGAAACAGGAGGGAAAATATCAACTTTTAAAATCTCTCCAAAGCTTGGGAAAACCCTTCTCACCGAGGCTGCAAACCTCTCCTAGAAGACTAGAAGAAAGTGAAAAATCTCATAATATAAAACGCAGAACTTGCAGGGACTGAATGCTCCTAGGTATGGTGTGAATTGTGTGAACTTATATTTGTAACGTAAAAATTGTTTCTAATGATCAATTTGTATGTCCAGAAAAAGATTAACTGGTTTAAATAGAATCATTAGGAAAACCAAAATTCTAATGCTTATTCACATACATAATATATGCAATATAAAAAAGTTAAAAATCTAAGGAAAAAAATGTTGCCAGGTTATATTCAATGCAATTCTTTTCCTCGTACTCTTATAACCATAATCTAATGGTTTTCCATTCGCGATATCTTCTTCGTCACGGAACATGTGGAGACTTTGCACAATAATGGGAGAAGACAAAAACGCGTATGATACAGTCTCATACATGAGATGGGCTTCAAACTAGCACAAATCGACACCCACCCCTTCCAAAGTGTTAAAGCGTCTTGCCCAAATTATGCTCCGTCTCACCATAACATAGTTGAATTGACAAGTAACAAGAAATATAAAAGTGCCTGCAAAACCTAAGAATCTAAACAGCATTTGCAACAATGCAGGCTCAGAGAGGGAAACTGATCTGGGCACACTAAGAGCCTGTTAAGCTGAGCTTCTTAGCTCCTTGAAACAGCTTATACGATATTCAGGAGCTTATAAGCTCCCATAAGAGTATTTGGTAAAAAAAGATGTTTAACAACTTATAAGATCTGAAAATAAGCTATTAACAGCTTATAACCTCCAAAAGAGAAGTAACAACACACCTTGACCCAACGTAATTTTTTAACATCGTTTAAGCTCTACATAAATAATATAAGTTTTTATTAAAATATTATTTTTTTTAAAAAATCAACCTACACCCAACCATTCGAACCCACTCTCCAAATCGTTGATAATTATATTATACTTTTTTTTTTTGATCGGGTAAAGTTAATTGTTAGTAGTTAGTAGTTAGTACACCAAGCACCCAAATACTCCACGAAATCGTCAATCCACCTTATAACTCCCATAACTCCAATTCGTTCCCAGAGGGAATCGAACCTGGGTCTCCCACTCAAATGAGGAGCCCAGTGGCCAGGTGGGTTAAGCCACCTGGTTATAATTATATTATACTTAAATAAGCTACATAAAAGTACATCTTATAAGCTCTTGAAACAACTTATAAAATGTTTAATATAAGCTTAGCCAAACGGCCTCTAAGATTATAAAACAAAGGCAGTGTTCAATTCAAGTAAGACCAAGCAAAAACCAACATCTTGTAAAACCAGCAACATTAAAACTAACCTGTTGCAGCTGTTACTTGGGATTTAATAAAGTGTCCTTTATTTCGGGAACCACTCAGCAACAAATGGCACGCCTAGGAATATCACCTTCTTCCCAAGCTCTTTTGCTGCCTGCCTTGAATATATATACCCAATGGTACTCAGCATATCCACACCATAAGCTGTCATAACATTAAATAATTAATAAAAGGAGTTGAATAATGCAGCAAACAAAGTAAAAGATAAAAAATACACAAGAAAATGCAGATTTGATATTTTCCGATGACAAAGCAAAGAATAATCTGTAAGAAAAACTTTTTACCCTTGCAGCCATCACATTACAGAAGATTATCCGTGCTTCAAATAAAGAAACAAGACTTTAAATACTTGCACTGCATGAAGGAACTACTACTTTATAAAGCTTGAGATTGTTACAACGAGAATATTTGAGAAACACATCGATGAAACTGTCTGGACATTCACATAAGTAGCTTTCTATGTATAGGAGTAAAGTCAAAAACTTTATTTATTTGTGTGTCTTAAAACTGTCTGGACATTCACATTCTGACACTTCTTCCTATTTTGCAAATCTACACGAAAAGCAGTATAAAATCTTACCAGCATTGGAAAGCCTTGCCACTTCAGCCACAGCATGGCGGACGAATTCATCTTTATTTCCTTGGATGTACAGGTTGAGTTTATCTTTGAGTAAACCAGCAAGCTTCTCTTCCCTCTCCTTTTGCACAGTCTAAAATTACAAGGAAAAATGAAAAACTTACCAAAAAATTGAGATATAAAAGATGAAGACAAAAATTTATGTAAACCCGAGTTTGCGGTGAACTCTATTATTTCAATATCACTGTTATGCACAAAAACTATCACTATTATTCAAAAAAAGTATCACTGTTATGCATAAAAACTATCATTGTTTATTGTGCATAAAAGTGATACAGTTCATGTATAAACCTGGTTCACAAGAGTGTTACTCAAAAATAAAATTCCATAGAGAGATGCTACTAATAAAAGATTTCTCCATCTCTGTGTCAAAATTGAATGCTGATCTCCTCCATGAAAGGCTGAGTGACAAGTTGTTAGTTACTAACATCTAGCAATCAATCAACGTAATACATAGATTCTTTGTGCCAAAGCTAGTCAAATTCCAAAATTAGTCCTACTATACAAAATGCCAAAGGTGGACAAGCTGGATAAGCTATGCCCTGTTGGTGTCTTTGGGTCTCTTGAAGACTTAGAAATCCAAACTTTTACACAACCCAAAGAACTAATGAAGCGGTTTAACTTTATAAGTGGAAGCTAAACAAAAGCAACGACAAAATAAATAAATATTGAGGTTGGACTCAGGAGTGAGCTTCATCCTAAAAAATATTATGTAGCCAAGTGAAACCACCAATCATAAAAGTTGGTAAAGTTCTTGATTACCTTTCCAATGAGATGCCCAGGGCTATAGGAATATCATAGGCCTTCTGCACAGATTATGTGGGGTTAAGGTGAGTCGGGAAGGGGGTGGTCTACCAGTTAAGAAGAATAGTTTGTTAAAATTTGAGGTTGTTTATCCAAAAATACTCTTCTTCCCAATTCCTTCTTGGAAAACACAATATATGTATAAAATATATATTACATGTTATATACATGTTTGCTATTCTGTTTCTTCTCCCCAAACACCCAAAGCAAACTCAAACTATCCCTCAGTATTCTACATTGTTGCCTGAAATCAATATTCCAAATTCACTCTGGTATTAATGGACGAGTTTTGGTATTGAAAGATGGGTAATCTGAACATTTAGCGGAATGACATGAAGGAATATTTTCTTTTTGAAAATTTTTTAATTGTCCCTGCGTCAAAAAGATTTGTGCATTTTTGGAACTTGGAAGAAGGGTAAAATGTTTTCCAATTATTTTTACAAACTTCTTTAACGTTGAATGTATTCAGAGACAATGAAGCCATTATATTTCAAGGATTATTTCCCTTGAGCTTTAGGAGAAGTAGATGCAATTTCCAAACCTAGGTGTTGGGATCTGTCACATAGATTGATCGTCATCTAATCTATAAAAGCAAAAAAAATATAAAATGTCTGGCTCCCTTCCCAGTATAAGATGACATATTCTGACCAGGCCACTCAAAGGACTTCCGAAGCAAAAGTCCACCCGTTTTGGCAACAAATTTGATTAAATATACAACAAGTGAAAATGTAGTTTAAATACAATGAAGTAAGAGGAAAAGAAATTGGCAAAGTATAGTGTGAACAAGTTTTACGGTGAAACTGGTTAAGGAGTGTGACTTATATTACTAAAGTGTGTGACTTTTTACTGTAAAGTGTGTGACTTTTTATTGTAAAGTGTATTACTCATAAAAGTGAAGGGCGTGACTTATATTATAGCAAAGAGTGTCGCATTGATAACTGAAGTGGGTGACTTATATTACTAAAGGGTGTGACTTATATTACTAAAGTGTATGTCTGTAAAAAAAAAACCAGTTTCACGGTAAACAAGTTTCACAGCATACCAACTCAAAGAAATTTACCCGCATTTTTTCCTGCAACTTTTTGGCATCAAACTCTTCTCCTTCTGTAAAAACATCCAAAGAAGCCATTGATGCCATGGCAAGCTGGCCAATGTATTCTTCAAAAAGCTCACTTCCAAAAAGCATGGCAAAGATTGCAGCAGGGTCGATGATTGAATCTCTGAAAGGAATTAACAGCAAAGAAAAGCATTCTTAGATATTGATGGTAACCTTATCTTTAGAAGAAAGCCTCACTATCATGGAAAACTGCCAAACATGTCATAGAATTCAAAATAAACTGACGCTGAAATTCCAGATTTCCCATGAGCATCGTAAGCTTGTCTTTGTGATGGATCACTCAGCACTTGATAAGCTTCACCCAAAATCTAATGCAATTGCAAAGCAAAGACTAACACTCAGTAAACACCAAACATGAATATATTAAAACAGAAAACAAGAGATGTGCATTTGACCCTTGGCCAAAACAACCCCCACACCAAAGGGAACATGCTAAAAAATGGGGGAATTAGAGAGCTCACCTGAAACTTTTCTGCTGCCGTAGGATCATTTGGGTTTTTGTCCGGATGAACTTGCCTGGCCTACAAGCATTCCAACCCAATCCCCACTTTAAAATGTAGAACAATCCCGAAAATCAAATTTAATCAGATGCAAGGAAAATAGAGAATTAAAACACCTTCAGTTCCCTAAACTCAGAACTTCCAAAACCATGGCAACTAAAGTCATAGTATTACACATATAAAGAAAAAGCACTCACGGATACCAATTCTACACTAAGAGCAAAAATAGAGAATACAACTTGAGCATTCAGATGAAAAATAGCAAATAAATCTCTGAAGCTGGTGAAATAAAAAACCCTAATCCATCAAATTTGTTCAACAATAAAATGATACCTTAACATAATAAGCCTTCTTAATCTCGGCCTCCGTCGCGGTGGGGCTCACGCCCAGCACATCATAATATTCGGTCTCCTTCACCATCGATGCTACTCTAGTTCCAATTTCTGATCACGATAACGATCACGACACAAATTCCCCCGATTTGATTACTGCAACGAGAATAGCAGGATTAAATTCACGTTAACCTAGAAACGAAAGAAGATGACAAACCCCAATAAATCTAAACCAGAGAGAGATTGATGCAACAAATTTAAGAAAGTGGGGATGAATTATTCAGAATTACCTATCAAGCCAGCTTGGATTTACTCAGTTGTGCCTCCACCACCAATGGCCGTTGACTAATATGTGAAGAAATTTGCTTTTTCGTTTTGGCCCCCCGTAAAGTTGTTATAGCCCTCTCTTCGAATATTATTGTACGGAATTAATGCAACATTTATCTATACATTATCGCCTCTTCGAATTTCAAATAGGAAGGACTGCAAAATGCAAATCATGAGATTAAATTATTATATTTTTCAAGAGGAAGCTAAATGAATTGTTTGGTCTTTTTTTTTCTACAAAATTTTATATGCATCAAGTGTATCGAGTGAATTTTTTAAAGAGACACTTGTGTAAGAGTTTTCACGGTGAAACGTAATATAATTTGGACAATAATATTTTAACTCTTTCAATTAATGGGTGTTAATTTGTGTTATATTGTATTTTATCCCATGCATAATATCGTCTCATGCGAGTTTGTCTCTTTCTTTTTTTTGGAAAAGTGAATATGCTCATTTTGAAAATATAATTTTGCATATATAACTATTCACAAAAATCTTGTAGAAACAATTTTATATACTGAACCTGATATTATTGAATATTTTTTTATGGTTAAATTTCAAGATTATCAATAAAAAAGAGCTCACATTGCTCACCCATACTTCGAAAGCAGCACGGAAGACTTCCTAATAATTATTGTATGCATTTCAATTTTTAAGTATTAAGGAATATTATTTTCTCTTGTAATGATGTTTAGGTATTTTTCGTTAAGCGTAAATGGCTCATTTTTTTGCTCGGGCTTCTCGTGATTTTGGGAGCCTCAATAGTTGGGATGAACCACATTTCTTTGTGAACGGACTTCCTGTTTCGACCTACACTTGTGTGTCAATAATATAAAATTCTTTTTGGTCGAAAAAAAAAAGTATTACAGAATATATATCAATCCAATACTCCTTCCTCCTCTTTTATCTGAATATTTACTATTTATTATTTTAAAAAAATAAATTATTTATTAGTATTAAATAAAATAAAATTGTTTTTTATTAAAGTTAAATGCTAAAGTAAATTAAAAAAGATAAAGTTGACTTGTAAAAAAATAATGACATTTGGAGTAATATTAAGATGTCTAAGGAGCGAAGATAAAAAAGTAGAAAATTATTTTAATATCATTTATAGAAATTTTCAATTAACTCTGGGTCAAACATTTTTTGCAAATATTCAAATAAGAGAGTGACGGAAAGAGTTATCAAACAAAAATCAAACCCAATAATTCGAATTGCCCACCCATGGTTCAAAAAAATATAAGTAATATAAATGACTAGATCTTATATCCACCGGGTGCACCGTGCACTCCATAGTGTAATCTAAAATTTTACAACTTGTTATACTAAGAGGTGTGATTATGTTTTAAGAATAAAGATTGCATGTTTCAATGTAACAAGTTATAAGTTTCAATACAATAATTCTAAAATACATTATGAAGTGTGTGCAGGAGACCTACTCAATATAAACATGTGTCTTGAACTCCAAATATTGTGCCGCACCCAAGAATTGAAAAAAAAAATCACAAATGGTCATGTAACTTTACCTGAATTCACAAATGGTCCTGTAAATTTTTATTTCGTCAATTTTGGTTTCAATTTTAGTCATTTATCCGATAATTTAAAATTTGATCGGAAAATGATCTAACTTTTTATTCTGAACAGGTCGACGATCGTCATCACTCTCATTTGAACTGTCTTTCATAAAGGAAGAAACATCATCAATCAATTTCATTTTTTGATTACACCTCCCCCGTAAATCGCAACTTCAAAATCACGAATTTCATTTAATATCGTGGCTAATTTCGAGTGATTTACGTTGATACGAGAATTGAAACTATACTATTCTCTCCCTCTCACTGAGCCCGTCATTTCAATATTTTTTTGTCCACATTATTTTGTATGCTACATTTTATTTTCGGCCAAAATTTTCAATTTTCTTGAAAAAATGACAAATTGAAACCGAAAGGATCAAAATTGATAAAATAAAAATTTACATGACCATTTGTGAATTCGAAAAAAGTTACAGGACCATTTGTGATTTTTTTTCTCCCCAAGAATTTACCAGCAGCTAAGGTGAACAATGCTACAGAGAATTATCCTCCCACATCATAAAATATATTCTAACAAACAAAACCAAACATAATATCATATAATATATGAAATTAATTTCCTTGATGTATCACTAAATTCTGTGTATGATAATTAACTACATAGAGGATCAAAATAAAAGGGATTTAACTTCACTCACAAGCCAATAAATACATTATGCAAATAAATTGAAAACTAACACACTTAAACCACCCCCCTTTCACAGTTCCTGAAAACCCAAACAAACTCTTCCTTACCCTTTCTCAGATTTAATTTTATCTACCCGAAATTCTGAATGACTTGTGGTTCTAATAAGTGGATATATGTCTTTGCTGAAAAAAATAAATGATACACAAACTAGCATAATGGAAGCCAAAATGTAGATGGCTACTCGATCAACTCACCAAGCTCGGTATCAGTAAACCGAATCAAGAATGGCTGCTACTTTGGCACACCAAGCTCGGGATCCTTAACAGTTGCAACTTCTATTCTCTCGAGTAATCTGAATTCCTCTTCAGTCATGCTGTTCTTTGCATGGGGTAGTGTGGCCTTGGTAGGAAGCTGCTTTTCAACTTCCACAGCCCAACTGTAAATCACCATGCCAATAACTGCAACGAGCATGCCCATGATGTTCTTGAAAGTTAACTCTGAGTCAAACAGAAGCCATCCCAACATGAGAACGCATACTGTTTTCATATGACCCAGAACTTGAAAGGAAACGGCTGAAAAGCGCCCAATGCAGAGGTACTGGCTCACATTGCAGAACACGGCCAGAGAACACGATAGGAGAATAAACAACTGCACAATTGTTAGATATACAGATGATTATTCACTGGCAAATACTTATGTGCACTAGTTGCATCGTGCAGCTCGAGTTCATTTTTAAACGGTAATAGTTGTTATTATTAGAAGTATTAGCTGTTTCCAGTGAACAGTATTAATTGTTTTCAGTGAACAGTATCAGTTGTGCACTAGTTGCATGGTGCAACTGGTGCACCCAAGTATTGCTCTTATTCATTCAGGGAGACTACTACCATATATAATACTGTGAAAATGTTGGCAATTGAGGCAACTTACCATGGCTCCGGTACTGAAGTTGTAGTCGAAAATTAGGTTATCAGAAAGATAGTAGTCAACTATGGGACCCAACACAAGAAGAGAGCATGCTTGAATGGGAGTTGTTTTACTCAATAATTCGAAAGATCCGATAGAGTACTTCTTCTGCAAGGAGCCTATTGACTGCAACCAGAAGAATGTCATTCAGTAAGTATTTAACGAGCACAAATACAGAAGAGAGAAACATTGACTTTCTTAAACAGAAAATGTTTTTTCCAGAATGGGGTAAGTGGTTGGTAGCTTAATGATGATAGCAGTGTTTTTTACACTGTATCATAGTTCCTTGATGCAGAAGTGCTCAATAAGTCCTTATTATGGTAATATCTAAAAGATGAATACAGCTAAGAAAAAGATAGGCATAGCTAAAATATATAACTGAAGACATGAAAGCATATAGAATTAGAAACTCATCTAGAAACTTTTAAGGAATAACTGGCAGCCAAAAGACCCAATATCAATGATTTCCCAAAAAGATTGGAAACTGTATCAGAGATGGGGATGGATGACTAGAAATTTGAGACCGAAACCACACCTTTGCCTTTTGTTATTATATTGATAAGTAGAAAAGTAATGTGTACAGGTTACTCACGATTTGCTGTAACGATGTTGCCACAACTGCAACACAAGCACATATAAATCCTTTGGCATTCACTTTTACGTCAGTCACAGTGCAAACACCCACGCCTATCACCACAACCATGACCGCAATTTTAACTTCTTTTGAATACTGCTTATTATGAAGGATCCATTCCATTACACAGACCACTGGAATCATGCTCAGTTTTGAGATCTACACAACAAGAAACAACAAACCATCAGTTGAACACAGTCAGGATAAACTTACAAAGATGTAATGTGTAATGAAAGAGTTGAGCAAGCTATATGAAAGGATATTCAACAATAAAAACAGTAATTCATTTGTCTTGAGCTGCATATCAGAAATTTATTTTCAAGAAAATCTGAATCCTTTCCCAGACGACAAGGAGTGTCATCTGAATAGCGAAAGAGTTTAAATGTGTTAACCAGTATTTATAAATTACTCATTTGTCATTACCAATACCAAATCAGTAATAAATAACTAAATGTTAATGGTGTTATATTATAGGAAAAATCATTACGATCAATAATACAATCACATTATTATGAGGATTTTTCTTGTAACGTATACTTTCACATACAACAACTTGATTTCAGGCAATGAGAATATGAGATACATATTGCGTAGTTTAAACGACATTTGCTGCCAAGTTTAGGGACACAGAGCATGGTCAAGTTCTGCTCCTGGTCAGCCAATGTTATCAATCAGAAACTAAACAAGGAAACAACTTCAAAGCAGCGACACCAAAATTGGATACGCTCTATACAAAATTCATGACACATCAATTAAAAAATGACGAAAATACACACACATCTCTTCTTTTTTTTTTTATATAATTGTTGGCTTCAAGAGAATAATGACAAGTTTCCATCCGCACAGCAAGACATAAACTGAATCACATTTCAACACCCAAAATAAAATTAGTAATAAGATATTTTGACAAGTAACACCTAAAACTTACCATTTGCCAAAGTTAAAAAACGCCAAAGCATAAAAGTATATATTGACTGTTATTAAACCATACTTGGTAAAATCCGACTGAGTTTAGCATGAGGCTGAAATTCATCCCCGTGATGGACATATTTGCCACAAGTGAGAACCAAAGAAGTTCCCAAAAGGGGACGTGCTTTGATGCAGACAATCCCGTAGCATTTGATATCATGCCAACAAGTGCAGTAACAGCAAAATGGAAACCAGTCAATGTTGTAGCTGTAGAGAACATTAGAGCAAGACATTAAATAAATACAAAGGTTTTAATACAATTAAGGACATGAAATTCAAAAAATAGATCATAGAGATTAATAAAGAAATATTCTTGTCAAAAAATAAAATGCATGGAGACTGACATTGATATTTAAAAAAAGATTTGATACACATACTTGATACTTCACATCATCACAAAACAGCAACTATAAAAAGAGAACTTAAAGAGATCATTCTTATATGGAAGTGAAAAGAGAACACACTATCATTCGAGGAAGTAAACCCCTAAAACAAGCAAAGCACTTGTATTCAACACAAACTTTAAAAGTTCCATTTTAATTCCTTCACAAAAAACACGAAACACCAGGACTAATGGAAACAAGTACACAAAGTCCGATTAAAGAGAAAAACGAATTAGCTGCAAATATTTTGGTGTTGCCGTTAGCATAAAGTGAAAATATGCAAAGTAGGGCAATGGTCTGAGTATCATAGAAAGATCTTGTCCAGAAAAGAAGCTAAATACAAGTTGAGATCCTTCGGAATTAGTAAAATAATCACCAAAACCTGTCTCACACTAAGCAAACGTTACACGATTTAACTTCCAACAACTACACCAGTATACAAACACAACTCCACATTCAAGGAGAGAAATAAAAAATATTAAAACAACACAAAAAAACGAACGGATGATAGGCACAACAAAGAGATTTGAGCAATTGAGAATCAACTAACCAAATTTGAAAGCATATCCGCCGGAAGACATGAGTTGCTTATTCGCCATAATAATTCCAACAGAACTGACGACATTCATACCCCACGCACCCATATCGGACACTGCCGAAACTGATTTCTTATCTCCCTCCATTCTCTCTCTCTCTCTCTCTCTCTCTCACACACTAACCGTCCCCAGCTACCTGCTACCCACAACAATCAACAAAATTCCCGCTGATTTATCACAACCACACCAGAATTACAAACCAACAGATCCGCTCCTTGCTACGAAAAGCGAAAACTACGAGTATATCAATCAATCAATCAGTCAATACAGAGATCCCCACATTGAACAACACGCATACACCGATTCAAAAAAACCACAACCGGCAGCGATTAGATACACAAACGGCGGCCAATTTCGGCAATCTAAGATGTGGAAAAACAATGGAATTGGTGCTGAATCTGTTTGTGAATTCAGGGGAATTTGAGGAGAGCGAAAACAGATCTGAGTGTGTGCGAAACAGAAAGGAAGGAGGAGTGTAGAATGAATTAGTGGCTTTTTACTTCCCTAAGTCATGCCCCAAATAAAGAGGCCCTTGCCTATCGCGTCTAATAACGGCTCATTCCCTGCTTTTTACCCACCTATTTAACTTCCCCAATCTTTATACAAATAGTATTTCATTTTATTCTATTATTTGTAATAATGTAAGAAGATGTTTGATATGAATTTGGTGAAATTGGATTTGATATTTCTGGAATTTTAAAACAAATCTGATACGAAATTTTGCCATCTGATTATTTTTTTCAAAATACAATAACTCTATTACTATAATTAATTATAAATTACTAATTTATTACAAAATACAATGACTATTACTATAAGTAATTATAAACTATTAATTTATAACAAAAGACTACGACACTATCAGAATAAGTTTATTATAAATTATTACACGCAATTATCAGAATCAGTCCAGTTACATTCCACGTGATTAATTCTTTCGTCAAATTTGTTCATAATAAGAAATTTATATAATTACATGATCAAATAAAATAGCTCAAGTGGTTAAAATACTACTAACTATACTTACAAACTAATACTCCCCCGTCCCAAGATGATTTGAACAGCTGATTTTTACACTCATTTTTGTGAACGAATTTTGTATTAATAATTGAAATAATAAAGTGAGTTTTAAAGAGGGGTATGATAGATGAGCCCCTTATCTATCATACCCCCTAAAAGTTATTTTATCATTTCAAATATTAAAAATAACAATAACAATAATAATTTGGGTTCACACAAATTTTTATACATAACAGTGATAGTTTTTGTGCATAACAATAATAATTTTTATATATAACAGTGATACTAAAAAAATCGAATTCACGGTAAATTTGGGTTCACACAATTTTTTGTCCATGCAATTCGAGTATATTTAGAAACATATTGCACTTAAATGTACAATTTATTTATATTAAAACGCACAATATATTTTTCACCTAATATAAGTTACACGTCTCAATATAAATAAATTACATATTTTAAATATACATTTGAGTTGCATTTTACAATTAGTGCATAGTGAGCCTACTTACTTTCATAGTATATTATAGGTGTTAATTTAATTAAAATAGTTTGAAATAGAATAGTGTGATTATTATTATAGCATGGATCCATCCAATTCCAATTAATTAATTGTTAATAAGAGGCTGTGAAGATCTACAAATAAAGTGTGGTGAACGACATCCAGTCGACGGAGGTGATTACAAGGAATATTTTGTTTGAATTGAATTAAACGACATAAACACATGAAAGTAGCACATGTAATGAACCATAATATTCTCATGCATCACGTGACTTTTAATAAGCAATGCATGTTTCGATGATTAACATTTCGACATCATGTATGCAAATACGCCTAATTTTTCGACTTCTTCTAACTTAATGGACACTACATTTACATAACATATTTCATAATGCAATGTACGATTAAGTTTAGTAGTGGAGTAACGCATGAATAACCTCACTTGAATGAGTAGTTAAGTGTGGAATTGTAATACTCCTCTACATTTCTAAATTTAAGATGGAGATTATTCACACGGAATAAAATAACAAGTGAGAATACAAAGAGTGAATCAGGGATGACAATTTGCACCGCCCCCACCTTGATCGTACAACTATTTTGACTATTTTTCGTTTTTGGGAATAATCGATAAAATTTAAATTGGGGACGGGGCGGGAACGATATTTATATACTCAGCCCCGCGCCGATATATATTATAGTAATATTTTTATATTTATGTATGTATATATCACTATAGGTATTTAAATATTGATTTGTTTATTTATATTTTATTCTTTTAAATTATTTTATAAAAAATTATTTTATAACATAATTGGCTCTCCATGATTTTTAGAGAGACAAAATAATTATGATAATAAAAAAATAAAAATTAAATATAATAGTCGGTTTTCGGGTCGGGTTCGGGGATACCCGAAAACTGTGGTTGTGTTTGTTTTGGAACTCACACGGATGGACTTAAAACTTTGCGCTCCCCGCCTCATACGAGTTTGGGATTTAAAGTCTGATTTTTAAATTCTACATTTAATCTACACCTACAAATACCTATAAAACTTATAATTACTATTTCCAATACATCACACTTTATACATTTTCTTACTGTACTCAATATAATATAGTAATACAACATCAATCATTATTAAATATTAATTTGACATAAAGTTAAATCTCACCCTACTCAAATCTCAAAACAAACACATACATTTATTATTCATCAAGGATTCTAAATATCTGAATTCTAAAACATTGACTTGCTCTGCACACTTAAATCCCAAAACAAACGCAACTAAGAAAAATTCCTCGTCGAGGTTTGGGTCGGTTTCGGGGACGAAAATTCCCTGCCCTGTCGTCATTCCTAAGAGTGATATCTCTGCATTGTGTCTTTTTTTCTTGGAAATTTAAAAAAGGAAAGGGGTCCATATTACCCTAGTATTTATCGAAACATAGTACATGAGTATGGATTACCTAAGTATACATTATATTATATAACCGGCTTGAAATGTGTTAAGCATGTTGTTCATCTAGGGTAATTTTGATTTTAAATATGAAAACTATTTGATTTGGGATTTGAAAATCGAATTTAAATTTTTTGCAATCTAGAAATGATTCAGTTTTGGGATATTATAATTCAGTTTTTAAGAACTCAATACATTCATCTATACAAATTGGTACATGATTCAGATAAAATTAAATAATCGAGCATTCAAGATTGAATTTATCGATTTATTTTGATTATTTTAATTTCGGTTTGGATTCAGTTATTTGTTAAAAATTCAATTTTTACAATATTAAAACAAAACCGAACCAATTGAATTTTACACATATAAAAAGAAAAAAAATATTCTAATTTTAAATTAAAATTGTGATAAAAATCGTTGTGTGGTTTCTCACATATTCAACAATGTCCTCAAAAAATGGGTGGAGAGTTTCTCATCTCTCCTTAAAAAAAAAAAAAAAAAAAAAAAATATATATATATATATATATATATATATAACAGAAATGAAATATGTTTCTAGATTGACTATATGACTGACTTAATTTTGATATGTTTCTTTTTTTATAAAAACTCGTAGAAAACGATCTCATACATGAGAGTGGTATAAAGAACATAAATTAATATGCTCTTCTTTCAAAATGTTAAAACGCCAATATCCAAAATATGTTTTATCTCATCGTGAGACCGTCTCATGCAAGTGTGTCTTAGACTTATGATTGGGTAAGGCCCGGATCTCAAAGAACAAAATATTTTTAGGCCCATCCTAGCCTACACGGGCTATCGGACCTCCAGACCAAAAACAATGGTGTATTTGTTTTTACAATATCAATATTAAATGAAATAAACTGTGATACCCCTATATAATTCTACACATGTCAGGTATTTAGGGGGTGTATTCAATTGAGATTCTATTGAATTTTTTTTTAACTTTAAAAAATCTGTGAATTTAGAAAATTCATAAACTTCATGCATAGTTTGACTGACTTTTTTTATTGATTTACGTGGACTTTCATAGACTTGACAGATTTTGGAATATACTTTTTTTTATTGATTTACATGGATTTTCATAGACTCCGGCATTGAAATTATTGATGCAAATGTATATAGAACACACTTGTATATAAAAAAAATTATCCAAATTGTTTAGAAAAAATATCAAAATATATTAGTTCCAAAAAAATACATTATTATTCATAAATATTATTCTCATCTTTATTTCCATCACCGTTATACCTCGGCCTCATTTCGCACATAACATTAGCAATACTCGTTCTCCATGCATTAACTTTCGTTCTTTGTTGTAGTTGGTTTTGAGAAAGCAATTTCGTTCTTTGTTGTAGTTAGCTTCCGTACTTGTTTAAATAAAAAAATATTACTTGTTTAAATAGAAAAGTATTACTTGTATAAATAGAAAAGTATTACTTGTTTAAAAGAAAAGATACTTGTTTAAAAAAGAAGTATAACTGGTTTAGATGAAAAGTATAATTTGTTTAAATAGAAAAGTATTACTTGTGTAAATGAAAAGTATTAATTGTTTAAATAGAAAACTATTATTTGTTTAAATAGAAAAGTATTACTTATTTAAATAGAAAAATATTATTTGTTTAAAAGAAAAGTATTACTTGTTTAAAAGAAAAGTATAACTTGTTTAGATGAAAAGTATAATTTGCTTAAATAGAAAAGTATTACTTGCTTAAATGAAAAGTATTACTTGTTTAAATAGAAAAATATTACTTGTTTAAATAGAAAAATATTACTTATTTAAAAGAAAAGTATAGCTTGTTTAGATGAAAAATATAACTTGTTTAAATAGAAAAATATTATTTGTTTAAATAAAAAAATATTACTTGTTTAAGTAGAAAAATATTACTTGTTTTAAAGAAAAGTGTTACTTGTTTAAAAGAAAAATATAACTTGTTTAGATGGAAAGTATAACTTGTTTAAATAGAGAAGTATTATTTTTTTAAATGAAAAGTATTACTTGTTTAAATATAAAAGTATTATTTATTTTAATAGAAAAGTATTACTTGTTTAAAAGAAAAGTAAAACTTGTTTAGATGAAAAGTATAAATTTTTAAATAGAACAATATTACTTGTTTAAATGAAAAGTATTACGAAGGTTTTTTTTCTTCTGACCTTTCGTCTTCAGAGTTCTCTAAGAGAATACGTAGAAATCTCTGGTTGTTAGAAGAGATTTTGGAGAGTGAAATTTGTTTATATTTTTTAAAGAAAATCAAAGAAAATCCATAGAGTATTAAAATCCATTGACTGTTGAATACCTAAAGATTTTGTAAGACTTTTTAAAACCGTATTGAATACCTCAAGATTTTTAAAGACTTTTGAAAATTCGAATTGAATACCCCCAGATTTTGAAAAATCCTACAGACTCCACAACCAATACACCCCCTTGCTATCCAATGAGATTTCAATTTCTTTCAATTTGGGGTGCTTAGTTGGGATCTTCTACGGCCAGGAACTACTTCGCATTCCTGACGTCAGGAACCCTTTGATTAACGTTAGATCGTTGATCCAACGTATAATTTTATTTTTAAATGATTGCACTTTGTTGTAGTGCTTTTGCACTGTGCATAATGCAATCACACTGCATCGTCTTATTAATAAATTAAATTAATAATTATAAAATGACAAAAGTATCCTTTTCATTTAAAATAATTAAAAATATATATTATAAAATTACATATATATATCCCTATTAATATATTAAAATTATATTTGTGCCATTGAATTAAATGACTAAGTTACCTTATATATACATCTCTAAGACCTAATAACCTTACGAACTTGCAGCCTGGTTTTCATCTAATATTGTGGTTTGACCATTCAATTGTAAACTGTAAACACAAACACTCAAATGGCTGAATAAAAGCCTTGTTCATTCAATTGTAAATACACAATTAAAAAATATAAACACCTTGTTGAGAAAAAGGCTGAATGGAAACCTCAAAAGTTGCAAACCAAAATCCACTCAATTGTCTAAGAATTTTCCCCTTTTTTTTTTCTGAAAAAAAGAATTCTATAGAAAATCACGAGAGAGTGAAGCATTCAGATTTCAATGCTCCTGATTATTTTATACACATATTTAGTCGAAACAATTTTGTCAAGCCCTAATTAATTTAATTTTCAGTTGGACGATTGCCTATTAACTCAATCTTGAAACCTGCCTAGACAAGAGAAGCTTCGTCAATCGATTTTTGTTGCCCAACAATTGTAATCGTAAAAAATTCTCCTTGAAACTTGGAACAAGAGAAATTGAAATAAGTCCACTAAAATTTATATCTATAACTATCCCAGAGTTTGCTAAGGGCCGTTTCTTTGTTTGGCTTGGAGAAGAAACAAGAAAAAAAAATGAATTTATTGTTCATTAGATTTGGTTGGGAAGAATCGGGTGTTTTAGTGATTAAAGAGACGTGTTTAGTTATTTTAGTTCTTTTGATTATTAAATAATCATTAAATAGGGTAGAAAGTTAAGGATGGTTTGGTAATTTTATATTTTTTGGTTAAAAAATTAATTATTTTGAACCATAGCAAAAGTAGATCGCCCATGGCGAATCAATATGACTTTTCAACTTTTTATTGGATGTCTGACGTCAGGAAGGACGAACATATTTCCTGACGGTAGAAAAACTCTGCTTAGTTTTTTCTTTTTTTTTTTTTATCTAACATAGGATTTGGCCCACTAGAATATGTTACATGTAGATGAGTTTTGGCCATCGTAAAATATTAATATGGTGTTGGGCTTGAGTTGGGCTTTGACCTTGAAAAATAAAATTGGTCTGAGCTCATTTCGTCCACCGGGCCATTTGGGGCGGCCAAATTGATCCAACTATTTTCCGCCCACAAAAATGACGCTTATCTTCATCTGAGTTTCGGGCTATATTGGGTCAAACTTAATTCGCCAATATAGTATACTTCTCACCACAAACACTCAAAATTAATGAATGTATATTTAAAATTTAATTAAAAAGATAATCAAACCAAAAAAGCCGCATTTATATTTGAAACTTTGTTTTTATATATATAAATGGATGTCAAATTTAAATTTGTAAAAGAATAATTACTTTGATATATCATGTGTAAAAAAAATATATATATTTTAGATATTGATAGAAAAAGTGAAAAAAAAAAAACAAAAACAAATGTGTGTTCAGTTGAATTTACTTTCACTTTTAAAAGTGATTCGATTTCTAAATTTTACTTACACTTTATAAACAAATACAATTTTTATTATGAGGAGAGAAGATGTATTATGTGCACCACATATATCATACACCTCTATTATTATTGTTTGTAAAAATTAACATTTTTTTTAAAACAATGACAATAATAATGTTATGATGAAAATGAGAGGAAAAAGTAAGTATCATTTCAATTACTAATACAAAATTCGCATGCAAAAACACGTATGAAAAGTAAATGTGACTTCGAATTCGGGACGGAGGTAGTATAAATTTTTTTAGCGCAAAAATGATTAGCTCATATTATTGCAAGTGCAAGAAAATCCCGATAGTCCATCTGCAAAAGACGGAGGATCTAACCAACAATGAATGTGTTCGTAAAGACGGGAAACTCGTGCAAACTCATGAGCCAAATAATTGACATCTCTTCTAACGAAATGAACACTAAACATGGGATAAAAATGAATAATAGACTTACAAGCGTTAACATAATCCCAAAAAATTGAATCTAAGTTACTCGTCGACGTTAAAGCATCAACAACAATTTTAGAATCACCCTCTATCACCACATCCCCTAAATTCAAAGTTTGGAGCCAAGATAAAGCCTCAAAAAAACTCATCACTTCACCAACGTCCACTTCGAGCCAACCATGTATCGCTGTTGTACAGGCTAAAATAAAATGCCCAACATCATCCCTAAGAACCATGTCGATACTAGTCTGATTTGTGTCCTCAAAGAACGCAACATCCACATTACATTTCAACACCCACACAGTCGGCGGGTGCCAAGCCCTGCACATTGAAGCAACCCCTGCACCATCCTGCCGCATCATGCCTCCTTTCGAAGCTTATCATCTCGGACAGATCGCCATTCACTTAAGAACGAAGCTGACACAAACACAGCCTCACCCGGACGACGATGAGTTCCCTTCCAAACTTACTCATTCTGTTCTTTCCAAATATGTCGTAATATCATACCAAATACCTCCTTCTCTGGTTAATCCAGCAGTGCAAACACCAGCTCACCTAGGTCGTCAATAACCCGTACCTCATGCTCCAATTTCGCACGTAATCGCGTCTTGTCCCATCACTCTATAGCATAAGGACACGTTACAAACAGATGCCACATCATCTCTTCACAATATCCACAAAAAACACAAGCCTTATCTTGCATTTGATATAATATATTGTTATTTTATATATAAAAAAAGATAAAAATTAATTTGAAACGATTGAGATGAAATACAAATAAACATAAACTAACACTTGTTTCTTTTAAAATATTAAAACGTCACATGTTCAAATCATACTTGTCTCACTATGAAATTGTTTCATGCAATGTGCCTCATAAATAAAAGACAAAGTCTCATGTGCAATTGGTGCACGGATCTAAGATTCGTGCACTCGCCCCAATCTTACTCATGTATCCACATAACATATCTAATATATTCAATAAGTCAAATATTTTTTTAAATGAGCCATTCAATTGTATAAATGTACGGTGCTCTTGGGTGCACAAAAGGTACACTCTAAATAAATAATAAATTATGCAGAAATTCTCCACCCTAAATTTGGATGAACTACTTTTTTTTTTTTTTTTCCCGAAGGAAAACTTTAATATTGGTGGCGCGTAATCCACCCTACTATTACTACCCTGCGATTCACATTCCCACTGATTTTACCATTTTAGACGCCAAAAATCGTGCCACACACATACAGTTAAAACCGCGAGGCTAGATTGGTCTTTTCCTTCAATGTAGGTTGGTAGATAAGGTAGTTCACTTTTGATGTTTTTCAAGTAAGTTGGTGTCGCCGGCAATTGACACATTTGCCCCCAACGATAACAAAGCCACTATCCCACTCCCACCAACCCTCCCCATTTCTCTCCCATAAATACAAACTTAACAAGTGATGCAACATACTCCACAACATTGACAGATCAGATCTGAGATTTTTTGCGAGTTCTGGTGATTGTCGGTGGATTGAATCCACATTCTGTAGTGGTGTGAATTCCGGAACAGTTGAATCGAATTTGTGCGGACGAATTCGGTTCGAGGAGTGAAATGAAGGTGATTGATAAGATCCGGGAGGCGGCGTCGGCGAATGACAACCGCGTCGTGTTCTCCTTCGAGTTCTTCCCGCCGAAGACGGAGGACGGCGTCGATAACCTGTTCGAGAGAATGGAGCGGATGGTGGCGAACAATCCTTCCTTCTGCGACATCACGTGGGGCGCAGGTGGATCCACCGCCGATCTGACGCTGGAGATAGTTAACCGTATGCAGAATATGGTGTGTGTCGAGTCGATGATGCATCTTACTTGTACGAACATGCCGGTGGAGAAGATCGACCACGCTCTCGCCACCGTCAAGTCGAACGGCGTTCAGAATATCCTTGCTCTCCGCGGGGACCCCCCTCACGGTCAGGATAAGTTCGTCCAGGTTGAGGGAGGGTTCGCCTGTGCACTTGATTTGGTGAGTGTGGGTTGGGTAGAAGGTTAATTGCTTGATTAAATGTCGAGCTGATCTTTGAGTAATGACTAATGTGTGTGTTGAAGGTGATTAGCTCTGCTGATTTTGTGTGTTCTGTTTGTTTGCAGGTCAAGCATATCCGTTCCAAATACGAGGACTACTTTGGGATTACTGTTGCGGGTTATCCAGGTGCTAATTCTTTGTTTTTTTGTTTAGCTATATTGAATGAATTTGGATTCTTTTTGTTCTTCATTGTCGGTGCCTGAAAGAATTACATGAGAGTTAGTTGAATATTTACAAGTTCTTAGAAATGTTTGTTCTTTTGGCAATTGCATTGTGTATGCTCTGAATTTGTTGACCATCCATCTAGGATTTGATCTTATTTTATCCCTTCATCTTTTATTCAGAGGGACATCCCGATGTTATTCAAGATGGAGTGGCACCACCAGAGGCATATCAGAGTGACCTTGCTTATCTCAAGCAAAAGGTCACCTGCTTACTATAATGAACTTGATTGACCTCAATATCTATTAGTTCTTGCATGAGTTAAAGTGATGTTCTTTTTCAGGTTGATGCTGGAGGTGATGTCATTATAACTCAACTCTTCTATGACACTGATATCTTCCTTAAATTTGTCAACGACTGTCGTCAAATTGGAATAACCTGCCCTATTGTTCCTGGTATTATGCCCATTAATAACTACAAGGGCTTCATTCGCATGACTGGATTCTGCAAAACAAAGGTGTGAACTGAACTGTATTCTACATAAGATCTGTTTTGCGATTGCTGCATTCTTAGGCTTGATGATTAAACTGTTAAATACCATCTTCACTAATTTCATGTTACATGATAGCCAGGCTGTGCATCTCTAGATGTGCAAGTCATCTGTGTTCCAGTTTTAATATGTGAAACTATGTGCATGTAGTCTTTAGGATAAGGAAGTAAGTATGCATCTTGTAGTTTCACTATTTGATCTTGCAATCATTCTGGTTCATTTGTTGTTAGACAGGTGGCTGTGATGTCTCATTTGCTTCTGCTAATCTGTGATCCAATCAATTTTGATAGTCTGATGTTCTATTGTAGATTCCTCCTGAGATTATGGAGGCCTTGGAGCCTATCAAGGACAATGAAGAAGCCGTCAAGGCATATGGAATTCACCTAGCTACAGAAATGTGCAAGAAGATCATGGCTACAGGGATCCGAACTTTACATCTCTATACACTAAACATGGAGAAATCTGCTTTGGCCATATTGGCGGTTGGTTTTTTTAACTTATCAATTTTCTAGCGTCAGAATCTCTAGTATTTATGTGATTAGGTGAAAGGAAATTAGGAGGCTTATGTATACTTCCAATGCAGAATCTTGGGCTGATTGAGGAGTCCAAAATTTCAAGGTCCTTGCCATGGAGACGCCCAACAAATATTTTCCGGGTTAAAGAAGATGTTCGTCCAATATTCTGGTACGTAGAGTTATTTTCTGGTTTCCGAATCTTCCAAAATTCTTGCTTCAATTTAGATAGTGGACACCGACACCTTATCTATTTTGCTGAATGATGTTAGGGCTAATCGTCCTAAAAGCTATATCTCCCGAACTATTGGTTGGGAGCAATACCCTCATGGCAGATGGGGAGATTCTCGAAATGCATCATATGGAGCACTGACTGATTATCAGGCATGTGTTTTCATTCAAACCTAGTATTTTCCAGGCTGTGTCTTATTGCAAGTGCCATTTATCTTTTCTTACACTGCATCTGCTGTTTTCTTCCCTTTATTCTTCAGTGGTGCATTAGATGTCTTGTCCTCACATTGCCACCTTATATCTGAATTAATATTGAAGAATTATCATTCTCTGTGCCATCCCAATTTAGGTGTTTAATTTCATATTATATCATATTTTCCCTGTGGCATTATGGTTTGGTGTAGATATATCAGATTCACTGCGATTCTAAATGGATTGATGCATTCGATGAATAAAGAATTTGACTGTTTCTGTTAATATAGTCTGTTTGAAATTGATGGTTAGCATCTTTGCAGAAGTCTGAAAAAATGAAAATTTGAATAGTTTGGGCAGTTATTGCCGTGGATCTTGTGTTAGAGGGGAGACACACAAAATGTAAGAAATATTATTGTTCGAAGATGCCATTAATTCTAATAACCAAATTGCGTAATACTTTGCTAAGAGATCCTTGAACTATAACCTTTCTTCTACCTCATAAGGTCACCTTTTGGATCAACTATAACCTTTCTTCTACCTCATAAGGTCACCTTTTGGATCAACTATTTCAACCTGCAACCAAGTATCCGTTTTCTGTTTCCTTACATCATATAAATATTGATGTGGACCCTGTTGTACTTGATTGAAATTGTTTAGATACATGTGTTCTAATCTTTGTAAAAGTATGATAATATTGATAACTTGTTAATGCATGACCAACACGCTTGACCACAAATTGCGAGGAACTTCTATTTTTCATTCCTTGATTATGGAAAAAGAATAAGTCTGCAACATTTTACAATTATTAAGGGTTTCTGATATTAGAATGGGCCACTTAAAATGTTGGTTAGATTTGCTCTTGTGATTTTGAAGGATACAGAAATCCAAATTCTCATAAGCCGCACTGATATTTATTACTTGACTTACAGTTTTTGTGATGTTGTCTCATGCAATTCAGCATCTTCTGTCTATTATGTATGCATCAACCACATTTCTGTTAATTTCCTTATTCCCATCCTTGATCCTTGTTGTATACCTTTTATCCCCACAAGGAAAATTTCGTATTCACAGGTTTATAAATTTCTTGCAGTTCATGAGGCCACGTTCACGTGATAAGAAACTTCAAGAAGAATGGGCTGTTCCTTTGAAGAGCATTGAAGATGTATATGAGGTATGATCCTTCTCTTAGTGCTTAAATAACTTGAGAATGTTGATGACTACAAATTGAGTCCTTACAATGTTCAATATATCAGAAATTTTTTGGGTTCTGCAATGGAAAACTCAGAAGCAATCCATGGTCTGAACTAGATGGACTTCAGCCAGAGACCAAACTCATCAATGAACACCTTTCTAACATTAACTTGAAAGGTTTTCTCACTATCAACAGCCAACCAGCTGTCAATGGAGCCAAGTCTGATAGCCCATCTGTTGGTAAGCCAAAATATTGTCCACAGTAATTGAAAGTCTTTTTACAATTTCCTGGCAATGTTTCTGAAGATATACCTGCGAAGCCATCAACTTTACGAATGTATTACTGTAGTCCTATAGTCTTAAAACACCCACTATCAAAATATATCTCCCCATAATTGCACAAAACAACATAAAGATAGACTTTACCCTTTTAATGATTCACTGTAGAAATTGTTGAGTCGGGAAAATCACTTAATAATATATCCATAAATTTGAATAGCTCAAGTGGTTAGAGCACCATTACCTATATTGTGAGGTCATGGGTTCGAGTCATCTTTTGACGTTTTAAAAAAAATAAAAACTCATGGGTGTACTGTGAAGAGGTGTATATGGCTTTTCAGTATTTGTCAATCCTTTTGGTCATGTATTTTTCTGCTTCCGTAGAGAGTTTTTTTAAAGAACATTTTCCTCTTTAGATAAATATTTCCTAAACTCAAAAAAAAATAAAAAAAAATTGGGCATGACCGTTATGATGTCACCTACCTAGCTTCAAGTAGCTACTGTTCAGTTAGATATCATCTTCTTAATGCGACAAAGAAGGAATATAGAATGAGAAATATCTCCCCTTCTGCCCTTCATCCAAAAACTTAGAGATGATACATTAATATATATGTTATTCGATTCTCTACCAAGAAACAGCTACTAATTTCTTTCCATTTGAATCTGGTATCACAGGATGGGGAGGTCCAGGTGGATATGTTTACCAGAAAGCATATGTAGAGTTTTTCTGCTCTCACGAGAAGCTGACTGCTTTAGTTAACCAATGCAAACTCTTCCCATCTCTTACCTACATGGCCGTGAACAAAGAAGGAAACTGGATATCAAATGTCAACACCACTGATGTGAATGCCGTCACATGGGGAGTCTTCCCTGCAAAGGAGATAACTCAACCTACTGTTGTCGATGCTGCAAGCTTTACAATATGGAAGGACGAAGCATTTGAAATATGGTCGAGGGGATGGGCTAATCTTTACCCAGAAACAGACCCATCCAGAAAACTGCTTGAGCAGGTCAGAATTTATCATTCACTATAACATTTATACCAATATATGAACAAAAATCTCGTGGGTCAAAATCAGGTCACAGAGACACATTACTTGTTCACTTTAACAATGTTACTGTTTGCCATAATCCATATAGTATTATTGTAACAGAGTATAAAGCATGCAGCATTATATTGTTCATGTAGTATTATTGTTTTAACTTGATACTGTGCAAACAAGTAATCCAATTTTGACCCGCTAGTTTTTGTAAGTGTGCCTATTTTTTCGAAACCAACGATTTTTTTTTTATTTCCTATTAGCTGATATTATAATTTTCATAAAATATAAATGACATTTTTTTTGGTTTTGTGTACAGGTGAAGAGCAGCTATTACTTGGTGAGCTTGGTGGAGAATGACTATGTCCATGGAGATCTCTTTGCAGTTTTTAAGAACATTTGATTTCCAATTACTAATCGTGTTCTAATGCATTCAGGAGGAGCAATTCATTCTTATAACTTTTCAAGTTTTTACATTATTATTTACTGCCATGTACTAGTGTTGTGTTGCTGGGATTTGGCATTCCCAATTTATCATGTAAACTTAAAACAAATTTCTGCTTCTATATGAATTTCTATACGTACTAGTATATCAGAGCGAGGGAGAGAGTATGTTGTGATTATATTGTTGCCTTTTCAAAAATATCAGAAATTTGTTTTACATTCATTTTCATGATTCATTGTGTAAATCGTGATTTAATATTCACATGAACATCATGTCTAGATCTTCGACTTTTACCAAGGTATATTTACAGAACACGCGCATAATGTACTATTTATGTGAACATCATGTCAAAATCTTTGAAATGTATGTTTTTTAGCAGGCAATATCTTCATTCAATCAATAGGACTCGTCGTATATAATCAAATGGTTGATTAATTTGAAATAACCACCAAGCACGTTATAATGAAAATAATAATCCAACACTTCTTTCCAGTGTGAAAAGCACGAGGAGAATTCCATAATTCGATAGCTGACAGAGTATGTCTCCCGTGCATTAGGTGCATCGTGCACAAGGGCGGAGCCAGGATCTTGGGTAAGGGGGCCGATCGTACAACATTAATATATATATGCTCAATAATAAAATTTACACAAACTTTTCTGTGAAACTTGTTTATACTATAAAATTGATATCATTACACTTATAAATTGATACAACTACTCATATAAACTAATATCTATATTATTTAATATTATAATCTTAGGTTACAAGTGTAATAATATCAGTTGATAAATTTTACGATATAAGTGTAGTGGTATAAAATTTATATTATGAATAAATTTCACCAAGACCTAAACTCTAAAATTAAGTATTAAATTTTTTCTTCATCAAAATATATCAATATTAATTTATCGTTAAATATCTTAAAATAAATAAATACATCATTTATATTAAAACTTAGCAAGCCTCTCTTGTGTATTTCGAAAATCATTTACAATTGAGTGTACAAAATTTATCTACAATTGCACAAGTAATACATTTATGTTTTTGTAACTCCATAACAATAGCATAAAATAAAATAATATACAATGATAAATAATTCTTACATTATAATAATGTTATGTGCAATTTAAATAATTGAAAGAATTGATATAACTTTCACAATAATTCTAATTCATATGCTCGATTAGCGTGTTGTGTAATTTAAAGAATTAAAAATAATAATTTATATGTTGGGCTGACAAATTAATTTGGTTTCATGAATACTTATACACATTCTTTTATTAAATTAAAATAAATATAGTGTATCAATATATGTACAATAATAGTAGTAAAAGACTAAAACTTGGGAGGGGCCATGGCCCCCCTTGGTAACAAGGTGGCTCCACCCCTGATCGTACAATTCAAATGCATCTTTTAAACGTGCAATTTCTTATATTAAAACACGTAATTTGTAGGTCTCTTATGAACCTAGGTTCACGTGTTTTTTTTGTATCATTGTTATGCACACACACTACCACTGTTATGTATAATAACAACAATACATTATAAGTTTATATTTATAACAACGATATTTGAAGAAAATAAGTTTACAAAACCTCATATTCACATAATTCTTTGTCAAGCTACATATTTTAGTGCAACAAATTACGTATTTAAAAATGAGTGATGCTTGTGTGCACAAATTGCACAAGATGCAATTGGTGCAATTGGATTCAATTTTAATTTGGATGAATCATCTATACCCTAAATACTAAATCATGAACCCCAAATGATAATCGATTCAAAGCCAAAAAACCAATGTCTTTTCGGTAGGGTCCTAACTAAAAAAAAAAAATATAAACTGAATTGAAATTCAATTACACAAATTCTAAATTGATGTAAATGGTGCACACAAGAATTTGCCTTTACAAATATATATTTAAATTGTACGCACCTAGTGCATACAATATATTGTTATAGAAAAAATACATCCCACTAACAATTTCAATTTTATTTCAAATTAAAATTGACTGCGAAGACAAGTATGTCTGGGCCTATCGCATTAAAAGTTGGGCTTGATCTGTACGCAATCTTTCTTCGCGGCCCATTTTTCAAACCAAGTAATCAATTAAATTAAATATAATTAATTGGGGGAAGGCAAGGAAAATATCAAAATATAATTAAATATATAAAAGTAGAAATTCGTGATTTCGCCCTAGGGTATTAATTAGGAGAAGGGCGGGAAGCTGCACGGAGGGAGATACAGAGAGAATATGAAGTTCAGCGTAAAATCATGGAGCAATGGCGGCGGCGGTCGGGCAGGCGTACTGCACATGGGCAGCTGTTCGCTAGAAACTCCAGCACTCCTCCTTACTACCCGCAAGGGTCTGCCCGCCTTCATCCCTCCCGACCATCTCTCTTCTCTCCCAATCCCTGACTCTCGCCTCCTCCAAATCACCCCCCTTCACTTGCACGCATACGTTTCTTCTACCTCTAATTCGAATTTTTCTTATCGACTCTTATCATGTTGTGTGCTGTTGTAGTATCAAGCTCGCCGTAATGTTGCACATTAGGTGTTTGTGATATTTCCCAGTCGAGGAGTTGTTGTTTTGTTTTATTTCGTTGTTATGTTGCGGATTGGTGTTACTTGTTAGTAATTTGGTTTTAATTGTTTCCTTTACGTTGGTGGTGTTCTAGTGTAGAAGGCATTTCATTGAAAGCTATATGTGAAATGGGAGGGTTGCATCAAATGCTTGGTTTGAAAGAACATGTGTTTGTGGCCAATCCAAGGGATTCAATTATGTCCTTGCCTGAATATCAGAGCTCCAACAAGATGGGAGCTTCTTTTGAGACTCCTTGCGGCCATCTTTTGGTAAAAATCTCGCTTTCATTACCAAATTATTCTCTTGATATTACATTACTTGAGAATGGTGAAGTAATAGGGATGATTCACTTGATAATTTGGGTTGCCACAGATAAAACCAGCGCAGTACATGGAGATGATTGCTTCGTTGAAGCCCAATATTTGGGCGACATTGGCCGATGAAGTCCCTGCTTGGGTTTCTGAAAAGAGAAACAGAATATCAGTTGATCGTAGTCTGAGATGGCTTGATGATTGCTTAACATCAGCTCACAATGTATGCTTCAATTTGTTCTTTTTACATTAGTAGTTATCTTTTGGTTCTGGAATTATTTTTTATCTCCATGCAGTAGGAGGAAAACATCTGTAGTTAAACTGACTAGTCTAATCATATAGATATTATGTGGTTTGGCTTCATGAATTCTTGAGTAGGTTTTTTTTTGCATGTATTAATTACTTAAATACAGACAGGTGGAGCTGTATTTGGATCTATAGTAGGAGGCTCTAGAATTGATGAACGGAAGCGCTGTGCGCACGAAGTTGCAAAGAGAAATGTGACAGGTGCTTATATCCAGTTATTGTTTTCTGATCTTCTATGGTAATTAGACGTGATCACTGATTTGCGGCTCACTTCTGCATGTTCTTGGTACAATATGGTTCTTTTTGTTTTTATTTAAAAAAGTATTTGATTTCATAAGTTGGGAATATGGTTCCCTAGTAGAGTGAGAAAATAAAAGTGTTCAGATTGGGATAAGCCTTCTGAAAAAGAGTTGAGACAAGCACATTTTCACCTTTGAAAAGTATTCAAAATTTTGGCTCAAATTGATTTCATGAACTTTTAGGTGCATCAATATTTTTCTGCCACATTTGGATGCCGCATAATAGGAGATATGCATTTTAAGGATTCTACGTACTATCATTTTGTGTCTGAATCAATATTATTCTTTTATCCATACTGAGATGGTGTTATATCATTTAGGTTTCTGCATCGGTGGCTTTGGTCTTGGAGAGAGTATAGATGAACGCCCTGCTCTTCTCAGTGCTACAATTGTAAGAATTATGCCGTTCCAGTAAACTTGTTATTTCCTAGATTTTTCCTGAGTTAACTGTTTTTGTAAAATTTAGGCCAATGCTTGGCAAAAGTTCTTTTACGTTATATTTGTACCTCCTAGATTTCGCATAGGATGTCCACTCCATTCAACAAGGGAGTTTCATGGTATTTGAATATAAAAAGAATTATGCAGGCCTTCCAGATATTTGGGAAAGGAAATTTTTAAGAAATGATCCCATGAGAAGCAAAACAGGAACAATATAATGGGGAAGCAAGCTGTATAGTATAGACTCAAATATATTGGTGTTATCTTTTAACCTTTGGGATTAGTTCTACAAACATCTCTTGCTTTTTTCTTACACGGAACTGGTTATACTACTTTATCTGTATTTAATTCGAATAATACTGTCTGGATTTTGTATCATTTTTTTCTTGTTGAATTGGATTTTTTGGTGCACTCGGTATTTCTTAGTTGTTCCTTTACATTTCAGGAAAATTTACCAGAGGATAAGCCACGACAGATATGTGGTCTTGGGCTTCCAGGTATTCACTAGTTTTATACCTATAATTTTATTTCTCTACCCGCCATAATTTTTTTAGGCAAAACTCTAATAGTCGATACCAGAATACCAGATGGCATGATGATTATATTTTGAAGAGTGGTATATGAACTGTGTCGTGTTTGATATGCCAATGAACTCTAGGGCACCTATACTTTTGGTTTAGTGCACGGATCAACCTTTATAGTTTGTTGAATGTCTTTTTTTAGAGTTTTGAATCTCATATTTTAATCAATCTTGCAGAAGAAATATTGCAAGGTGTTGCTGTTGGCATTGACCTATTTGAGTCCACTTATGTTCTCAAGCTCAGCTTGCTGCTACTCTGTCCCTCTCTCCAATCACTATTTCCCTCAATGACTTGCCATTTCTGACGTAATAAATGTTTATACCAAGGGATTGCTCAATAACAACCAAAAAACATACATTTATACTGAGGGGTTGTAATAATCCATATCATTGTCTCTATAATTTCAAGCAGGATTTTGAAACAAAGATAAAATTGTTTTGCAGATATATTTACCATCTTACACTTGGAGGCTTTGCTCTTACATTTGCTACAGAGGAAATTGGCAGACATGATCCTGGTGATCAGCTACATGACACGGTTAGAGATGGTACAAAGATCAATCTGAAAGCAACTATTTACAGGTTACTTTTCATTCTATCTCCAATATTCTGAGTTCTGATTGACATGTCCCGCATGATGAAAGCTTACACATTTGTGTGAAGTAAACTTGGGTGACATTGATATTTTTTTTTAATTTTTTTTTACTTAACTGATCTTACGAAATATAATAAAATTTATCAATCACTGTACAACAAAATTTAGTTTTCAGGCTAGTGTAAAATATCACATGAGATTTTTTAAGAGTACACCTTTTACCATCTGTTTTCAACTTGTTATCCAGTTGAGATTGTCTCTTTTTTGAATGAATACAACTTGCATTGTTTCTTATATATATTTTCTTAAAAATATTAATGCTACTTATATTTTTGTTGATTCATTATTTAGGAAATGTCACACGTTAGTGGCATTTCCTTATTTAAATTTATAAAAACAAACCTGGAAAAAAATACTCCAAGTGACAGTTTATACACTGAATCTGAATTTTGTTGTAGGTAATTGATTTTTAGAAAAAAATATTATAATCGGATAGAAGTGACAGTTTATACTCCAAGTGACCCTTGTTAATGTATTCAGCAATTTAGTATTTGCGTTTTGCAGATTAATTTTTCATGTTATCCTTATTTATTAGCAGTGTTCATTGAAATTGATTAGGTTTGGGCTTTGATATCTGTTGGAATTTATTTTTGCAGAAAAGATGCATCACCAATTCTGGAGGGGTGCAAGTGCTACACATGTCAGAATCATACAAAGGCTTAACCATTTGTTTAATGTTCATGAAATGTTGGCACAGATTTTATTAGAAATGTATGTACTGGCTTTGTTACCTCCATTCTATTTGTTCATTATTTGTTCTTCTAACTTGAGATTTGTTCTTCTAACTTGAGATTTCTTCTGCCACTTTCGCAGTCATAACACACACCATTATCTAGGATTCTTTCGCAAGATAAGAGATGCAATTAAGGGCGGAACGTTTGAGGACTTCCGCCAAAAATTTGTGGAAACCAGACGAGATCATATCTTTGCTGCTGCTTTGAGCTCATAATTTGCACTTTTAGGGTGCTGCTAATGTTCTTTACCTCATTGGAATTCATGGGGAAGTTAGATTTTCTTACACCCTAATACTGGTGTTTCCATTTAAACTGGTTTCCATTTTTGTATTGTACAAATAGTTAGATCGAACGTTGTGTTTTGTAACAGAGTATTTAGCTTGTAATTGCATGCTAAGCATGTAGTGCAGGTGCATATATGACTAGGTAGAAAATGATTAAACCTAGTGGTTCTATTAAGGTATAAACATGTTATAGTAACACATTCTTTATGATTTCATTGAGTATTAAAAAATTGCAAAATAGCCATCAATTTATTTCATTTTTCAAATAATGTCAAATTGTGAATTGATTGGTGTAACTGGTCAGTGATTCGTGCTGTTTTTCCCGGCTTTGAGCAGTTTGTGGACGGTTTGAAAGTGAAGTGGTCTAATGCTTTGAATCAATTTGTTGTCCTTGTCGAGGCATAAGAACAAGCAAGATTCTGTTACTACATTACTATTTTTTAAAAATCGGAACCGGAAGTTGAGCCGGACGACCCCCAAAAAAAGGCTGGACCGGGGTCCGATTGGTTGGGTCGGATTGAACCGGTGTGACGTCATAATTAATATTATATATATAGTATGCATGATTTTTAAAAAAATTCAAAATATAGAGTATGTTAAGTGAATATAAAACATCTAAAGTTATTTTTTTTTTAAAAATTTTATTTAAGAAATAAAGTGCAGCATCTGTTAGTGTTATGTCATTTCCTGAATTTGCAAATAAGTGGGCCCAATGAAATTAGACAAAGCCTAATAATAAAAGTTGAAGCCCTTTATCTCCTCCAAATTCCCAAATTCACAACGTTGAAGAAATACCAAAGCCCTTATCTCGCGGCGGCAAAGCCATTCAATAAAATTGCCGCCTGAAATCAAGGCGGCAGCACGACGACGAGTGTGCAGTGCGAGGGAGGTGGGCGCGACGGTAGCACGACAACCTGGGTCTGAGTTCTCTCCTCTCGCAATTGTTTTTTTGGTGAAAACCGGGTGGTTCACCGGTTTTCACCCGATTTTTTCTGATTTTTGTCTGGGCGGTTTAATAGCTGTTCTAGGCACCCCTATTGAGCCGTCTAGTAGCGATTCTTCGGTCCGACCGGTCGGTCGGACCCGTATTTTAAAACATAGCTACATTATGAGATTATGACAAGTCTTGCTATGTCGTTTTCATCCTAACAAAAATATCTTCTATGCATAATGAATGGCTTATATGCGCGTGCAATAATTTTATTTTTCACGTTCAAGAAAAAAAGAAGACAAAAACTTGTAAAAAACTTGTTTTTAATTTATTGGTATTTGAACCTATTCAGAGCATGATACAGATTAAGTTTAGTGGGTTAGGAAAAATGTGTTGAAATGAATGAAATGAGACAAATAATCCAAGTTCATAGTATAAACTCAGTTCATGGAAAAAACAACTCAAAAAAGAAAGAAAATATCACTATGAATAAACTTAATGCGATTTTCTAATACTGATATATAGCTATAATAACTCTAAATAAAACCTTATTGGGTTTTCTTATATGTGTAGCTATTTATTACCAAAGATCCCCCACGCACAATAAATGTTTATCGTTTAAAATTATATTACATAAATATAAAGAATACAACGTTTACTCTTGTGTTTACCTCTATTATTAGTTATGCGTTTATTAATGCAATTATAAAAAAAATATTTTGGGTAGAAGAGACTAATAAAAATTGTTTATATGACAAAAATTCGTATGAGGCGGTCTCATACATGAGATGAAGTATAATTTAACACAATTAATAATTATCATTTTCAAAATATTAAAACGTCAATTTCTCACGGTGAGACAGAGTATGATTTGGACATTGACGCTTTAACACTTTGGAATATGTAGATGTTGATATGTGCGAAGTTTTACCTCGTCTCACCTATGATACCGTCTCGTACGAGTTTTTGTCACGGATGTAACATGTAAACTGCACGCTTGTTGATTAATACTTAATAGTAACTAAATAGGTAGATCCTAACCCTAGTAATCGTAATTGCATGTGATAGTGAAGTGATGGATGGCAGTGAGGTTACAAAATTTATATATTAATATCGCCACCAACTACTGCTCTAACAATATCTTCAAATCACCAAGCACCGCTGCAACAATATTTCTTGGCTCCTGCTTCCAACGAAAGGTATTCCGTCTCTCTAATTTTTCTTCTACTTTGACTCACTTTAATTTTCATGCTCTTAGATCTAGATTTTATGACATATTTACTTAATATTTCTTCAATTTCTTGCTACTTTATTATCATACACACATTAACACACTTTTTGTTAAGAAAAACTCACTTATTTGCTACAGATAATAAACGAATTTTTGGAAAGACCCACTTTTTGATGGGTATTATGCTCTTAATTTTATTAAAAAATAGTACAATCATTGCTAATTGGTGTTACGGACGGGGATTTGAAAGTAGGGTTCGGGAAAATCTTCTGTTTTCTTATCTTTCTTACAAGACTAGTACAAAAATGACACTATATGAAACTTAATTTGATAATGTGATTTGTTTCAGTGGTCAACTTGTGTTGAGCTGGGAAGCGTTCGCTGCAAAGATTATACAAGAGATTGATGCTCTTTTTATCCCGTTATTAAAGGTAAGTTTCTGAATTTCATGAGCCCAAACAAGTATGTTTGTTTAAGACCTAGATTATACTCTATCACCTACTATAATGATTTTGTTTTAATGGGCAAGGAGTTATGGCTTACAATTTTACAAAATATGATATTTTTCTTCACATTACGGAATGCTTGTTTACCCGTTCATCACCGGTAACACAACCTAGAAGTTGAATTTTGCAAAGTTAAATGACCAATTTCTAATTTTAAGTCATTTGAAATTAAATCGCTACGTCTGATAACAAGACGAAAATGTTGAATTTTGTAAGATTACTAGATCAATTTTAAAATAAAAAAAATGAAGTATCCTAAAATAAAAGTTTGACATGTGCAACAAAAGGGGATTGTTAGAGCTGTTATGGTGTGAACTTGTTATAATAGTAGGTGATATAATTTGGGCCCCATAATAAGCATACTTTTCCGGACTGAGAAATTTCGAAAAACAAGCCCATCATTGATTGACGGAGTAAAAAGAGCACCAGTCTCTTGTATAACCTTTGTAGCGATCATTTCCTAAAATTGTTGGAGCATCGTCGGGAATATAATTATAAGCAGCTTTAATCAAAGTGTTGTGGCTTGTGACTATTATATAGTTGTTTGACATATGTTAAGAGATCGATTGTCTACTTTGTTTATAAATGTTTGAAATATGTTGTGTTCAAGATGTCTACTTTTTTTTATAAATGCTTGAAATATGATTTCTACGAGCATATATATCTCACTGACGAGCATATTCATGACCTAACGGATCAAATACAAATATACAATTGATTTGAACGAATAATTTTCAAAACCTAGAATAGTTTACAAATGGTTTGGTGAACTTTGAAGATGTAGGAACAAAATGATTGGCCTATATATGCGTGTATTATAACTTTTTTTTTAAAAGAAAGAAAATAATATAAATTAATTTAATGGGGTTTTCTTATAATGTTAAGCTATAAGTCTAATTATCTTATTGGGGTATTCTTATGTGAGTAGCTATATTAATATATTACTAAAGTAACAAATATTGTTTATATATACTAGAAGATTTCTCAAAAAAGTTGGAAAAAATAAAATCATGAGGGTTTAAATGGTCCAAATCATTGTCTCTGTAATTCAAGAAGTTCATAGGAATTCCATTTAATTTAAGTTGGACTAATTTAATTAATTTTGTATTGTACAAGTAGTTTGGTCAAGTTTTGGGATTTGTAATAAAGGAGTTGTGATGGAGATGAGATCGCGATGAAGATCTTTATTAATTATAATCAAGATTTATTAGCATTTATTATATTACCGTAATTAGTGTTAGAGTTTTTATATTTAAGAGTCAGTCCTGTAACATTTTCATTCAGTTAAGTTGATTATGAAATTAAAATATTGAGAGTGTTTTTTTGTATTATTCATCTTTGTCGGTATTTCTATGGGAATCAACGGAGATTGAAAAGGTTGTTTCGTATTGTTCACGCTTCTTCCTGCATCAAGTTGGCTGGTAATATATACTTGCATGTTAAGTAATCATGTAGTGGTGCTTAAATAACTATGTTGAAAATTAGATGGCTAGGACGGTATAATCAAACATGTTGTAATATATATATATATATTATGTGGACTTATATTGTCTTTGAGAAATATCTCATTTAAAATAATATTATAAATAGAGATGAACTGAAATGCATGATTTTGAAATTAACATTTGATAGGAGAGGCTAGCAATATACTCCATCTATCCCGGAACAC
The DNA here is from genome assembly GCA_037126765.1 of Stenogyne calaminthoides. NCBI lineage: Eukaryota > Viridiplantae > Streptophyta > Magnoliopsida > Lamiales > Lamiaceae > Stenogyne > Stenogyne calaminthoides. Next base: position 29,719,516 of record JBBCBC010000022.1, on the reverse strand, counting down.
TTTGCACAATTATTGTTCCGCTCGTATTTTAGCAAGCGAATTTTTTATTACTATTTAAAATTATAAAATAATTTTAAAAAATGCGTATGACAGAGGAGTGTAAAGACTATCATACCCCACCTTTTAAAAATCATTTTATTATTTTAAATACTAATAAACAACTCACACGCAAAAACACGAGCAAAAAGTAAGTGTGCTGAGTCTTCTGGGACGGAGGGAGTATATTTTTGGTCGGAGGTATTATGTGAGATTTTCCTATTTTTTTTAAAAGAAGACTTGAACAAAATGGCACGTATGAAAATTAAAATATAGTAAAAATTAAATTGAATTTAGGAGAATATGAATGCTAATATATATTAAGTTTTGGAGTCACATACCTCTCTCTCTGTTGACACATGAGTTTTGATGTAAATTTCAATATTTAGTGCTAATGTTTATGTTAAACTAAACTACTGGTATTAGTTCGTACTCAGAAAAGTACCAGTTGCAGAACTAAACAGTATTAGTTGAAACTAGAACAGAAAACTGAACAAGAAATTGAAGAACACCGATTTTACGTGGTTCGATAGGATTGACCTATACGTCCACGGAGGGTCAAGACAAATTCCACGCCAATCTTGTGAAGGAAGCACGCGCGCGCCTTGAACTGATTTGATTTCATAACTAATTCTGTTATGACTTGAACCCGGTTCACGTTGCACACGGGCCGGTTCACGCGGTTCAGCCTCATTTAAATCACTTATTTGATGTATTATTCAAGTATCACTTCTAACTCAGTAAGGTATCACTTCTGATAACAAACCAAAACACTAACAATTGTATTGAACTCCACAGTTTACTTTTCTGGCAATCGTGCGTGCTTATGATATGATCAATTTTATTTTGCTCCATAAAATAGTACGTTGAGTTAAAAAAAACATATATAGGGAGATTCGTAATATCAATCCAATTAATTTTTGTTTATCATTCACAAATAGTTAAATCAAGAGGTATATAATATCAAAATTAAAACAGTTAAGTGTTAATGAAATAATATATATTATGCATATAGCACATGCAAGTCTACGCTTTACATTTAACAAACTTTCTCACCTAACATTATAACATGTATATATATAAATATGTTTACTGCACTCTTCATAATTATTTCTTAGTCTTCTAACTAATGCTAATTAATAATGAAATTAAACTCGCAATATATATACGTGTTTATTACCAAGTCTTCATCGAGATGATGTAGTATGAACAGCCATCCTTCTATGAAGTTAATGAATTTTCGATTCAAATCCAAATATCTTTAAAATTCTTAGGTACTCTTTCTCTTAATATCTTATATATATACAAAAATATGGAGTATAAAATAAATTAAATATAAAAAAAAGTTGTCTTCTAGATATATGGATCCATTCTTACATTTTATGATGTAAATTAACATTATCGAATATTTATAATTTTAATAAGGCTAAGTCTTGTATTCATTCAGGTGCACCGTGTACTCATAGTTCATTTTAAAAACATACAACTTGTTATATTGAAAGATGCAATTTATTTATACTGAATCATGCAACTATTAATATGGAAAAATAGTTGCGTACGGTTCAGTGTAAACAGGTCGCATCTTTCAATATAACAAGTTGTATATTTCTAAAATGTACTATGAGTGTACGGTGCACCTGGATGCACTTGAGACCCGCTCTTTTAATAAAATTATTGTGTATTATTGGTTTTATTAATTGACCCATTATGAGTAAAATTCATGGATACCCCACGGTATAATATATATAATGATCCATATAAAAAACTATGGAGCCAACTAGTGGTTTTTACTAAGTCCTCGCGATGCCTAGTATGAACAACCATATATATGTATGCAAAATTAGTAGATATGCATGAAAGGTCTTACTTAGGGGAGTTTGTATACTATGTAATTCTTATTTGGCTAAGTAATTAATTTTCACCAGTTCCATCCTCAAATACACAACCTACTACTGAGTTGCTATTTAGCCCATCATTTTTTAGATTTAATATGTAATTATACAAATTAAGAGTATAGTAATTTGAGAGAAAGAGAGAGAAATGGCAGGAGGAGGTGGAGAAGGAGTTTCTTTGGAGTATACTCCTACATGGGTGGTGGCTCTCATTTGCACTGTTATTGTTGCCATATCTTTATTAGTTGAAAGGCTAATTCATTATGCTGGAAAGGTACCTAATTCTTATCATTTTAATTTTAATTTATTTGGCAAATTTTCCTATAAAACTTGTTCATTGTTTTCCTATAAAACTGTATCACATATTTCACTGAACAAGCTTCATTGTTTTCACTAAACAATATTAGTTGTTTTCGGTGAATAATATCCAATATTTTCACTGAATAGAATTATTTGGTCAGTATTAGTGATTTTCACTGATACAGTAATACTTGTTTCTATTGAACCATATCAATTGAACAAATTTTATAATATGAACAAGTTTCACAGGAAAATTACTCTAATTTTCTTCTTTAGGTTGGATACATTTATGTATTTCTTAAATATTGAAATTTGAATTTGTGCTGGTTTTAATTTTTCTCTGATTTTTGCAACTGGAAATGAGCAGTATTTGCAGAAGAAAAAACAGGGGTCTCTGTTTCAAGCCTTGCAGAAAATTAAAGAAGGTGAAAAAACCTTACCTTTATGATATTTGATTTTGCCAATTTAAAATAAAAATATAACCCTTTTTTACTTTTTGAACAGAGTTGATGTTGCTTGGGTTCATATCTCTATTATTGGCTGTATTTCAAGGTAGACTTACCAAAATATGCATTCCTAAGCACTTGACCAAACACTGGCTTCCTTGCAATAAACAAAAAGATGATCATAAAGCTGCAAAAACAACAGCTCACTTTGAATCTCTCTCTTTCTTTGTTCCTGCGAGCCGCCGTCTCTTGGCCGCTACATCAGACGGCACAGGTTACTGCGACGCCAAGGTATTTTTAAACAGTATTAGTTGTTTCATTTAAAGGTATTAGTTGTTATACTATAAAGTGATACTTACGTATCATGTGCCTGATAAAGTTGTTTTTCATAAGACCAAACCCTCTTTACTTCTTTTTAACTTACGCATGTTTGTGACATTTCTGATGATCATAGTGAAAAAATAGGCTATCGTTTTGATTTCATGGCTCTAATTTAGCTACAAAATGTTGGTTTTTTTGTGTGTATCTACAGGGCAAGGCACCATTGTTATCTTTGCAAGCATTGCATGATCTTCACATCTTCATATTCGTGTTAGCCGTGTCTCATGTAGTGTTCTCAGCTCTTACAATTCTATTTGGGGGATTGAAGGTAAAAATTTTGTCAATTACACCATATACTTATACTTATTTCATCATTTTGTTCTGCGCCAAAAATTGACTTCTTTTTGTGCCACAGATACGACAATGGAGACATTGGGAAGAGTCTATTCTTAAAAAAGAACATGATCCAGAACAAGGTTGTTGTGCTTCTTTACTTGTACCTTCTAACAATTTTCTAACTTGTTACACAAATATTGCAAGAACATTGAAACTAAACAGTTTACTGGCATTTTGCAGCTTTAAGGACTGTTATTCATGTCCAGGATCATGCTTTCGTCCGTTCCAGAATATCGGGCATTGCTAGAGTATCTTTGTTCAGTTGGTTGGTAAGTCGGAAATCTATATAAATTACGTTTTACCACAACCATTTTTACCTGTTGTAATGTTTTATTTTGATCTTTTTTCACTTCCAGAAATCATTCTTCAAGCAATTCTATGGTTCAGTGAGTAAATCAGATTACACCACCCTGAGACTTGGCTTTGTTATGGTAAAAAAACATTAAATTAACTTCTCAATCTAAATATATACTTTTTTATGATGAAACTTAACTTTCTGAACCATATGTTCCAGAATCATTGTAGTGGAAATCCCAAGTTTAACTTCTACAAGTACATGACTCGTGCTATCGAAAATGATTTCAAGAAAGTTGTCGGAATAAGGTTAGCAGACAAGAAAACCTTGAAACTTTGCTGTAATAATTTGGCCAAGATTCAAATGTTGTTACTAATTCTTTGATGTGAAATGCAGTTGGTATCTTTGGGTATTTGTCGTCCTCTTCTTGTTACTAAATGTTTATGGTAAACCATTTTTGCATAAGCTAAATTTTTTCATCACAATAGCAAGTCCAATTCTACATATACTACTACAAATTTTGATTTTCTTGATCTGTTCTTCATCAGGTTGGCACGCGTATTTTTGGATCTCGTTCGTTCCTCTAGCTGTAAGTACAACTCAATGACTCATCCTCATGATCTTGTTAAATTCTAAGATATTCTCCGCATTTTCATTTGAAATGTCAAGATTTTTGTCAGCTTTTGCTTGCTGTGGGGACGAAGCTTGAGCACATAATAACACAATTAGCAAGAGAAGTTGCCGAAAAACACATAGCAGTTACAGGGGAGTTGGTGGTTAAGCCTTCGGACGATCACTTTTGGTTCCACAGGCCACGCCTCGTCCTGATACTGATTCATGTGATTCTGTTCCAGAATGCTTTCGAGATTGCTGTTTTCTTCTGGATGTTGGTAAGAATTCCAAAACCGCCCTCAACACTTATATTCTTTTCGTCTTTTTAGCCTTGTCTGATCCATCTTAATCACTAAACGAATGGCAGGTCATGTATGGTTTTGATTCTTGCATCATGGGAGAAGTTGGTTTCATCATTCCTAGACTTGTCATAGGGTAATTAAGTAAACTCACACACTTTATAACATTTGATTGAAATATCAACATATATACTAATGTGTTTTTAACTCAATGAGTAATACATTATTGCAGGGTGTTTGTTCAATTCGTGTGCAGTTACAGCACCCTACCACTCTATGCAATTGTTGCACAGGTAGTTAACTTGACAATTGTTTTCTAGCTTCTTACATTTTCCCGGTTCGGGTTGTTTTTTTCTTGATGTTGATGGTGATTCTTGGTTTGTTTGATGAATGTTTGAAGATGGGGAGTTCATTCAATAAGGCCATATTTGATGATCATATTCAAGATGGCCTAGTTAGTTGGGCTCAAAAAGCAAGGAATAATAAAGGAATGAAGAAAACTGGTAATGCTGCTTCTGTTTCTAACATTCAAGAATCTCCTTCTGCTGCTGCTCATGTTGTTGAGATGACAGAGATTCAAGTGGAATATCCTGCTTTAGAAACCAAGCCCCCTACACATATGAACTAAGACTACTATAAACCTAAAATTGTTTTTTGTTTTGTTTTGTTTCACTTTAGTGTTTGATGTAAACAACCTTTTGGAGAAAAAATCACAAATGGTCCTGTAACTTTGTCAGAATACACAAATGATCTTTTATGTTTTTACTTTATCAATTTTTGTCATTTTGGTTTCAAGTCTAGTCCTTTTCGCCGGAAAATTGAAAATTTTGACCGGAAATATTATGTAGCACACAAAATAATGCGAAAAAAAATATTAAAATGACGGGTTCAATGAAAGGAAGAGAATATTATAAGTTTCGACACTCTCCTCAACCTAAATCACTCGAAATTAGCCACGATAATGAATGAAATTCGTGATTATGAAGTTGGATTCACGGGGGAGGTGTAAACAAAACATGAAAGACAATTCAAATGAGAGTGGTGGCGACCGTCAACGTGACCAGAAAAAAAAAGTTAGGTCAATTTTCCGATCAAATTTTAAATTATCCAGCTAAAAAGACTACAATTGAAACCAAAAGGACTACAATTGATAAAATAAAAATTTACAGGACTGTTTTTGGATTCAGACAAAGTTACTGGACCATTTGTGATATTTTCTCCAACCTTTTGTAATTCACCATCTCTAGTTGGGATTTAGATTCTCTCCTGTACACGAGGGTCTAATGCACAAAATCCAATTGGATTTGATTATAATCCATATATAATAATGTATCAAAAGAGTTTAGGTCATTTATTTTTTTCGAGCATGTTATCAAAAGAGTTCAGGTTATTTGTTTATATTGAGAGCCAAACAAAACGACATTGAAGTAGGGCTGTTCACGGTACGGACCAAAACGGATATTTAAAATTATCCGTGTCCGTACCAAAGTTCGGTTATTTTAAAATTGAAGTGTTCGTGTCCATACCAAAAATTCGGTTCGGAACGATACAGTTTTATAATTTTTCGGTACGGTTCGGAATGGATTTTCGGTTATAACGGAATCAGATCGGAACGGATCGGATCGGACCAAAGAAATGGTTTTTTAACCTTTTTTTCCATTTTTTTTCTATCACAGATGTGCTGTTACCGCAAGTAAAATTTGAATGGACTTGATCTTTGCAACCAGTGAGAAAGTCTCGTCGTAGTCAATGCCTTCGCGTTGACTATAACCTTTCGCCACCAACCTAGTCTTGTAGGTTTGTACTTTGCCATTTGCATCAGTTTTACGCTTGAAGACCCATTTGCAACCTATGGGTCTAACCCCTTTCGGCAATTCAACCAAGTCCCAAACTTGATTGACGTACATCGAGTCCATCTCGGATTTCATGGCTTCATGCCACTTCTTTGAGTCAACATCTAATGTTGTCTCAGTGTAAGTTCTAGGTTCATCTTTATCCGGGATCTCCACGTCATCATGCTCCTCTACGAGGAAGCCATAATATCTAGTGGGTGGATTACGAATTCTAATGGACTTACGGAGTTGTGAAAATTTTGTGGTGCAGCGACTTCATCGTTGATCGGGGAGGCCTCAAGAGCGACACTTCCGGATGCCTCTTGGGCGGGAGTTTGAACTATGCTATTCTCATTCAGCCTACTTGGAGTTTGTTGCTAGGGCAATGCAACTCCAATTATGCTCCCACTTGCTGAAAGAGGATCACTTAGTGATAAACTTCCACCATGTGAGCTGCTGAATGCTCCCGCTATTCTTTATCATGTTGCTTTGACAAGACATCAGTCTCCTTGTTAATTTGTGGTTCTTGAATTTCTTCAAGTTCCATCGTCTTACGACCTTGTTCCTTGAAGACGTAGTCTTCTTCAAGGAATTTGGCCTGCCTAGAAATAATCACTGTTTGTTTCTCATGGAGATAGAAATAATATCCTCTAGTTTCCTTAGGATATCCCACAAAGTAACCCTTTTCACCTTTTGATTCCAACTTATCAGTGAACATTTTCTTCACAAACGCGGGGCAACCCCACGTTCTCATGTGAGAGAAATTTGGCTTCTTGTCATGCCATAGCTCGTATGGCGTATGCTCAACTGATTTGGATGAAATCATATTCAGAATGTAAATTGAGGTTTGGAGTGCGTATCCCCATAAGAATGTTGGAAAAGAGGAAAAACTCATCATGGACCTTACCATGTCCAACAAGGTTCGGTTTCTCCTCTCGGACACTCCATTCATTTGGGGTATGCCGGGAGGAGTCCATTGTGATTGGATTCCATGTAACTTCAGATAATCAGTGAATTCATGGTTAAGATATTCTCCTCCTCGATCTGATCAAAGAAACTTAATACTCTTACCAAGATGCTTTTCTACTTCAGCTTTATACTCTTTGAACTTCTCAAAAGATTCAGATTTATGTTTCATCAGATACACATACCCGAACCTAGAGAAATAATCAGTAAAAATCATGAAGTAGCCGAAGTGACCCCTAGCTAGAGTGGGCAACGATCCACAAACATCACTGTGGATCAACTCTAGAACTTCTTTGGCACGAACCCCTTTCCCAGAAAAGGGTTTGTTGATCATTTTTCCCTTAAAACAAGATTCGCAGTTTCCATAAGACTCAAAGTCGAATGGAGCTAAGTAGTCCAACTCTCTGAGCCTTGCGATTCTTTTCTCATTTGCATGACCAAGTCTACAGTGCCACAAGTAAGTCGGGTTTTCATGATTACTAAGTTTGAGTCTTTTATTTTGTATGTTAAGAATGTTATATCCACAATGTAACAAATATAAACCATTAGATAAAAGAGCATTTCCATACACATCACCATTAAGCGAAAAATAACAATTATTGTTTGCACAATGGAAGAAAAAACCTTCAATATCCAACATCGGAATAGAAATAATGTTGCGGGTAGAAGGAACAAAATAACAATTATTCAATTCAAGTCTAAAACCAGAGGGTAAATCTAAAACGTAAACGCCAACACGTTCAGCAGCAACTCTTGCTCCATTCCCAACGTGTAAAGCGACTTCACCCGACCTAACTGCCCTGCTATCCTTGACACCCTGCACATTTGTACAAATGTGTGAGCCACAATCTGTATCTAATACCCAGCAGTTAGTATCATTTGTGGACATGTTTATCTCAATAACAAACATACCTGTTCCAGTGGCTGAGACACCTTGTGTCTTCTTTTTCAGATGTTAGAACCTTACAGTCCTTCTTCCAATGCCCCTTGAGGGCAATTTTTAAAAAACAATTCATATTAACTTATCGAGACTAATCACATGGAGGAATTAAACTATATTTTCTATGATAAGAATAAGTAATTAATGTAAACATTAAAACATGAAAAAAATAGTAATAAGAGCATATTAAGGCAAAAATGATACACAAAATTAAACTATAATCATATTTATAGGAAATTATACATTAATGAGAAGAAATTACTTTGGATTGACATACAAATGATAATAATTTCAGATGCTTTAAAAAAAGAAGAATTACCAATAACTTTTATGTATGTATGTATTGTATAATTGTTAAAGTACAAATGAACATAAAATATAGATAATTAAAAACTCAAACATATAATATATACCATTTAGTAATTTAAAATTATTTATACAAATATTTAGTGCTCTAAAATTGGTATAAAATAGTATTAAGGCATCCTTTAATCAAATAATTAAATGAAAGAAAAAGTTGAAAATGAATTTAATAAACATCCTTTAATGGAATTTTGGCATAAAGTAATGTCCACAAAATCATACTCATTATATTAGACTAACTACAAATTTTGCATAAATAATGAAATTTGTAACAAATTAGTCTAAACTTTCATATAATCGGACAAATTAGCTTAGACTTTCATAAAAATTTATAATACCATCATTTTAATTAGTTGAAAAGTTAATAATCGAACAAATCTTTTTTAATAAAAATAATTATAAGATTTAATATTATAAGTTCAAAAGAACAAAACAATTCAATCTAAACTATAACAATTCTAACATTGTTTAATCACCTAAATAATACTATAAGTTTCAACAATATATATATATATATATATATATATATATATAATAAAAAACTTTACCACTTTAATATTATAAGATTTACCATATACACAAACAAAATGAATTGCTTGATTGCCGTCAACCAATAATCATCATCAGCTTCTTTTTATAAGAATCAATCTACATACAATTTTTATAAAATAATAAATTGCATAATGAGTTGCTTCTAAAAGGTATATATTACATTTATAAATTCTTAACTAATTGAATATCCATAATCCATTAAAGAAAATAATGAAAATATTGTGAAAAGTTTACATTGCTCTTGACTACTTTCAATTTTTTTAACAACTCGACTACTTTCAATTACAAGCGAATAAACTATAAATGATTCCAATGATGTTTCATTTAGTAGGCTCAATACTATACTCCTTGCAAATAATCGACAGATAAATAATATAAGTACCATCATATATAATTTAGAGTTGTAGGGATAAAATTTAATATTACTATATTCATTGCACAAGTAATTATCATCCCCTTGCACAATCAATTACAATTACATGCTTATAAATATAAGAGAATATAATAATCAAAAGTGAAGTAATCTCAAAATTAAAGGGAAGTCACCAAATTAGTGCTCGATTGAAAACATCAATTAAGTGAATAAATTAGTGCACAATTATAAACATCATTGTGCATGACAAGGTTATCTAGCCGAAAATAGTAGATGGAACTCTAAAATATTATATCTGACGAAACTGGAAAGAATTGACTTTTTCTTGAATAATAAAGGCGACATCGAATAAAACTCCACTAAATGCAAGACTAATGTCGACGCTACCGAAAAATTTAAAGAGCGAATGCAAAACTTAATGCATGTACAACCAGAAAATAAAAATATTCAAAACATTACAAAGATAATCAACAAAAACTTTACCCAAGTTGCCCTGATTTATCTTCCATGAATTGTAGATTCTTCGTTCCGTCAAGAAGATTTCTGAAACACAGTGTTTGATGGACAAACCAAACTGATACAATTGATAAAATTCTTAACATTACATCTAATTCACTAAGAATTGTCCTAAAAAAGATTAAAACATTCTAATTCTTAATACACCAAAAATAAAATGAAAACACTACAACATGAGAATGAAAAAAATGGAGTGTTAAACCTCTCTTTAAATAGGTGGGAGAACAAAAAATTTACCTTCGGAATAAGCACGTAATAAAGATGAATTTAATATCATTAATATAATTGTCAAAACTACTATGAATAAATTGTGTAAAAAGTGTAGGGTTGAGATTGATTGTCGAAGATCCAACGGTCCAAAAAAAAGAGCGGAAAACTATTATGAAAATCCGTAGGTGTATTATATAGTTATAGATAGATATAAATTTATTTATACTGTTTTTTTACATTTATTCATACCTAGCTAAAAGATTTCAATAAACACAATTTACGGAAATTTAAAAATCCATTTTCTAATACAGTGACGATAAAAGAAGAAGATAAATCTGGCATCAGACTATCAGAGTGATAAAATATTCAACTTTATTAATTAGTTGTAGTTGCATATTACCCTCTCATCGAGATTTTCTTGGAAGTCAATAAAATATCCTTCGATACGAAAGTCCCCTTTCGTCGCAGCGCGATTTCCCTATTTCACAAACTTGTTTCATCTGGTATTTCATGTCTTGGATTTGCGCCACATGTCTATGGTCCGGGTGAACCATCTACACCCTAAACACTAAATAATAAACTCTAAATCATGGCCTATTCGGGCCGGGTGAACCATGAACCACTCGGGCCGGGTGACGGAACGGAGTGGACCGAAATGGACACGTGGTGCAAATTCGAGGCATGAAACACCAGATGAAACACACATGTGAAATAGGGAATCTGAGCCGCTTTCGTCGACCTTCATTGCGTCAGTGAGGAATATTGTGGGGGTAGAAACGCCAACTACTTCTTTCGACATTTTTTGGTGATTTTCTCGTTAAGGATTTTGGGATCACAATTCAATATCTCTCTTTTTTAATATCTATTGTTTTTATTCAGCGAATTAACTATTAATATTTCAAAAAATAATAATTTATTTGTTCTACACTTTAAAATAGTTAGTAAAATTTCTTTGACCGCTTTCACGAATTTTGCCAAGGGGCCAATTAATAAGATCCCGTTTATATATCATTGCATGTATAGATTCAATTACTATAAAATTCTATACATTTTAATTAGCACATTTTTTGAAAATCTGAAATTTTTAAATATTATATCATCATTTGCTTTATTTCAGAAAGCGCTGTCCTTAATTAATTAATTTCTCCGTTTAAAGCCACTGGTTGAATTGTGCAATCATAATCATGCATTGTACGAGTTCAATTAATCTTCAAAAAGAGCGAGTAATTGTTGGATAAATTCATAGAAGGTATCGAGTTTTGCTCATGAAAATGGATCCGATCTCATTATTCACTATCATTTTCTGCTCCTTTTATGGTTTGGGAATGTCAACCCCTAGAGTGTTTACCTTCTAAATTGTAAGTACGATAGATTGTTCTATGCATGGATGTAAGTGAATGAATTTCATCTTTACTTAAAAAATAAATCCACTAGTTACACTTAAAATTTGATCCTTATCATGTTCTCATAAATTGAGAAATTGGTGGGATTTTCTCACTGACAAAAATTCATATGAAACGGTTTCATGCATGAGATGGACTACAATTTAATATAAATTATATTCACTTTTTCTAAAGTGTTAAAACGTCAATTTATGTCCCGTCTCACTAAAAAACAGTCTTATGCAAGTGTGTCTCATTTTCACATGCTCGATTAAAATATGATACGGACAGAAATCATTGATTTCACATAGATAATAATAAATAAATAAATAAAAACATAATAATAAATAAATAAGATATAAAAAGGGAGTATTAAACCTAACTTTTCACTCTGTCAAATAAAAAAAAAAAAAAAAAACTAAATTTTTCAGTGTCAAAATTAAACTTATAATGTTTACAATTTGAATAAAATCCTATATGAACCAAAGAAAAATATTCTTACCAAAGAAAATAAATCCTGATTCAAAGGCCACAGTGATTGCCATGTTAAAAGGAAAAATGACAAAAGGCAAACATACCAAGTCAAAATTATGAAAACAATATAGAACCTGTTATAATATTATAATGGAGAGTTTAATTAGAATGTACATGAAACTTTAAGAATGTTGTTGTCGTTGGTCAAGTTTTTCTGAATATCCATTACATCACAATGCATTCTACGGCATATGCCACTAAACCAAATTAATTTTGCTGAGGTCCCTTTGTCCATGGTTCAGGACACCTTCAACACTAACTTTTTTGGTATGATATTGATCTCCTTGTTAATTTTGCTGTATTTCTGTGGTGGATTTTTGAATATTTGTTTCTAAATGTCGATTTTGCATGGGGATTGAAACTTATTCTTATGCTTGTTATTTATTTTTTGGATTTTGTGTGTTTGAGCTCTGGAAATGGGATACCTAATTGTGATTGTTCTAAGTTTGCTTTGCTGCAAACAAGTCATGGAAACTTATAGTAGTAGTATTATCAATTTGTTTGTTGTTGAATCAATTTATATAGTATATCATAACCTGAATGTAGAGCAAGACTGCATAAAGCTTTGAATCTTGTATTCCAGCCCGTTTGTTTTATATTTCGGTACAAATTGCCATTTTTTTATTCCTAAGTTTGCTTTTGATGAGATGAAGAGTTTTAAAATTTTGGCAATAAGTCTTGAGACTCTGGTTTACACAACATGTAGGTTAGGTAAGAATTTCTTCTCAACATGTTAGGTTCTGGTAACAATTTTTTCTTCTCGTTTTCTTTAATTATCTCTTCTTTCTAGTTTGCATCGTTATCGTGATTCAGTTCAAATGTAATGACCAAGATTGCATCTCTCATCTTTTCCATATGATTTTTCCAAGGAAATCCAGTTCTATTCTGATAGTTATAAATTTTTTAGTAACTACGGTTACTGTCTTTCTAGATTATCATAATCAGGTTCATATAGATTCGCAAGAGAATTATGTAATATATTTTGAACGCTTAGATTTCTCTGTAAACTTGTCTTGTTATTAGTTAGTTGGTTTTGGGATGATAATATTTTATAGTAGTTGTTTATAGAGTATTCTGTTTGTCCTGTTCATAGGTACGTTGAGGTTAATTCAAGCTGTGGTTCCTCACATGGCATCGAGGAAGAAGGGCAAGATAGTAAATTTTGGAAGTGTCACAGTGTACCATGGGCAGGCAGTTACACGTACGGCGTCAAAAGCTGCTATACATGCACTAACCGATACCTTAAGGTAAATGTATCTAATGGCTCTTTTACATTTAGCAGAAATATGGGAAATTTATAAATGCTTCTTTGAAAATAAGCAAATGGAAAAGGTATATTGTGAGGGCTTGTTTGGCATGCTTGATAGGATAAGTTTAGGTACCTCTGTATTAAGACATGGTGTGTATTATGCCATGGTTATTTGTTGTTTTGTTATAGTGTTTGACATTCATTTGTATTGTTTTCTTGCACAACCAAATGAAAAGGATGATATAAATGAAGTTAAAATTATTCATAGTTTGTATCACACTTCCCAACGCTCATCTTCTGCCTCTATCAGTTGGCCCTATTTCAAGCTCTCATTGTATGAATGAAATCAAAGATAAAGATGGTTAAACCTATACTATGTACGGATCGCGTATCGTGCACACTGAATATTGTAGCAAACTGGATACTTTGGACTAGGTCTATGTTAGCTGGATTTGTGTGTATTAAATTTCTTACATCCCAATGCATCAAGAGAGAAGTTGAACTTAGAAAATTAGACTCATTGATGTGCCCCTAACTTACATGTTTAATGGAGCATATACTTTTATCCACCAGTTGCACCATGCAACTGCAACTGAAGTGCCATTTTAAATGATATTAATTTTTTACTGAAAGATATTAGTTAGTTAGTACTATTAGTTGTTTCCAATGGACACTATTAGTTGTGCAACTGATGCACCAAAGTGTTGCTCGTTTAATGGACCAAGAGGGATTCTGGTTATGAATGCTACAATATCTTGCAATAACTTGACTGAATTAAATTATGATACAAATGCAGATTGGAACTACGACCCTTTGGGATCGATGTCATTAATGTTGTACCTGGAGCTATTAGGTCCAATATAGGAAACACGGCTTTAGCTATCTACAATCGAATGCCAGAGTGGAAATTGTACAAGCAGTTTCAAGAACCGATTCGAGCAAGGGCACTTCTGTCGCAAACCTCAAAATCTCTGAAGAGTTTGCAAAGAAAACAGTCGATCAAGTGCTCAAGGAGAATCCGCGGGCTTGGATCAGCTTAGGCAATCGATCTACAATAATGTACTACTTGCCCCTTTTCATTAAAGATTTCCTTATCAGGAAGCAGTTCAAATTAGGGGTGTAACGAGCCGAGCCAAGCCGAGTAGTGCTGAGCTCGAACTCGTACGAGTCCAAAATTTTAATATATTATCAATGATTTATTTTCCACTTTGTAATTATTACTCCCTATCCCATTTTAGTAGTCTTTCTCGAGAAGAACTTTTATCCTAAAAGAATTTTTCGTTTTGCACTAGATTATGAGAATTAAGTATCACGTCAATTTTGTTCTACTTTTTTATTATTATTATAATACACATTTGTTAAACAAATTTACTATAGGTAGGTAAATAAAAAGGTAAAAATGTAATATTATAAACATTACTCCCTCCTTACCAAACTCGATTGGGCATTGCACTTTTCGGCTCGTGTTTTATTGAGCGAGTTGTTTATAGTATATGAAATGATAAAGTTACTTTTAAAGCATGATAGGATAGATGAATAGTAGCACTATCATACCCCACCTTAAAAATCTTTTTATCATTTCAATTATTAATAAGCAACTCGTTCTTTAAAACACGAGTCAAAATAGTGACTGCCCAATCGAGTTTGGGACAGATGGAGTATTATTTAATAATTTTTTTAATTTGTGTAATGCATTATTAAACGACAATTAAAATGAGACAATGAGGGTATTATCTATCCAAACTCAACTTTCTCTCCTAATTTTTACTTACACATCCTTTCCCTTACCTCATCAATCCCTCACTTCTATTTTAAGAATCATACGCTACACTATTTAGTAAAAAAGCAAAAAAACACCCCTGTATTTCATACAAAGAGCACAAGACACCCTTGTATCATTAAAAAAAATGCATATAACCCCCTGATTTTGTACGCTTTATATGAAACACGAGGAGTTTTATGGATTTATTAAAACACAGGAGGAGAGTGTGTATACTTTAATAAAATAAAAGGGGAATTTTTGCATTTAATAAAATTCAGGGATGCTTTGTGCAATTTACATGAAGCACAAGGGTGATTTTTTATTTTACCCTACACTTTTCCAAAATTCACGTTCCATTATTCATCAAACCTACCAACCTACAAATTTAGAATCCACTCCAATCAATAAAAAAACCCAACCTGTTTCAAGAATGAAGATGCCTTATCCTTCAAGCTTGAGTTCGAGTCAAGTTTTAAACCATCAGAAAAATGTTGAAAGTATGGTCCAAGTGTATATAAAATCCGAATAGCACAAGACAATTCTGAGCTCCCTCAGAGTCATCCTACAATACAACAGCAAACACAAGCACTGCCCCAAACTAATCCTCAAATAGCAACACGAAAAGCCTATTGTTGCCCAAAATCTAGGCTGCTTTCATGAACAAATTAAACCTGTCAGATGGATCACCACATCTCTATACCTACTCAGTCAGATTCACAACAAAATTTCAAGTTTACATCAACTCACTTCTCCATCCATATCATCATCAACTGATACTGTTCATCACTGCAACTAATACTGTTCATTACTGCGATCGATATGGGTGATTATAATACACCATACCAGGTGATTGAGTCGGCCGAAAACTACCAGGTGTCTGTTGAGGTACCATCAGCTGTTGTTGAGGCATCGTTGATGGCTGCTGGCCCATCGGTACCATCTGCTGCTGCATCAATGGTACCATCGAACTCACCATGTATTGTTGAGGGGGCACCGGTGGCAAAGAAGAAATATTACTATAATCATACAACCCCGCAATTCCACCGGATGGCTGCATATACTGAATCGGAGGTGGGTTAGGGTTAGGGATCGAATGATAGTGTGCTTGAGAGTTGGAAGCTTGATAAGGGTTCTGAGAAGGATTAGGGACAAAGGCGTTGGGATCTGAAACGGGCATATTTCCAGATGAGAAAGAAGATGCTGATGTGGCAGATGTTGATAGGCCGGCATTTTTGGCTTCTTCGGCAGCAAAGGTGGAAAGGACCGACGTCATGATGTACTGAGACGAGGTAGAAGCTGCGAGCTTGTCCGCAACTTCGGCAGCTATTGCTGAAGCCGATTTTTTAGATGTTTGCTCTGTCGTCTTTGAATTGGTACCGTTCGATGGTTTTGAGTCAAACACACGATCGTCATTCAATTTTTTTCGCATGTTTGTGGCTTCTTCTACCTGTGCCTGTGCAACCTGATGCATGGGTTCGAGCATAATGTTAGAACTGATTCTTGAAATAAAAGAGGCATAATGCATCAACAAATCCCTAAACAATCAATTTTTATTTCGATAGGTCCGTAAAGTATATTTTGTTTTAAAAAGCCTTCAGATATTGAAATTTTATTTTACGAGCTCCCTCGAGACAAAAATAGATGGAATTTTTAAATTTATCTCAATGGTCCCATTAAATAATATGTACGTTAATTTTACTAATATCCAGATCTGTTTTTGCAAGTCGTTTTAGCCCCAATACTTTAGGTTATGGGTAATTGAAATGGCTTTCGAAAAATAATTTTGTATATAATTAAAATTAAATAAAGCTGACATGTACATTATTTAACGGGACCATTAATGTGAATCAAGAAAATTTGTCAATCTACTTCTTGAGGGAGCTCGTGAATTAAAAATTACGATATTAGAGGACTTTAGAAAGAAAAAAAGTTTTAGAAAAAGTTTCAGATAGTTTAGGACCTTTTAATGCATTATGCCAATAAAATATCTCAACACATGGGAAATCGTCAGGGGCAAAAACCTGTATCTGTGTCCGAAGATTCTCCAGTTCAGATTCCTGCTATCACAATAATAACAGATGAATACATATTTAAAAACATTGACGAAATCTTACTCGGATTAATCAGAGGTATACCTGCTCATTAAGCGCACCTCTCAACTGAGACACGAGTGCGACTCTATTGTTTTCGACAGCTTTAAGTTTATCGATACATTCTTTCAAGATATTCTCTTCCTCCTCCAATTCTTTAGATAGGGTCTTTCGCGATGGATCCTTTGCTGAAGAAAGTTAGCAAACCTTAGTGTAAATACGAGGAACCATATTATAAGGAATGCTTAATTAGTAAATATGAGAATCTGCTGAAAAGTCCTGGATCACAAACTCCATTAGATATCAAGCTTCTCATAAGTAGTCGAATCAATTTCTCTTTCAAAGGTTTTTCTATAAGAGTGCACAACTAATACTCTTAAATGAAAACACCTAATACAATTAAGTGAAAAAAGCTAATACTGACCAACTAATACCATTTAAAGTGCACTTGAGTTTCACGGTGCAACTGGTGCACAAAAGTATCTGCCTTTTTATAACGAGTTAATAACTATCAACCAGGCAGACAGGCGGTGCTATTCAATTTAACAGCCAGTTTTTACCTTTCGTTAACGCCACGTCGACATCTTTTTCCATCTTTTTCACATGATGAACTGCTGATTTGCATTTACTCATTTCTTCATCTTCATTTGTATGATCGCTGAGCACCACATGAAACGCTGAAACTATCTTCTCTACTGTACCACCGATGCTCAATTTCTGGATTCAAAGCAAAACATTTAAAATAAAATAAAAATGTGTTTGCAATCAGAATTAGGTAAGTGAGGACATAAAAGAATTGATTAAAGGCTCCAAAAGATGCAAAAAAATAGTAAACCTCACCGTCTTTATAGATCGAGAATCCTTTTTAACTATTCTGACAGAACGAGATCGTTTCTTCCTGAGCTCCAAAGGAGGAGGTGATTCCTCTCCAAGCATTGCATCTTTAAGGCTTTTAGCATGGGAACCAAAAACTCTCCTTTCTTCCCATATTCCAACCTACGAGGACATAATTGTAATCAAGCATTTTCGATAATTCAAAACTAATTTAATACTCATGCCAAGAAAACATTATGGCATGATGTCACATATCCATATACGAAATGATACATTCCCTCCGTTCTGTTGCTTTGGGTGTTTCACGAAGATAAAGAAAGTAATTTAATGGAGTACTTATTATCAATTGTTCAAAATGATTAATAAACCCTTTTATAGGTCATCAATTCTTATTGGAAGTAGTAACAAGAAATGATAAATGAGTGTTAAAGTTGGAAAAAAATATTTAATTCCTCTTGGAACAATTTTTTTTCTCTAAAAAAACGGAGGGAGCAACAAATTCGGAAAGTTCAATTATGGTGTGTAAACAACTTCATAGACCAAAGTATATGAATAATCAACATTATTTGAGTTATGGAAAATGAGCAATCTTCTTATCGTCATATTAGAAAGGCAAATAAGCTCACCAATCTAGATACAACATTTTTTCCACGATCATCGCCTTGATTCACTACCTCCTTGAGCGCTGAAGGAAGAACCTTCCAGAACTCGGTGACATATTCATTTCCTTTACGCTTGCTGTTTTGTAGGATATCATTAGCAAGGTATAAAAGAGGTACTTTCTGGGCCATATCTGAACTGTGAAACTGTTTCTCCCATGTTGTAACAACGATGTCTGCTTTACTACGATGAAATATACACCAGTGTGATAAAGCTATAATCAAAGTTAAGGTATGACAATTATGCCCCCAAACTATCTGGCAATGTAATCAAAATGGTGCTACATAGGCATTACCCCTAGCTGGGCCTCTAAATAAAGAGTTAGTCTTATGTAAAATAGTTTTACAGTGCAACTGTTTCACAACTATCACTTTATTGTGAAACAACTAGTACCTTTTCATGGAAAAACTAATACCTTTTAATGAAACAACTAGTAATGTACAAAATACACACTAAATGCTAACAAGTTGTACGGAAGAACTGGTTTACATAAGACTTTGCCCTATAATAAACTGTATGGAACTGAAAGTATAATAGAATCGAATAACAAGTTTATGCGTTTCTGCTATTCAGAATGAAGCAATTCGAATAAGTGATGGGGGCTTACATCCTTCAACTAATGACATGTGAAACATATGTTCGTAAGAAACAGCATCCTTTAATATATTATCAGCTTGTCACTCAATTGATGCCATGTGAAACATTTGTTTGTATGAAATCGAAACTTCATAACATCATCGTATATTATCTAGACAATATTTGTCGTTTATGCAATTTCTACATAAGTATAAAGTATCAACACATCCAAAATTCATCAAATGGAGCGCTCATCGTATGGTATAATAGAACATAAACATGAAAAAGATAAAAGAAGATTTAAAAGAAAACAGAACTTGTCTAAACCCGACAAAAAGAAGCAGGATACTGATACATTTCCATAATAAGTCGAATGACACTTGTAATTCTTGACTACAAAAGACAACCGCAACGTGTAGAAGAGTAACATTTCAACGCATACCTATAAAACTAAATAGAGCAACAATCACTGTTCCATCTAAATGCATTATTAAATGCCATATCCATAGTTCAACCGAATCATCTAACTAGGCAGAAATCAAGAAAAACACCAGAATGCATCAAGGTAACTGCATTTCTTTATCCACTGATCATACACAGAATTAAATTAAAAAAAAAAAGCAATTGAGAATCATACAATAGTTTCTATCAAAGAGACATTTAAAAAGCAAAACACGAAAAAAATCGAGAAGGATACTTTCAATGCATTGCTGCGTGCTATTGAGCTTTGAGAGCTTCTCAGCAAGTATCTGTTCTTCGAACTGGCTATTCATCCCACCACCGCCAATGCTCAAACTCCACCCCCACCGCTTTCAACTTCACACAAAAACTATATATGTATATATCTGTATCTACTTGTATAAAATTGACGCACTAAAAAATCCCCAACTCAACTGAATCCAAGGCTAAAACCCTAATTAAGTATCGGAACTGAGAAAAAACAAAATGTTAAATCTCTAAGATGAGTAACCAAGAGGGTCTGCCGCAAAAGAACCAATTAATTGAATTAACTGCTTTGCATTGTGAATTTGCAACGAAAATTGAACAGAAAACTGAAAGAGGGAAAGTTTTTTATCAAACCAGAGTGGGAAAGAGAGGAGGTGCGAAGAAAGAAATTCGAAAAAATCAAGAATTCAAGATTTGTAATCAGCTATGGTGGTGCAAACCCTACAGTGTTGTGATTTTGGAACGGAATTGAAAACAGGGGTTTATACAGAAAAGAGAAACGTGTGTGAAATTGGATCTTGCTATTTCTGGTAAAGAGAAATCTGAGTATCGGTTAAGTCCAGTTTGTGTTGTGCGTGAAAAAAAAAGTGAAAAAAAAAAGAAAGAAAATTTCTTAAGTTTTGGGAGACGCAAAAATAAGAAACAAAAATTCATGGGTGTACTTGTGGATTCTAGTTATTATTGACATAAAAAAATAATAAATATTTATTTTTATTGGGTGGATCTCATTCTCCATCTAAATTTACATTTACCCCAAGAGCAAGTGCATCGATGTGTTGTGAAAGATGACAAAAACTCATATAAGACGATCTTATACATAAGACTGAATACAAACTAGCATAAATCAACATCCATTCATTTTAAAGTGTTCAAGCGTCATGTCCAAATTATGTTCCGACTCACCATGAGACCGTCTCACACAAGTGTACCTTATGAAAGATTATAACAACACAATTATCTATTACCATCAACAGTGACAGAGCCATGATTTCCGTCCAGGGGGCCCAATTATAATTAATAAAAAAGTACGATACTAAAAGTTTAAAGCAAAAACATAAATCAAATATCTGCATTTATATAATTAAAATGCTAAACGTAATTATATACATTTAAAAATAAAAATTTAATATATCTATATTGTAAGACTCCTGTTCGACTATTCATGTTTTGAAAGTGTTGAATGATAGCTTTGTTATAAACATTCTAAAATAAAATAAAAAAATCATGCATACAACCAAACAATCATTAAAAAACATGTCTTCTGTTTGATTACCTAGTATACTTTTGATGAGTTTCATTATCGAAAATGATCTTTCTAGTGTAGTTGTGGCAACATATAAAATTAATGATAACTTAACAAATAAATAAACTAATGAGAAAATAGTATACTTGTAGCAACCATCTTTTAAGCAAAACTTCTTATATCAACAACAATAAAGAAGGTCATCCAAACGCACCATGAATATAATTCTCTAGTTGAATTTCAAATTCCAGTAGAGCAACTAAGATTAATACAAACATATGTATGTGATTAAATATTATTCTATTATGTATATAAATATAAAATTATTTAAAAAATTTGAAAATTTTCAAAATTCCAGGGTCCTAAATTTCTCGTTTCGTCCTTGACTATCAATGTTGGATTGGCACTCAGGAATGACGACAGAGAGGAGAGCGAGACGAGGACTCGTTGATGAAGAGACAGGTAGAGAGAGGAGGCGCGAAACGACAACATTGGAGCAGAGGCCGTCTTTGATCGGAAGGATACACTTCAAAAATTTGATAATAGTGTAGGTCGAAATTTTGATAACATCATCAATTTTTATAATGGTGTAGAGTTTTTTCGATCTTACAAGTGGTTTTTTTTAATCGATGCTTTGTATTTTGATAATGGTGTAGATTGGGAAAATTGACAGTATTTGATAAGGTTTAGATCGAAAAATTTCTGATCGCAATAAGGCTCATATTTTCAAGGTTGGTGATGGTGAAGATAGATATGTTGAAAAACTGAGTTTCTAGGTTCTTTTTCACCGGCAACAATTGTTTGGGTTCAGGCCAGGTTGAGTGTAGAGGGTTCTGGGTTCTTCTCTGAACATGTGCACAATTTTATACATTGGTGCACAATTTTTTGCACCGATTCATAATATTTTATGCACAAGTGCTGAATTCTTTGCACTCATGCATATAGAAAGACAAGAAGACAAAGATTTTGCAACATTTTTTTGTAAAAGGAAGAAGAAGAAAGATAGTTTGTAATTGTTTTCAACTTCAGTTTTGTAATTTTTGGATTTAGATATATAAACTTCAAATTGTAAATAAATAAAGATGAATGTATATCTTTCTATTTTTGATTCTCATCAACCTCCTTAGGGAATTACAATAAAATGAAAGTAGGAGATAGAGTAGTATTTAGGTGCGGAGTGGGGTGTAAAGAGATGTGAAAAACTGAGGACATTTGTATCTTTTTACTATCTATTTTGCACCTATTAATAGTTGAGTACTTAGTTTGCACCTATTAATAATAGTTAAGAATATTTTGCATATATGGTTGATCCACTCAAAAATAAAAAGTCATCTATAAATATGATACATACTCCCTCCAGTACATAAATATGATTTCATATTTCCTTACATCCTTTATTACTTCTATCTAAAAAATTTTGTGTTCTTGAAATTTTAATTTCCATATCAAATGTTGTCACACCTGAGGCAATGTCAGAAGAGGAACCTGAGGAAGAACCATAAATTTTTGATGATCCTGGTGATTCAGACCCTTTCTCTGATCCTGATGCTTATGAGGTAATTTTTTCTGATGATGATATCTCTGATTCTGAGTATAATGATTTGGATAGTGACAAGTATGCAACTTATAAGAGAAGAATGTTTGTATAATGAAAGAGTAATTAAGGTTACTGATTTTGAGGATATGAACCTGATTAATTACTTTTCTGAGAGATCTTTGATGCATGCGGTTTAATATGTTGTTCCATATATTTCTGTGTGGGTCTATGAATTTTATGCAAATCTAAGGCCAAGTACTCGAAAGGTTCACTCTAGAAATTATGGAAATGTGAGGTTTAACGGTAACATCATCAAAATAACTCCTACATTGATCAACAAGTTTTTAAGAACTAGAATCATGGAAGACGAGGTTGTATCTGATATGGATAGGGTGATTACTGTTCTATTGGTGGATTGGTTAGAAAATTTGAAGAAATTGTCTACATCACTGCTCATAAGTCTCTATTTTGTTCTGCACAAACTTGTTTGCCACAATTGGTTGCCTACCAGAAACACCACCATTTTGACAAGAGAACGGGTTGTACTATTATACAAAGTTGGTCATTTGAAGAAGTTTGATTTGGGTCAAACTATCTTCAACAATTTGATGAGCTATGCTGGGAATATTTCAGGTGCTGGAGGAGTTGGGCCATGTGGAGTTCAAGCAGATGCATATGAGGAAGAAGAGGATACTGACAAGCTTATTGATGAATGTGCTGAAGAAGCTACCAGAGAAAGAGAAGAAGAGTTACATGGTCTTTATGGAGATCTGAATATCTGAAGAATGTGGAAAAAATACAACTAGGGGGAGTTCTTGAAGCAGGGGAAGTATTTGCATACTTTTAGAAGATGCAGCTAATATGATCATCCCAATCCTCCCCTCCTACTTCTTCTTAGAACTAGTTTTCTGCCGTGAATTGCACGAGCCTATTGGAAATTTTCACTTTAAAAAGCAAGAATTCAATGCTCCAGTTTTTTAAGAAAAAAAAAATAGAGGCTCAACTTATTACACCCTCATGTGATTAAAAATTACATAACTTCTATTATTATTTCGAGTTAAAAATATTAAATGTTAATCAAATCAGAGAAAGATTGTCACATGCGTTTCAAAAAATTTAATAAAGAATACCTTTTTAAAGAATAATGAAAAAGCTAAATCAAGATTAGAAAATTGAAATAAGCAATCAAATCAAACTTACGTCTTATTTTCAATTATATTTGGAATAGTGAAAAACACTTTTTTCTAAAGTAGGTAAAGACCCAATTTTTTTCGGAAAAAAAATACTTCTAGTGTTCTAATAAAACTTGAAAACACCATCTTAATGTAAATAATATCTTGCATGTGAACAAAATATAATGTATACCCAATCTGCAAATTAAGCATGCCACAATTTAGGAATAAATTGTAAAATATTCTTTGTGTATTGGAAATATCATGACATGGATCTGATAGTGTAATAAGATATAAAAGCATTTTGTCTTACATTTTGTCTTATGCGACGGATCTGATAGTGCAATAAACGTTAGTCAAGTAGTCGTAATATAAATCACAATGGTGTTTAGCATATACAGTTACATTACATGCCTATCAAAAGTATGCAATTGAACTCTGAGTGCCACGAAAACAATTAATTACACTATATCACAAATAAAAACACTCTAATTCGTTGAACATCCACTCTTCCTGCAAAGAATAAAAGGCAGTGAGCAGAGAACGTGTAAACCTCTAGTTTCAAAGATTGTTTTGACATTCATTACAGGCACAACATGTGCTTACGAACACTAAGATAAGATCATCCATCATAGGAGTAGGACCAACCAATATACTTGGATAAATATTATATATATGGACTGATCTTTGTTTTACTCAAATCCTCGTAACACACCATGTTAGAAATAATCAATCTCGTACTGCACTGTATCTCGCAACCAACAAAACGAAAACACAGAAAATAAATTGAACCGAGTCAAGGATAAATCCTTTTCCTCGCAAGACAAAATACGCCCTGGATAGTGCTCACAGGATCGTGCGTGATTGCCCCAAAAGGTAAAACGGTTCAAAGTAATATATTAGTAGCACCACTAAAATAATACTATCGTCGAACTATCGGAGTATGAGCAGAGAGATGGGAAGAAGATATGTACGCAAAATTGCAGAGTAGTTTTTCGTAGGATTCGAAAGTAAACTGAGAGGAATTATGAGGGTCAGTATATATATAGACGGAATTCTGAAGGGGAGTTGAGGAAAACGTGGGAAGCCCACGAATTCAGCGGGGCGGTTTTGACCGCATGAGACCGTCCAGGTTTGTTGAACCTATGATTCGAATTCAAATTTCGAACAATCGATAAACTTAGCTCCGCACACGGATAATTCAGGACTCCTGGGCCGACCCAAATCTGGATGGGCCACCCAATTAATTAAGTCCAAAAATAAATGGTCCAAATTAGGATTTTTGGTATCTAAAAAGATATATGGGCCCCCAAAACCCACCCAAAGTCCAATTGAACCGAGGCCCGGGCGCGGGCTCGGGGGGGCGTGTGGTTCATGGTTAGGGTCCCCATGCATCATTTTGGAGAACATGACCATAAACTTCTATTTATACTAGGAAACTTTCCTTCTAGTTTCCAATGTGGGATGAGTGGGAAGACTACACTTGGTCAACACTCACCCACTAATTACTCTCTCACTAGAACTGTTGGGATATTTTAGTTTTGATGAATTATGCCAAAACATTATCAACTTGTGTTTTTGAAGCTAATCTACAGATAACAAGTTGTGGGGGAACGAGAGAACAAATTGAGGGGAAACTCTCAAAATCGATTTAAGATGATCGAGATCGATTTAGGTCACAGAGACGAGACCGATCGATATGAAGATGAAGTTAGATGAGTTCCGAGTTAACTCATGAAATCATGCAAAATCGAAGAGAAGAAAATCTAAGCCACCGATCGAAGATCGATGACGGCATGAACTGACCGATGATCGGAACAATGAGTGATATGGTGATCAAGATCGATGACTGGAAATGCACTGATCGATGATCGGAAGAATCAATGATATGATGATGGTGATCGAAGAGCGCATAAGCCGATCGAAAGAAATTGACCGAAGATCGAAGAGAAGGTTGCGGATCGGAAGAGGAGCGGATGAGACCGGTCGAGATCGACGTGATCGAGATCGGATATGAAGATGAGTAGATGATCAAGATCGACGCGTGATTGAGATCGGATGTCTTAAACCGATATGCTAAACCTAATGTAATCGACCGATGCTATCCCGAGATGTTGATCCGAAGATGTGTTGATCGATCGGTCGAATTTGATCGGATCAAAGAAGAAATCGGATAGCTCGAAGTCAAAGTGACTGAAGGTCGATGTCCGACCAGAGAATCGAACTCAGTCGGCTGAGTGTCGATTATGCCCGATCGTATAAGGTCCGGGCCAAGAGAAGTCTGCTGAATCAAGTATCCTGAGGCTCAGATGAGAAATCTGAGACTCAGATAGAACTGAAGACTCAGTATGTCTCTGAAGACACTGAGACTCAGAGAATCCTGAATGATTCCAAGGCGAGGAATCTAAGGAATATAGCCGTTAGAATCAGCTGACGTGGACCAATGAGAGGAAGACAACCAGCCTGAAGAAGCTGCTGTACTTACAAGAATAGTATGGATTTGAATGTGATTCTCTCCAACGGTAACATTCAAATCCACACTATAAATACAAGGTCTTTCATCATTCTAATGTGTGGATGCGTGGAAATTATAGCACGAGATGCTCCAGAGCCAAAGAGAGTTATACCCAAAGCATTCCCACCCTAGAACACAAGTCTGTAGATATACAAA
This sequence comes from Stenogyne calaminthoides, assembly GCA_037126765.1. NCBI lineage: Eukaryota > Viridiplantae > Streptophyta > Magnoliopsida > Lamiales > Lamiaceae > Stenogyne > Stenogyne calaminthoides. The sequence continues at coordinate 29,692,731 of JBBCBC010000022.1, read as the reverse complement.
TATATTCAAAGAGTGTTCTAGAACCCAATCTAAGCAACCCACGATGTATCCTAAGCTTAGAGAGATTTTCCCATCCTTAGCATTGAGGCTAAACAAATGTAAGGGAAAATCTCAACCTAGTTGGAAACCAAACAAACCTTACCCAAATCAGTCGGTTAAGTTTGTAGGTGAGTGTGAACTCGGTAAACATCTAGCAATCCCGAAAGGGAGGGTAGGCAATCCCGAGTGAGGGTGATAAGTCCCGTTGGAGTGAGAACTCGTTAAATATCTAGAGGCGAACCCGAGAGGGTGATAAGTCCCGTTAGAGTGAGAGCTCATTAAATATCTAGAGGCGAACCCGAGAGGGTGATAAGTCCAGTTGGAAGGAATTTCCATAGGAACAGGGAGAGTGGATGTAGGAGCTTGAGCCTCCGAACCACTATACATTGTTGTGTTGTTTACTGCTTTACGTTCTTATCTTGTCATATGCATTTGATTATAAGCGAAACACAACACATGAGCTTAAAACGCAAAAATTGGAATTACTCTGCCCTCACCCCTGTTTTATATGCATCGCTTTCAAAATGTTTTGCTTCCGCACGCGCAAAATGGGTTTTCCACCGGAACCAACAAGAACATTAATGTCTCATCTTCTTTAATTAATTTCTCACTCACCGAAATTCGATTTTGAGATATTATCTACTCCGCGAGTAAAACGATCTCGTCACGTTTAATTTACAAAAATTAACGTTTTAATTCCTCAATAATTTGGTCAAACTTGAGTACTAGGATACTCTCAAAACCAAATTTCTAACAATCCCACACATGAGTGAAAATTGCATCTATACAGATTTAGGATCATCGTTCAGCTCACTTGAGACTATGTTGTTTCAGGATAAGTAGTTTGTGGCTTTGAACTTTCCTTAGCCCAGCACTGTCGGGTACACGACGGTTTAGTGGACATAGTGCCTTGAACTAATCCACCTTAATGTATACCTTACAGGCAGTGCAGACACAAGTCAGTCTCGACTCCGATTCGTTCTCATAGTTTTGTCCATTTTAGCCATGGACACCCTTTTGTGTTTCATAAATGTTTGGTCGAAGCGGCCCTCACTTCTCATTTACATAGGTGATCTCCTCTCGAGTATCTCGTCATACTCAGTCCCAACTGGACCTTTAGGAATCATTAAAAGTCAAAAGACTTAACCTTTATCACATTTTACGGGTGCTCAACACTTGACGTAGTGCTGTCAGGAATGGTCATGATTTTCAAGTGTTGTACAACTAACATTCACAGTTTAGTTTTACCCTTTGAACCAAGTTCTTAGGATCTCCAGTCATCATGGTTGGGTTTCCACTATTTCAGTTTTTCTTTGTGGATTTCAGACCCATTCCCTCTATCAGCTTATTCATTTGATCTCGGCATATGCTCTTTGTGAGCGGATCCGCTATGTTATCCTTTGACCTTACATAATCAATGGTTATAACCCCAGTTGAGATCAAATGCCTAATAGAGTTATGTCGACAAAGGATATGTCTCAACTTTCCATTATACATAATGTTCGAAGCTCTACCTATAGCAGCTTGACAGTCACAATGTACCATTACCGATGGTAGAAGTTTGTTCCAACAAGGAATGTCTTCCAGAAAATTACAAAGCCATTATGCTTCTTCACCAGCTTGATCTAAAGCGATGAATTCTGATTCCATTGTGGAACGGGCTATACACGTTTGTTTTGTGGATTTTCACGATACAACTGCTCCTCCAATAGTGAACACATATCCACTAGTGAAAAACGAGTCTTTTGTATCCGATATCCAATTAACATCGCTATGCCCTTCAAGTACAGCTGGATACCTTGTATAGTGTAGCCCAAGGTCAAGGGTGTACTTTAAGTACCTTAAAACCCTTCTGAGAGCTTTCCAATTATCCTGACTTGGATTGCTCGTGTACGTGCTCAGCTTGTTTATGCAAGATCAGGACGTGTGTGTTAGTGTTAGTGTCCTAGAGACAATCTATTGTAAGGACATAATACTCGATGATATTTAGTTTGATTTAATATTATAGTTCATTTAATATTAATGTATGGCAATACACTTGTTTGAATATTATGTTTGATTGTTTGCATATATTCATACAAGTGTTCCCATGAGTCATTGCTGTCATTGAGGTTGTGAGAACTCAGATGACTTAAGCATGATTCTCAAATAGCCCCGATCAAGGATCATCAAGAATGGGATATTGATGATGCAATGGAGATTGGTGTGCGATCTGCATCATACTCTTAGAGAGTGTAGTAAGATCTCACTTACTAAGAGATACTAGGTATCTCATGATGGATGCACAAATACCTTAGAGGGTATTGGTATATCCATCCGAAGAACCGTTTGATGTTGTTGTAACCTAGATTTTACGTCTAGGTCAACACACAAGCAATGGATCGGATCAAGCAAGTAACAAACTATAATTGTAAATAACACTCGAATTTGATTACCCAGTTCGTCTTTTGAATAAGACTACGTTTGGGGGCGCCCAAGCCAGGAATATTTTATTATTATTTTCTGCCAAAAAATCTAAGATTGCTCCCTTTACAATGAAAAGTACATGTTGTATTTATAGACAAGAAATTAGGTCACTGATCTTCGTGGGCTTCCTCCACGGGCTTGCTGAAGCTCCTGCTGCCGGTGCTAGGGTTTTCTTAACCAACCCACGATTTCTGCATCCGGATACACTTGCCTTGCTTATGCCCCGCGATATCCGCACCGTTAACTGCCCATATCTTTACCATGTTTATCTCTTCGTCGACTTCGAATTGAAGTCATTTCCGACCTGCGGTCTTCCCAAAGTCGCTCCGCGACTTTCGTTTATTTCCAAGTCACTCTGCGACCTCCCCAGCCCAAGTGAAGTCGCTCCACACTGACTGATTCATGATAGAGAGTCGCCTCACCGGGTCGGATTATTTCATGCCACAACAATTGCCCCTCAAGTTGAGGTCACATGCTTGCATCGAGGCCTGGACTTGACCCGTTATTTGATCGACCTGTGGCAAGTCGACCTCGGGAAGCATTCCCGAGGTGCATGGTCATCCTCGGGGAGGCGAATCGTCACCTCGGTTCCTGGAATCGGTGTGATACCTGATGGATCCTTCATGATTACTCGGTAGATAGGTGATGTCATACGCCGCGAGCCCTTCCAATTGGTGACCACGGTGTCGACTACGCGCAATTTGTGCGACTTCGTTTCCTCCGGGGGGTCCTAAATATGCTCATATTACACTTTGACCCCCCTTCTTCTCTATAAGAAGGGCTAGGTTTTTGGGCATAAATCCATTTCCTCCCAACTTTCGCACAGCCAAAATCCTTTTCGAATCCAAGCTTCTTCATTTCCGGCGAGCCTTCGAATTCCCATCGAAACTCAACTCAGGTAATCCTCTCGTTTCTTCACACTTTTTTCTATGGCCACCGATCCTCCGATGTCCGTTGTCCCTCGGCCCATGATCCCCTCGTCTTCAGAGGAGGACATCATGGCGATAGCCCATCTCCGGCAACACCATAGCTCCAGTTCGGACGCTAGTCAAGAGGGTGGGTCCTCGCCGGCGGTCATCCGGAGTATTGTTCAGGATACCGAGGGCGTAGACGAGCGATTTTTGCAAGAGTTGGAGGAAATCACTCATCTTCCTCCTCTGGATATCAGCCCCCCCCGCTCAGCCGCGTCAGAAAGGGGACAACCGGCCGACACTTTGGCCCCGACCCGGGATTATGGGGCCTATGAGCGAGCCTTCGACTACCACTCCTATTCGACTCAGGCTTGTACAAACGACCTGAATGCGACTATAGGAGGTCAGATCATTCTGAGTACATGGCTTCCGACCTCGCAAAGTACAAGTCAGTCTTATCTGACCGACACGTGCGCTCCCTTCATCGGCTGTATAAGGTGCCTCAAGACGTACATTTCTATGGGGCGACCTCTGATGAAAGTGCCGACCAGCCGCCTCCCGGGATGATTGCGGTCAATGAGCACACCATGGAGGCGGGAATTCGCTTTCCCCTTCACCCGACCATCTTCCATTTGTTGGCTGCCTGGAACCAAAGCCTTACACAAATCACTCTGAACGGTTGGAGCTACATACTTTCCACCATGACCGTTCTGGGACAGGCCGGGTTGAATCGGATGCCGACTCCTGGCGAGATCGCTTATGTGATGACGACAATCGCCCAAGCCGACAACTATAACGCCGTGCGACTTCGCAAGGGTCGGGAACTTGTGAGTGGGATCCCGAACAAGGTCGTTGACTAGCATCAGAGGTGGTGGTTTGTCGGGGGTGCTTGGGAATCCGCGGATCCTTCAAGTACACTGTCCATTCGGGTTCCCACGGATTTTGTGCGTCGAGTTGAACACGGTAAATCTTAACTTCTCACACTTCTGAGGTTGTACTGATCTAATTCTCTTCTTCTTTTGTAGTGTTCACTCCTCAAACCGCCGACCTGTATTGGGATTTCCTGGAGGCCTTTAAGATCGTCCGCGACACTCCTCCGAGCCTCCGCGACGTCAACGCCTTGAATTCCGAGCTCGATCGGCTTAAAGCCAGACTCTACACATATCCCCACCACCTGAACATTCCATGTGAGTATATTTATTGATGCTTTCGAACTTTCATATATATGTGGCTGACTTTTCCTCTATGTGGGCAGTTCCCGACATCCCCGTCTATCGATGTCAGCCTTCAGCGTCGATCATGACATCCCGCAAGAAGTCGGTATTGGACCAGATGAAGCATGTGGTGGCTACTGATGCCCCTCCTCCAAGTCCGACCCCCATCGGTCCCTCTGCCACTGATAAGGGCAAGAGAAAGTTGAAAAACCCATCTTCATTGGGTTCCGAGGCCGCTCGGAAGAAGACGAGGGAGGAAACCAGCCAGGGGACCAGGAGGTCGCAGCCTCACCCGGCCTCACAGCCCGCCTCTGCTCCCTAGGAGATCGTCACCCGGAGGACGATTCCTGGTTAGGCTGGGACGCTGACCGCATGAAGGAGTAAGTTTTGATTGTGTGAGTCCTCACGTTCCTGTCACCTCTTTGCTTAATCAACTTAAATGCTTTCTTTGTAGCCCGGAGCTTACCCCGCACAAGTTCGGTCCCGAGGCGCTGAGTTTCCTGAGGTCGAGTCACGTCGTCCCGGCCGGGGTCCCTGAGAGCTGGCATGCTTACCTCCTGAGGGGTCTACAGAATCTGACCTGGGGTTGGACGCAGTCGGACCATGGCAATGCCCGTCGTCAGAAAGTGACGGGCAACTTGTACTCGGCCCTCGCTCACTCCTAGAAGGCGGTCCTCTATCTGGAGAAAACCAGCGCCCAGCTGGAGGCGAATTTGGATGAGCTGAAGAAGGCGCAAGTGAGGGTCGCCGATCAGGCCAAGTTGCTGCTTTCCACGGCCGATACCCAGAAGAAATTGGAGTCCTCCAACTCCGAGCTGACCCAGCGACTTTCCGACCTCGAGGGTCACTTGACGGAGGTCGAGGGTGAGCTGAGGGAGGAGAAGGCGAGTGAGGTCCAGCTGGAGGGTGAATTGGCTGAGGCCGGGAGGGTGCTGGTCGCCAAAGAGGATGACTTTAAGAGGACCGAGGAGCTAAACACCAATTTTGCATATGTGATGGCGTACGTCTGGGCCATCCGGGTCTTTCACAAGGCCAACCCAGCTGGCAACCTTGACTCCTTCGTTGCCGAGCTATCTGAATATGTCCGCGACTACCCTCTTGCCCCCACCGTCCTCCTGGAGATTAAGGATTTGGAAGATATGGGTGTCGACCTTTCCTTCTTCACTAATCCGAGCGGATCATGCGCCCCGTTCCCAACTCGGAGAGCGCCCAGCCGGGGTCTGAGTCGATCCCCAAGACCCCCTTGCTGGAGGCCACAGAGAAAAACACCGGGGAGAGGCCGAGCGGCAGTTCTGAAGGGTCTTGAGGGGAGGCAGCCTTCTGATTTTGCTCTTGATGTACTCTTTTCTTTTTGAACTTTTGATGTATCAGCCTTCGGGCAACTTTCATGTAACGGCCTCCGGGCCATTTATCCAGTTTAAATGAAATTTCTCTTTTTCATTCCTTTGTTGAGTTGACTTGATTTCCTTATGCGACCTGATAACCTCCTAGTCCTTGTCGTCTTATTGTTAATGCGACTTTATTTTGGACATAGTTTTTAGTCATCTTATAAAGTCGGGGAAGGTCGCCCCTCAAAGGGTGGCGATCTTTCCTCTGGTATGTCGAAAGTCGTACCTCGGGTAACTTATGTTTTCTTTACATAATCCCTTTGGGTTTTACACAGGAGTTTTGAAAAAAATAAAAGACATTATTAATTATAAATGGAAGTTGATTACAAGGGTGTGAACCTACTGATAATATTTCCTTAAATGAGTTGCATTCCACGGGTACTGAGCCTTGGTGCCGTCTGGTCGTTCGAGCTCGTAGGCTCCATTCTGTAAGATCCTTGAGATTTTAAATGGGCCCTCCCAGTTTGGACTGAGGGCTCCCTTTGACTCTCCGAGTACCTTTTTCAATACCAAGTCTCCTTCTTTGAAACGTCGGAGTCGCACCTTAGAGTTATAGTACCTCTTTGACCTTTGCTTGTATCTTGCATTTCTCATGTTGGCCTCTAAACGCCTTTCTTCGAGCAGGTATAGATTCCTGGCCAAGGCCTCGTCGTTGTGATTGAAAGCGACTTAACTTGTGCGGAGATTGGGGAAGTCGACTTCCGCAGGTACGACCGCCTCTGTCTCGAAAGCAAGTGAGTAAGGAGTTTCTCCTGTTGAATTTCTGCAGGACATTCTGTAGGCCAACAATACATCCGGGAGCTCTCTAGCCCATTTTCCTTTCCCTCCCTCAATCTTGGCCTTGAGAGTGTGTTTGATGATTTTGTTCACTGCCTTGACCTGACCGTTTGACTGTGGATGATATGGGGTCGAGAAGAGCTTTGTGATCTTCCATTTCTTGAAAAAGGTGTCGATTTTGAGGCCGTCGAATTGTTTACCATTGTCAGATATGATTGCTTGTGGTAAACCAAATCTGCAAATGATGTTCCGCCATATGAATTTGATGACGTGATCTTGATCTATGGTCGCTAGTGCCTCAGCCTCGGCCTATTTTGTGAAGTAATCTACCACCACCAGGGTGTATTTAACCGAGCCTAGAGTTGTCTGGAGTGGGCCAATGATGTCTATCCCCCACTTTGCAAATGACCAAGGACTGAGGATGCTGATGAGCTCTTCTGGGGCAGCTTTGATGGAAGGGGCATAGATTTGACATCTATTGCACTTGCGAGCGAAGACGATGGCATCGGCCCTTAGTGTAGGCCAAAAATATCCTTGCCTTGTGGCCTTATGGGCCAACGATTCTCCCCCGGCGTGGTTTCCGCATGCCCCTTCGTGTATTTCGCGCAGGATAACTTGCCCTTGTTCAGGTGTGATACAACGAAGTAGGGGTATGCTGAAGCCTCACTTATACAGCTCGTCATTGATCATTGTGTATCGTGCGGCTCGTAGTTACAATTGCCGAGCTTGGACTCGATCAATTGGAAGGAGACCTGTTGTCATGTGTTCAATGATGGGAGTCACCCAGCTCGATGTTGGGGTTTCTAAGGTCGCGACTCTCACGTGTGCGGTGGATGGGTGGGATAATGTCGTGATGGTGACATCCTTCATTTCTGGTGACCCTTCGGAAGTCGTTAGCCGTGCTAAAGCATCAGCTCGCGAGTTTTGTTCTCTCGGGATTAGTTTGACATGGATCTGTTCGAACTTTTGACACAACATTTTTACAATCTCTTGGTAGGCTGCCTTCCTGTCGTCCCGTGCTTCGTATTCCCCTAAGACCTGGTAGGCCACGAGCTGAGAATCTGTGTGAACTTGCAGTATTTTGACACCCATGGTTGTCAACATTTCTAGGCCGCTGATGAGTGCTTCATATTCGACCTCGTTGTTAGTCGCAGGGAAGTCAAAAGTGATGGCATTATGGAAGGAGATGACCTTCGGGCTTGTCAGAACCAACCCGTCCCCCAATTTATGGGAGGTCGCTGACCCATCCACAAATAGCTCCCATGGCGGGCTGTTTGAACACCCGGCCTCTGATGAGAAGGTAAGCTCGACGATGAAATCGGCTAGTGCCTGAGCTTTAATGGCAGGCCAGGGTGCGTATGTTATTTTGTATTATTCGACCTCAATGGCCCATTTGAGGCATCGGCCCGTTGTATCTGATCGGTGCAACACATTCCTTAGAGGTGTGGAGGTGAGGACTTCGACCTGATAATCGAAGAAGTACGACCTCAGTTTCCTTACGCTCATGACTAGCGCGTATGCCAATTTCTCTAGCACCGGATATCGCTGCTCGGTTTCGTTCAACGTTTGGCTGACGAAGTAAATCAGAAATTCATTCCTGTCTTCTACTCGGACGAGTACTGCACTCAGAGCTGTTTCCGAGGCCGCGAGGTATAAGAAAAGCTTTTCCCCTGGGACTGGCTTCGATAGAATGCTTACATCTGCCAGATAAGCTTTGATTTTATCAAAAGCCTCCTGGCTTTATGGTGTCCATTCAAACTTAGACTTCTTTCGAATCGTGTCGAACAATGATTTGCATTTATCCCCCATTCGGGAGATGAACTTGTTCAGAGTGGCCATACAACTTGTGAGTTTCTGTACCTCTTTCACATTTCGAGGTGCTCCCATGTCTAATATTGCCTTGACTTTTGCAGGGTTGGCCTCTATTCCTCGCTTGCTGACCAGATGTCCCAAGAACTTTCCCAGATTCAACCCCGAAATTGCATTTCTTAGGGTTAAGTCGCATGTTGAATTTTCTTAGGATGACAAAAGTTTGTATCAGGTGCATCAGGTGGTCTTCCAACCTCAGGCTCTTGATGACTATGTCGTCCACGTAAACCTCCACCGATTTTCCGATGAGGTCGGCAAACATGTGGTTGACCAGTCTTTGATATGTTGCCCCTGCGTTCTTTAAACCAAAAGACATTCTTTTTCAACAGTAGATGTTCTTTTCTGTCAGGAAAGAGGTATGCTATCGGTCTGGCTCGTGCATAGCTATCTGATGATAACCTGCACAGGCATCCATAAACGACATCATCTCGTGACCCGCCGTATTATCTATCAGGTGGTCGATGTGGGGCATCAGGCAGAAATCCTTTGGACAAGCACTGTTGAGGTCGGTGAAGTCGATACATAGTCGCCAAGTACCGTTCAACTTTTTCACCAACACGACGTTAGCTACCCATTGGGGTTGATCGGCCTGTGTGATCAAGTTATCGTCTAACAATTTCTTCACCTCTTCGGCTAATGCCGCATATTTCTCTGGGCCGAATTTCCGCCTTTTCTAGGCTATCGGCTTCCGAGCTGGATCTATGAGCAATTTATGACACGCGACCTTTGGGTCGATCCCCACCATGCCTTTGTGTGACCATGCGAAAACGTCCAAGTTCTTTTTGAGAAAGTCGATGACTTCCCCCTTCAGGCCGTCTGGTATCTTGGAGCCTATGATTACTTCTAGATCCGGTCGGGCTGGGTCTATTTTGACTTTCTCGAGGTCTTCCCCCGGGAGGCCCTCGGGGTATCTTATTGGGGGTCGTCTATCTCTGCTTCGAGCAGAAATTCTTCTGGTTCGGGCCCCATTCTTGGATCGAGGTAGTCATGACTTCTTTTCTTATTTGTCTTGTTACTCAATATCTATTAGAAGTATTTGTTTGCTTGATATTAGTGCGGAATTGAAAAGAGGCGAGGAATAAATCAAACAACCTCTTACATCAACTTGGTCACCTTTGACGGTGCCGACCAGCCCACTCTTGGTGGGAAACTTTACACAAAAATAAAAAAAATTGAGGATGCAGCCTCGAATTCATGCTCAAAGGGCCTCCCGAGGAAACCGTTATAGGAGCTCGTGAGGTCGACAACTAGAAAATCTAAAAGCCTAGTGGCCCTAACTTCTTCATTCAAAGTAGAAACTAATTCAATCGCTAGGCAGATCATCCCTGTCGGCTTCACAGTTGCATCTCCAAAGCCCTTCACGACGTGGTCGCATGTGGTGATGTAGGCGTCATAGTCCCCGAGCTGGTCTAGGTTCTTCTTGAAAAGGATGTTGTAGAACGCTCCTCCATCTACCAGCAAACGGCATACGGTAGTGCCCATGATATTTGCCTTAATTACCAAAGGGTCGACGTTTGGATAGACTATGCAGACCTTATCCTTTTTGCCAAATTCGATCGTGCTGGTCTCCTCCCCTACCGTGAAAACCGGTAGCACCATCTTTCTGGCATTTTCTATCTCCCTTATCTCCGCCTTCAATCGCATTTTGGATGAGCCGGCTGTGGAGAGCCCCCTGTTGGGGAATTAATTGCACGGATCTATTCGGGATGAATATTTAAATACAAATTTAATTCTAACAATTATTACTAGCATGAATTAATCCTATATTAATTCAAATAATAATTCAACAACAAATCATGCATATAAACAGTTCACATAAATCCTACGCATGCGGAATTGCTACGGGTTTACGTGAACTAACCTCTTGGAGTGGCAATGGTCTCGTCGATAAAAACACACCAAAAAGCCTTCCCAAGTATTCCCTAGTCCTTGCTCGTCAATCCGGTGGAAGGAAGCTCGCGAACAATTAACAAAAGAGAAAATAAAAATTTGTTGCACCACATTTGTGGATTTACTAATTTTTCTAGCACATGGAATTGTACACTCATAATTGAAATTTTCGAAAATACACAATCTGTCGACGTTTCAAAATATTTGATATTTTATCGACGCTGATATTTTCCCGAAAAATCAATTTTCGTGTTCCCTGGGGATGAAACATTCATCCCCTATTTATAATAGAGAGGGGACGAAAATTAGGGCTCAAAATAGGGTTAGGAAAGACCTTTTCTTGATCTCCAAGAAATCTTGAATATATCCCATATATTCTTCTTTCCATGTGTATTTTTCCACAAAAATCTCACACCCTTATTTAACCCATTTTTTTCGAAATTAATAGGAGGATTTTCAAGATTGGATCTTTCTTGAATTTATGAGATATTCTTGTATTCCAAGAATACATATCTTTTTCCATAAAATCTTTTCAAGAAAATCAAGAAAATCCTTCTTCCTATTATTACTCTATATATTTCGAAAATCACAATTAAAGAAACCAAGTGGGAGATTTCTTGAATTTATGGGATAATCTTGTATTCCAAGAATACTTATCTCCTTTCCATAAAATCTTTTCAAGAAAATTCTTCTCCCTCTTTTTCTTTAATAATTTAAAAATTTAAGGAAAATAATGCAACAATAATTTATTTTATTTTTAAACACATTTTTCAGTTATTGGACTTTATGTTGGGCTACTTGAGGGGCCTTTAGGAGAATTAAGATTGGACCTTCCAATGGATCTTGAATTATCAATATTGAGCCACAATATTATTCAAGCCCATAAATATTAATTAATCCCACTACATAATTAATATTGCACTATCCATCTCAACCCATATTACAGTCAATATGGCTCCCAGTTATTATTTCCCGTGTTTAAGATTATCTAGCCCATTAATTAATTCAAGCCACTGAAATAGCTTTCCATTAATTAATATCTTTTATCCTTGGTAAAGGAAATCGGTTCAACATTATTATCCATACCTAAAACTAGTTCCACTTGCAAGATTTGGTATGATAAAACTTATGAACCTCCCAAGGGGGCAAATCGAACAAACGTGCTTTGCACACGCGATTCTCCTCGTATTAAATCTTAGCAATCGCATGTGACCAATAATATTGCCCAAGATATAAAGTATTGAATCTCGTTGATTCTCTACCCGTAATAAGTCAAAGTAATAATTACTAACCACACGCGATCCTATTTAAGGGACAAAGATTAAGAAATAACGAACCACTGAGGTCTAATTCTTCCTAGTTCAGTTCTGAAGAATTTGTCCTCCTGTGGAATCCTATTCAAAGGCACTAAACATGCACTAGTGTAATCTCTTGGTCAAGACAAGCCAATCCCGAGCCTTTACACTTCAACCTTTCACGATGGATTGTTCATTTCCATCTAGGTCGTGAATGGTGTACTTTTTTGTTACAAAAAACCTGTTAATTTAATCTTCTGTGATCTGGTATCACTAAATTAACTACAATGTAACACGTACTATTTATTGAACAATTATGCAGTAAATATATATAACATTCGATGATATTTAAAGCATCAGTGATAAACAATTTATTTCAGTAAATAAGACCGAAATTCAGTTTGATTATACAAAGTAAAAGCATACTTTCCAGTATAATCCCAACACCCCCAACCATCCCGAGCGGGGAGAGGGTGTGTATGATGCGACCTCCAATGCCCTCAGGCATGGGTGGCACTGGTCGTTCCCCTCTGGCCGGCGTTTCCTGGAGCGGGTTCTGCCTGCCGAGGTCGGTTTGCCTGCCGATGGCCTCCCTGGGCCTGATCTTGATTCCTCTGAGGTCACTTGACAAACTCATCCAACAACCCATCATCATACAACCTCCAAAGCTGGGGAAGTAGATCCTTGCACTCACTCGTGTAATGGCCTGTCTGCTCATGAAAATGGCAGAACTTGTTGGGGTTCGACTTGCCCTTATTCTTGATAGGTCGCGGCGGGAGGAGTAATTCTCATTCTCTGATCTGGTTGTAGACATGTCCAGGTGTCATGCCTAGTGCCTCCATCAACTTTACTGGGATGTTTTTTTCGAAAGGCTTGAAGCTCCCGGGTGCCTTGTAGTGACCCCCGGTTTTCTTGGAGTTTTACCTCGAGTCTGCAACCTCTTTGCCATCGGAGAGTCTAGATTCCATAAGTTCTGATGCATGGATAAGATCGCTAGATCGACTTCGGAAGTGGGAATAGCTGACTGGATATTCGGTGGTCATGCGCCGCCATAGTTTGATTCCCTTTTTAGGCCGGAAACGGCCCCAAGTACCTTGGCCTCGTCTCTGATGGGGTCCCTTCGAGGATGAGTTTATCGATCCTTTCAATTTAGGATCGATCTAACTCTGTGTCCCCTTGTTGGGTATTCATCAGTCGCTGTCTGGTCGCAGGTCGAGGTGATAAGGCTGTGAAGTGGGTTAGGAACAATCTGGCGAGCTGTTCGAACGTGTCCACCGAGAAAGGTGGCAACGAGGTAAACCACTGATGAGCCTGGTCACTTAGGGTCAGATAAAACAACTGACATTTTCTGGCATCAGAGGCGCCCATGGAGGCCATGTAGGAGTTGTACTTTGCTATGTGGACCCTTGGGTCCGAGTTCCCACTGTAGCGATCTAGAGCCGCTGTGTTGATTTTCCTTTGGGTAGGTGCCAAAGTAACCATAGTTCCGAGTGGAGAATCTGGGATGATGAGGCTGTGGTCTGCCCCCGCCGGCCCACTCTGGTTCTCCACCCGCTCGAGAAGTCGCTGGACCGTTCGGGCTAGCGCGTCGATCTTCACATCGCGATGATCCCTGGATGGGAAGGTATCTCGTGGGTCGCCATGGTGGATTGCCAAGCCTCTCGGTAGCTCGTCGTGATGCATGTTTAGGGCTAAAGTGAGGTCTCGCTCCACCTGGTCGGCAAGTCGGGGCTGAGACTGAGCCTCATCCTCGATGATCATCGGGGCTTTATGGACCCCTTGATTTCCAAGTCGACCAAACACATTGCCCGATCCCGCCGGTTTTTTTAGGAGCCGACGGTTCCGAATGATGGCGTGCTTCACCGGGTCGTACGCCAGTTGGCCCGTGGAATGACCTTTTTCGATAAGAACATTCTTGCCCTTAGAGGTTCCAGCATCGTGAGCCGCCTTCTTGACCGGCGGCTGTTCGTCCTCGTCATCGAAGGCGAGAAGTTTCTTGTTGAGGACAGCCATTACGGCCTTTACATCCTCCGGTGTCTGGATAAGGTTCCACCAATTGGAAGTGGCATTCGGGATGACGGGATGAGATGGGTGTGAACTCAACGAGGCTTCGATACCGTCATGGGCATCTGTCTCATTTCTCGTAGCGTTACCTTGGTTGATCGCAATTGACAAAAAGATGGGTCTCCTGAGGATATCTGGACAAATCGACAGGAAAGTTTTGTTAGTGTTAGTGTCCTAGAGACAATCTATTGTAAGGACATAATACTCGATGATATTTAGTTTGATTTAATATTATAGTTCATTTAATATTAATGTTTGGCAATACACTTGTTTGAATATTATGTTTGATTGTTTGCATATATTCATACAAGTGTTCCCATGAGTCATTGCTGTCATTGAGGTTGTGAGAACTCAGATGACGTAAGCATGATTCTCGAATAGCCCCGATCAAGGATCATCAAGAATGGGATATTAATGATGCAATGGAGATTGGTGTGCGATCTGCATCATACTCTTAGAGAGTGTAGTAAGATCTCATTTACTACGAGATACTAGGTATCTCATGATGGATGCACAAATACCTTAGAGGGTATTGGTATACCCATTCGAGAAACCGTTTGATGTATTTCCACTATATGTGTCTACGGGTGTCTAGGTTAGTGGGAGCGATGCGATACTCCTTTGACTTGAGGTCAATACGCACGACATGTGTGGGATGATGAACTTTGACCATCATCGACGCTTACACCCGTCTATGGGTAGATATGGCTTGGATTGGGTTCGTCACGAAGTGCATGTGCGTGGTAGTTGAGCCAATAATAAGATTCATTCCTCAATATGGATTTAGAGAGAATACTCATCTTCTCATCATAATTGGATCAAAGTTATCGGCCGATGCACTTCAACTTAGACTATGTGGCTAAGTGTGACATACATGATCAATTAGTGATTAGAGATAAATTGATTAAGTTATTTGAATAGACACTTCATCATGTTCAAGACTTAATCGAGTATTCACGAATGAAAGGAGGAAATCGTAATAGCCTATGTTTCAGTTACAGGTAGTTGCACGTTTCTCACAACGTACCTCATATATTGAGAATATCTGATTTACTATCTAGGGTTCAATTAAGACCATTAGTTTGACTAATCGCTCGATATATGAGGGCCTATGTGTCACACAACAAGTAGTTCCCTTTTACGGATTATAGTTGGTTGATTAAATGTTAAATTGGATTTAATATTTAATTTATGGAGAATTAATTAATAATAGATTAATTTGGAATTAATTATTATTAATGTTTAATTAAATTGGATTTAATTAAATAGGATTCCCAATAATAATATATGAAATATTATTATAAGATTTAATATATATATATGGAATCAAATTCGTAGAGATTTGATATGCATGGGAATTAAATTCATAGAGATTTTATATATGGGAAATAATTCTAAGAGATTTATTTTGTAAGATTAGGTATTTTATTTCCTAATCAGGTTAGCTTAAGATTTAAGCTGGGTCATCCCTATATATATGAGCTCTTGGGAATTCACAAATAACGTTGATTCATATTCTCTCCATAAAATCTAGAATAGGAATTTTCATAGCAAATTCCGTCTCAGATTTAACACTGGCAAATCTGTGCAAGTCCATGAATGGGGATTACGTGGATACCATAGTAGAGAAATATGCGTACGATTTACTATAAGGTTTCTCTTTATGTTTATACGTATTTAATTATGCAATTACGTGTTCGTTGTTGGTGAACTGTTTATTTCCGCTGCGCATGTATTACGTGTTTACGTGCCTCTAAACTCCAACAGTGTGCAATTCGTAATGTACATCACACTTCCAATGATCCTTGCATATTCCAACTGAGCCACATGTTCTCCTCTGTTCTTCTTCAGATGAGCATTGTGTTCCAGAGGTGTTTTAGCAGGTGGATCATCAAATGCATTGTATTTCTTCAACACTCACTCAACGTAATGAGATTGTGTCAAAGAGATTCCATTTGATGTTCTCTCAATTTTGATTCCAAGAATCACATCTGCTAATCCCATGTCTTTCATGTCAAAATTTCGATTTAACATGTTTTTCGTATTAGCGATGACATTGTGATTGTTACCCATGATTAATATGTCATCGATATATAAACATACGATAACAAAACCATTTGGTGCTTCCTTCATATAAACACACTTATAACATTCGTTAATTTGAAACTCATTTGACAACATGATGTTGTCAAACTTTAGGTGCCATTGCTTTGGAGCTTGTTTAAGTCCATACAGTGATCGAACGAGTTTACACATCTTTTTCTCGTTTCCAGGTGTAATGTAACCTTCAGGTTGATCCACGTATATTTCAGCATCTATCTCACCATTAAAAAACACAGTCTTTACATCCATCTGATGTATTTCGAGATTGTGCAAGGCAGCAATCACAATAAGTACACAAATGAATGTGATTCTCGTAACAGGTGAATAGGTGTCAAAGAAATCATACCCTTCTTTTTGTTTAAAACCCTTTGCAACCAGACGGGCTTTATACTTTTCAACTGATCCATCTGTTTTATATTTTCTTTTAAGGATCCACTTACATCCTAAGGTCTTGCAACCTTTGGGGAGGTCAACCAACTCCCACGTGTGATTTTGCAGAATTGAATCATATTCACTATTAATAACTTCTTTCCAAAGCGGAGCATCCGGTATGGACATAACTTCTTTGATAGACTGAGGTTCGTCTTCCAACACGTAAGTGATGAAGTCTGGACCATAAGTCTTATCAATTCTAGCTCGTTTACTATGTCTTGGTTCTTCACTCTCTTGAGTGGAAGGACCTGCATTGTCATCTGATTCTTCGTGTGTTCGTTTATTTGAACTCACTTCTTCTTTATCCCTATAAGGGAAGATGTTTTCAAAGAATATAGCATTCCTTGATTCTATTGTAGTGCCTATTATCATATCGGGTATCTCTGATTGTGAATCAAGAATCGATAAGTACTACTGTTGAAGGCGTATCCTATAAAGATGCAATCGACCGTTTTAGGTCCGATTTTCACTTGTTTAGGAATTGGCACTTCAACTTTAGCCAAACACCCCCCACACTTTAAGGTGTTTGTAGGACGGTTTGCGCTTTTTCCACATTTCATAAGGAGTTTCATCCTTATTTTTAATTGGAATCTTATTTAAAATGTGGTTAGCTGACAGAATAGCTTCCCACCCACAAGTTATGGGGTAAACCCGAGCTGATTAACATAACGTTCATCATCTCTTTTAGTGTTCGGTTTTTCCTTTCCGCAACACCATTCGATTGAGGTGAGTAAGGGGCTGTTGTTTGATGTATGATGCCAGACTCAATACATAGCTGTTCAAACGGAGCCACATACTCTCCACCTCTATCACTACAAATTGTTTTAATTCTAGTGTTTAATTGATTCTCTACTTCAGTTTTGTAACGTTTAAACGCTTCAATTGCTTCATCTTTACTTCGTAAAAGATAAACGTAGCAGAATCTAGTGCAATCATCAATAAGAGTAATAAAGTACTTTTTTCCACCTCTAGTTTGCACAAATTTTAAATCACATACATCCGTGTGAATTAATTCTAGAGGGGTTGTGTTCCTTTCAACAGATTAAAATGGTAATTTAGCCATTTTTGCTTCTACACATATCTCACATCTTTTGGATGTATCAATGTTTGCAATGTTAAGTAAATTCAAATTTACTAAACGCTTTATAGCTTTTAAATTAACATGTCCTAATCTAAAATGCCATAAAGAGGAACACTCAATGATATAAACGAAAGTAGAAGCATTCTCATTAATAATAGTGTTTGTGCCTTTACGGCTTACAACCATAACTGATATTTTGAATAACCCTTTCTCGAGATAACCCTTCCCGAGAAAAGTACCAAACTTACTTAGTACAACTTTGTCAGACTCAAATACTAACTTAAACTTGTGACTAACTAATAAAGAGACAGAAATCAAGTTCTTCCTGATGTCTGGGACATGCAGCACATCATTCAGCTTCAGCTCCATCCCCGAGGTCAGCTTTAGCACAACTGTTTCGACACCAGCCACTTCAGACGAGGCCTGGTTGCCCATATACAGCTTTCTCCCCTCAGCAGGAGAGTAGGTGGAGAATACAGACTTCTCCGAGCAGACATGGTAAGTGGCCCCAGTGTCCACAAACCATTCCTTCTTGTTGTCCACCAAGTTGACTTCAGTCACCACAGCAGACAGATCCACCTCCGTGATCCCCCGTTCAACCACATTCACAGAGTCTTTCTTGCCCTTTCCATTGTCATCTTTCTTGGGATGTTTGCAATCACTTGCCCGATGGTTGGGCTTGCCACAGTTGTAGCAGTGTCCGAGAAAAAAACTTGCTTTGTGGCAGGAGCAGCAGACTTCCCCTTAACTTGTTTGTCGTTGGGGCATTTTCTCTTATTTGGTGGATCCTTCTTCGCCATCAAATTTGCCTTGGCCTCGATTGCAGAAGTCGAGGTCTTCCTTTCTCTTTTCCGGTTATCTTCTTCGATTCAAAGCCAGGTAATCAAATCCTCCAAGCTGATCTCCTTTCGCTTGTGCTTGAGGTAAGATTTAAACTCCTTCCAGGATGAAGGCAGTTTTTCAATCACAGTTGCCACCTGAAACTATTCGGGCAGCTCCATGCCTTCTGCAACAATGTTATGGAAAACCAGCTGCAGCTTTTGAACTTGGTCGACAATAGGCTTGTTGTCTTCCATCTTGAAATTGTACAATGCAGCAACAACGAACTTCTTCTTTCCTGCATCTTCTTCTGTCTTGTACTTCTTCTCCAAAGAAGCCCACATTTCTTTGGCAGACTTGTGCTGAATGTAGACATTGTATAGAGCGTCACTCAGTCCACCCAGAATGTAATTCCGGCAGAAGTAGTCCCCACTTTTCTAGATATCATAACTCATTCTCGTTATTTGATCAGAATTATCATCAGGGGTTCTCGGACAATCCTTCTTGAGGTACTTCACCACAGACAAGGTGGTCAGGTAGAACTCCATCTTATTCTGCCACCTCTTAAAATCTGCACCCGAAAACTTCTCGGGTTTTTCTGCCTGCGCCAATAAGGGCCTTATAGTCCCTGGTTGAGAGGCTTGATACAATGGACCCACGTATGGGTTACCACCAGTGTTGTTCACAAACTGGTTACCTCCAATGAAAGGATTTCCATCGGAGTTGTCCACAAAAGAATTGTTCTGAAGGCCTTCCAAAAGAGGATTTTTAGAGTACATCGCAGCTAACGGACTAGCCATATTTCCAACGTACTGGCTCCTAGAAGCACTTGCTAACATTCTATCATACTGGTTACCAATCGGAGGCATTCCGATTCCAGTGAGGTCTGGCTCCCAGAAGCACTTGCTGACATTCCAACATACTAGTTACCAGTCCGAGGCATTCCGAGTCCAGTGAAGGCAAACAGACCATCAGTCATTTGAACATCAGATCGATACTGAGTGTTCGCATTAACAGGTGTAGGCGCACCCAGTCTAGTAACGGGAGTAACAGGCGCACCTGAAACTATCAGAGTAGGAGTAGTCGCAGCTAAACCAGTGATTGAGTTGTTAACACCATCAGTGACATCATCAATGACATCGGTGTTAATGAACTCATTAACGATATCTTGTTGTTCGTTCGACATTGCAGTAGTTTGATTAAAAAATTATTTTGTCTTGCGATTGTTAGAATAATCAATCTCGTACTGCACTGTATCGCGCAACCAACAAAATGAAAACACAGAAAATAAATTGAACCGAGTCAAGGATAAATCCTTTTCCCCGCAAGACAAAATACGCCCTGGATAGTGCTCACGGGATCGTGCGTAATTGCCCCAAAAGGTAAAACGGTTCACAGTAATATATCAGTAGCACCACTGAAATAATACTATCGTCGAACTATCGGAGTATGAGCAGAGAGATGGGAAGAAGGTATGTACGCAGAATTGCAGAGTAATTTTTCGTAGGGTTCGAAAGTAAACTGAGAGGAATTTTGAGGGTCAGTATATATAGAAGGAATTCTGAAGGGGAGTTGAGGTAAACGTGGGAAGCCCACAAATTTCGTGGTCGGTTATGACCGCACAAATTCAGTGGGGCGGTTTTGACCGCATTAGACCATCCAGGTTCGTTGAACCTATGATTCGAATTCAAATTTCGAACAATGGATAAGCTTAGCTCTGCGCACGGATAAGTCATGACTCCTGGGCTGACCCAAATCCGGATGGGCCACCCAATTAATTAAGTCCAAAAATAAATGGCCCAAATTAGGATTTTGGGTATCTAAAAAGATAGATGGGCCCCAAAGCCCAATTGCCAAGAATCACGAACCACGAACCCGGACCCGGGCGGGGCGCGCGCTCGCGTGTGGTTCATGGTTAGGGTCCCCATGCACCATTTTGGAGAACATGACCATAAGCTTCTATTTACACTAGAAAACTTTCCTTCTAGTTTCGATGTGGGATGAGTGGGAAGACTACAATTGGTCAACACTCACCCACTAATTACTCTGTCAGTAGAGCATTAATGTCTCATCTTCTTTAATTAATTTCTCACTCACCGAAATTCGGTTTTGAGATATTAAATATACCACGATCATCTACTCCGCGAGTAGAACGATCTCGTCACGTTTAATTTAAAAAAATTAACGTTTTAATTCCTCAATAATTTGGTCAAACTTGAGTGCTAGGACACTCTCAAAACCAAATTTCCAACACACCATATAATGAATTCGACACTATGCTAACCGATTATTCTAAGAGACACACTTGCGTGAGACGGTCTCACGATGAGACGGGTTATAATTTAGGCATGACGCATTAATACTTTAGAAGGGATGAGTGTTGATTTGGACTAATTTATACCCCGTCTCATGTATGAGACCGTCTCATATAAGTGTTTATCTTATTCTAATGATCAATTGATTTTTTACAAATTTCATATCACCATCTCAGATACGTCAAAAAACAAACAGTAAATGTCGAATATATAATCCCTAATCATATATACATTAAGAAGTTTAAACTACAATTGTATAAATCTTAAGGGAAAAAAAAACTACACGTTTCAAGCCTTTAATCTTTAATCTAATGAAACAAAGAAAACTATAACCATTCTTAATCAATTGAAAACCTGACCCCAAAATCCAATAATTTAATCAACCTAATACACTTATACACATAACTCTACTAATGCACACCCACTCACGGTACTCACTAACATAACACATACCATAACATATGTACATACATTTATATGTACCTGACTACCTGCAGGATATCCCCGTTTGTTGTTGGATCAACTTCTCTCAATCGTCAGTCTAGGTTCCCCCAACGATTTTGTTGCGGTGGTGGCCGCGCGCGTAGGCGCCATCTCCTTGTTGTGATTTGTTGGTTCTCTTGTTTTTGGTGATCCCGAGTGGCCTCATCTTCTGAATGCAGTAGCAGACCTCTGCAACCCTTCTATTGAAAATCTTGCTTGTTTTTATCCTTCTCCCTTTCCTTGCTTTTCATTATCTCTCAAGTGGTAGTTTTCAGGGTTAGTTTTAGGGGATATTATGTAAATTAGTGTAAATAATTAGAGAAAAAAGTAAGGTCTAACAAATACCACCCTTTGACATGAAACAGTCTTTAGGCAAACACAAATTAACTCTTGCACTATTTTCTATCTTCAAAACAGTTTTGTATATTATATAATATTTAAACAATAAATGAAGACAAAAACATAGCATTCCACTAAACTAATCAATATACACAATATCAGTGTAATATTAAGCATGTCATCATGATGTAATCGTCTTTGCCCTGGTATTTAACCCATTAACAAAATCCAAGATTCTAAATTATGAGTTTTTAAATTACTATCCCCATCACATCATTATACTAACTAAATAAACAACACAACAAAAGAAAATACATAACTTTAACTCTTAATCAGCCACCAACTTGGAGCTTGAGAAAAAATACAAGGAAATTTTTTTTAAACTTAACTCCTAGAAGGCTAGAACTATTTGTACGAAGCAGTTACCTGGATACTCATCATCTCATGAGCTTGCTCTGCGGATAAGTTGTTGGGAGATGAATTTAATAAAGAGTTTTTTATTAGATCCCAAAACCCTGAGTATGACATGTTTCTGGACATCTTGGTAGATAAGAATTATGTTTTCAATAGGTGATAGGATCAGGATTATCTGCACCATGTATAGTCTGTAGATATAGTTCAGGATAATATAAAAAGTATACTGAAGGACACATTGAGGGGGAACTCAATGTGCTGAAGACTCTGAAGATGCTGAAGATTCAGAAGATCCTAAAGAACTCAGAAGATGCTGAAGACTCAGAAGATCCTGAAGACCGAAGACCCTGCAGACTGTTTGTACTCGCTTATAAGACCCTGAACAACTATTTCGAAGTAAATAGTGTCTTGTTCATTCTTAGTACAAACAAAGAGAATGTTACACATTCGTGGACATTAAGGAACATATCAGTTCAGTGTGGTTGATCTAAAAAGAACCATTTTGTTTGTCTCTGTTCAAAGAAAGATTTCGACCAATGAAGAGGCGACAACAGCGTACTGTACTGACACTGAAAGCGACATCTCACTGAGGAAATGTCAGGACTGATATCTTCCAGTTCACAGAAGTTGGTGATTGGCTGTTTGGCTATATATTACCCAAACCATGCAAGGGCGCGTTCAAATCCTAAAAATAGTCGTTCATCACACTTAAAAAGAGGAAATCCAACGGATAGTTTTTCAAGAGTGACTCTTAGAGTTGCCTATAAATATCGAAGGCCTTACACTCATTCAAGGTTACGCGAAATCAAGCAACTCCAAAGCTCAAGCATATTCAAGTTTGTTTTGAAGCACTCGAAACCCTAAAGATTTCCCAAGTGTTTCATATTTGAAGAGAGCTCATATACTAAGCCCAGCGTTGTTAAGATTCAAAGCTTAGTAGAGATATCCTAGCCTTTGTATTTGTTTTTATTTGTAAAGGATATCTCAACCCTAGTTGGAAACCAAACCAAAATCCAAACCCTAAGTGTTAGGTAGTTTGTGTAGTTTGTTGTTTGGAATGTGAGAGAGTTGTTGTACAAGTTAGTAAGCTAGTGTGACAGTCTGAAAACTTTAGAGAGTAGTAGTTCTGAGCACTAGGACTCAGGAAGTAGATCCTAGGGATCAGATTACCATTGAAAGGTAATTCTGGTCAGTGTACCTTGACACTCTAAACCCAAGTAATTCCTAAGGTGTTAAGGAATTCCCCTGAGGTCAGGGAGAGTGGACGTATGAGCTTGAGTCTCTGAACCATTATAATTGCTGTGTTGTTTATTACTTTCTATGTTACATTTGTTATTGCATATTTTCACTGAAAGCATACAATAGTTTTCTGATACAGTTGGAAACAATCCACTGAAAGTGCATTAACTTGGTCACAACCTTAATCATCATCTTTATAAAGGAAAATGTATTTTCAGCAAGTTAAAACGAGTATAAACTTAGGGCCTACACTTTCCGCACCTTAGTTAGCTAGTATAGATAGCTATCAAACTGAACAACTCTACTGAGTATTCAGTAAGACTGTTATGTGTGCCAAGCTACTTAGGATTGTAGCACTCATGATCAGTTGAGCTAATATGAAGGACTGGAAGCAAGCTCAGGGTGACTGTCTCAGTAGACTATTACTCAGAGTGACTTGTGCTTCTCAGGATTAAACTCAGGAAGGCCTGACTCACTGATCAGTAAGTTTTTGAAAAGTTGAAAAATACTATACACGTGTATTCCCCCCCATACACGTGTGTGACTCGTACTTGGGACCAACATAAGTGTTCACCCACCAGGCCTAATCATCTATATACGCTACAACTAAAGGACTAAACACATGCTGCATATCATAAATAAAAAAAGTATTTTGAGACTAATTCTCTACATATTAATTCATAATAAATTGGAAAGAAATCAAGATAACAACAAAATGCACAACCTGAGTATTAAGAAGTGTGATCCTTTAGAAGGAAACCCTAGGTTTGATTCCTACTGTACAATGTCAAGCCAGCATTCCTGCAAACAATCTCCAACATTCAGCCATCTTGTCATATTCATAAACATAAGACGACGCACAAGCAAGAAAAACCCCTATCAGTATATAGAGAAGGGGGGGTTTATCATTTTTCTTAAAATCCAAGAAGATATTTTCTAAAACTCTCTATCTGCAGTATTAATTAAATCAATTCGTTTAGCATTCGAAGACAAAATATAATGTAATTTGGAGGAAAGGAACTGCTGGAAATTTCATCAATTGAATGTGTGATGATTCCTCTTCAGTGAAGAAATGAACATGCATGGGTTAATTTTGTTCTAATGTAACTCATGTCACATGCAAGCAAGCTATATTGAAATAAAAATGAACAATGTTTTCTTCTGCAGAAATAAAAATGTATACTAAAACTTAAAGAAAACCAAAGAGAAACTTGCATGCGTGCTAGGGATAGTTAATACCTGATACAGTGATATTGTAAAGCATTTAAATATGGACATTCTTCATTTACTTCAGGCCCAAATGAGGTTCACTTGACACTAATTCTCATTCCCATACTACTAAACATATTTGCATGACTAAACTACCAGCACACATTCCTTTCCCATTGAGCAAAACAAATTGGAATTCATATACCAGGGAATTAAGGAAATATTTAAACATATTTTTGAGATAACAAATTTATAGAAAACAATAGCCATAATGAAAGTAAATTGATTAAAAAAATAACAGTGGGAAAAAAAGATAATGAAACAGTACCATTAAAGCGATTTGTCT
Organism: Stenogyne calaminthoides; assembly: GCA_037126765.1. Taxonomy (NCBI): domain Eukaryota; kingdom Viridiplantae; phylum Streptophyta; class Magnoliopsida; order Lamiales; family Lamiaceae; genus Stenogyne; species Stenogyne calaminthoides. The sequence continues at coordinate 29,668,038 of JBBCBC010000022.1, read as the reverse complement.
ACACCTGAACTTATCATTATGTGCTGAATGATGCTTTCTTTTTCAACCTTAAGCTTTCTACTCTGCTTATTCCAGAGATGAACAACAAAGCTCTGGCTCTGAATTTGTCTCAGCTTTGCAAGCAAACCATTCGAATGTCTCAAACTTTTCGACCCTTAAAAAAAAGCTCCGATTTTTTTCCAATCCACGGGATGAAAAATGTCTTAGGTGGCAACACAGTGAGATTAAATCCAGGCCATCTACTCAATCTCTTAAGAACTCTTGAAATCAAATAAGGTCCGTTGTAACCCATTTATATCCATTGAATGTTAATGCAAATTCCTTGATATATTTAAGCAGCAACAGATGCCCCTCGTTGAAGATCATAACATCATTATTCAACCTGCTCCATTTTCTTTTACCATTATCAATAGTCTGAGCTCCAATCACATTGTTGAGCTCCCCAAAATTCTTCAAAATAATAATATTTGTTGTTGGGAAATTTATAGTTTCGATGGAAGTTTCAAAATAGATTGTAATAGGACCAGTCAGACCTGTTAGCTGACTGATGACTTAGATATCAGATAGGATGACCAGCTGATTTGTATAGACAACTGATGTAACAGATTGATCACATATTGAGGGGGAACTCAATATGTATAGGCTAAGTCTTGAAGATCAGATGATCAGAAGATTTGAAGATCAGAAGACATCAAACCAGATGACCTACATTAGATAACTTGAAGAAGAATCAGTAAGTTGTGCTAAGACAACCTACATCAGAAGATTCAAACCAGGTAGACAAATCAGTTTTAACTGATCTGATCAGGTGACTACATCAGGTTACCTAGTACGAGCCAAGTCAATCAGACAAGAAGAATGTCAATCTTGTTAGTAAATCAAGTGCCGAATTTGTGTACTTGTGAACCAATGAGAAGAAGACACGCACTTACGGAACTGACACTTGCAGGACTGGCGCATTAGAGTACAACAACTAGAAAGGACAAACTCACATGCTTTTGGCCATGCCGCCTCTGAGCACGTCACATCAAACCTGCAATCCTACCTTAAATAGACCGAAATTTGAATTGCTCTCCAACGGCTAGTTCGATTTCGTGACTATAAATATGGGATCAACCTTCATTCTAAGGTTACGGAAATTATACAAGCTCAAGCTCAAGCTCAAGCAAGATTTCCGCACGAAGAACACAACTCAAGATTTAATCTAAGTGTTCATCCCATAAAGTACTTAGCATAGAATTCTTATCCTCTAGTTTTATGTTACTCAAATACTAGGATAGAATTCCAGTTGGAACATACAAATCTTATACCTAAACCCACAAAGTTAGGTTAAGTTTGTTTAGCAAGATTTCAGACTAGGGTTTCTAGTTTCTGATCTCTAGGATTGTTAAGTGAGAACTCTTGAAACATCTGCTATATTGTGTTGGACTAACATATTAATCTAAGTCCAGATTGGTTAAGTGAGTGCCCCTGTTGATAAGGAAGAGTGGACGTAGGACAAGTTGTCCGAACCACTATAAATCTTGTGTGATTTATCTACTTTACACTCTTAGCACATTACCTGATTTATATTCCATGCATGTTCTGAGTCTAGATCAGAGTTGCACCAAGAAACTGATCTGATCAGTTTGACCCCTTTGTCATCTGATCTAAAATAGATTACTCAGAATCTGGTTTGAAAAAACTGGTTTTTCACACGGGTTAACTTATCTTCCGCACCAACAGTTGAACTGATAGACGCCAAACTGATTTGCTTCCAAGCGATCAGTAAGTCGGATATCAGTACTTAATGCCTCACTCGCACTCTGATTAGGCATACTTGCATATCCACACCTGATCTCACAAAAGTTTTAGAAGTCTATTCACCCCTCCCCTCTAGACTTCTCCCCTCACAAAACCCGTTTGGGACCTGCAAGTGGTATCAGAGCAGTGGTTCTTCCGACCACTAGCTTTGAATATCATCGATTCTTGAGGAAGAATTTTTGTGGTCACTTGAACTGATCTTGAAAAATCTGTTTTTAAAACTCATAATCTTCAAATTCACGTAAGCATGGATAACACGTCTGGGATGAATCATGATCTGCCCAAGTTCTCTGTCGATGAGTACGCCGACTGGTCTCTCGACATGAGTGACCATCTGGGAGTCATCAACAACAGAATGAAGGAAATTCTTGAGATAGGACCCATCGTTATCTATCATTATAATCCAGCTGAAGGAGGAGATCAGACGTAACCAGTTATAGCAAGAATCATAAAGAGTCCTTCGTTGATGGATTCAGAAGAGAGGAGATTGTCCAACTTGGATACGGTGACCAGGCACTGATCATGAAGATTGTGGACTCTACCACACGTGAGAAGGTCAAGTATTTGAAGACTGCTAAAGAAGTATGGGATACCCTTGCTGAAATTTGCAAAGGTAATGATCTGATTAAGGATAGCAGATTACAAGCTGAACTGATAAACTTCGAGAAATTGAAGATGTTACCAAACGAGACGATTGATCAGCCTGATGGAAGAATTACTCGAGGAGTCAACAGACTGCTTGATTTAGGCCGAGTAATGTCAGATAAGGATATCAACTACAAGATTCTGAGATCACTGACAAAGAAATTGGATACTAAAGTAACAGTGATCAAAGATTGTCAAGATATTGGAACCATGAAGCCGAACGATCTGTTCTTCAGCTTGAAAATGCATGAATTTGATCTAATTGAAAGAGGTAGAGAATCAGATGATGTTCCTTCTGAAGCTACCACAAACTCTACAAAAACTGTTGCATTTTAGGCAACCAGTAGCAGTTCACGATCTGTTGAACCAATGGGAAACATCATCAGCAAAGATGAACAGATTGCTCTGCTGACTAGAAAGCTTGAACGATCAAACATTCAAATGGAAAAGTACAGAAAGTTTTACAAAGACTATAGAAAAAGCAGAGGAAGAGATAGGAGATTTGCTGACAGATCACCAGAACGAAATCATTCTGATGACAGAAGAGACGATCGAAGAGAAGATCGGAGAGATGACCGAAGAGATGACAGAAAGGATGATCGAAGGGATGATCACAAAGAAGGCAGACGTGGTGACAAATTAGAAAGAAGGAGTTCTGATTACAAGCAAGGTGGAAAGTCACCTAACAGATCTTATCGAAGAAATGATTCACCTAACAGGAGAGGATCTGGAGAATCTGGAACTTGCTTCAACTGCCACAAACCAGGTCACTACAACACATACTCCCCCCACCTAATTCCTAAAGAAAGAGAAGAGAAGCGAAATAGAAGAGAGCAACGATACAGAGACAGAAAAGCTATGATAGTAGACACATCTGGTATTGATGACTCTTACCTACCATCAGATGACTCTGGATACTCATCTGTTGAAGAATTTTGTCTGATAACCAACACTGATGATGTCAACGATCTAAACTTCTCATCTGATGATGACATCTGTCTGATGGCCAGAGAAGCTGACCAATCTGAGGTAATCTCTAAACCTTCTGTGATTTCTTGTTCCACACATGTTGTGCTAAGAACATCTGCTGGAAAGATTAACCTGCAGGTCTATAATGATCAATTGATTGATGATCTCTCTAATGCAATAGATACTTATACAAGAGTGGAAGTTGAGAATGATAACCTAAGAGCAGAGAATGTCCAGCTTGTAAAAGAATTCAAGGAAATTAGAACTGCTGAACATAAATTGATTGAAACTGTTCAGAAGATGACCATAGAACTGGATGTTCTAAAAGTTGGCTCTTCTGATCAGGAAAGATCGATTAATGAATAGCAAGCTACCAATCTAAAACAAGCAGGAGATCTCAAAGTCCTTCAGGATAAATTTGATGAACTCTTCCGAATGCATGAGAATCTAAAAGCCATTGAGGATATTTTGCGTAAGAAAATAGAGGTTTTCACGAAATCATCTAAAACTGTTCAGAATTTGAACAACTATTTTCGTGCGCCAACTGATAAGAAGGAAATTGAGTATGAGAACCCCTTCTGGATCCTCAAAGGTTCCATCTGGTTCACATCAGAAAAGTGTAACCAAATGAGTTTCTGATAAAGATACAAATTATGTCAAATCTATATCAGATAAGGGAAAAGAACCAGCTGGTCAGACAAAGCGAGTGTCGGATCAGAAAGGGAACAAAAATGGACCTCAACTGACCAGACAACAGCCGAGGAATCAACAGAAGAATCCTGTTCTTCTGAAAAGACCTCAGCCCAATCAGCAGAGTAGGCCTCAACCTGGACCATCTCGCAAGGGACAGTCCCAGCTGTAGTTGACTCAGTCTAAGCTGCCTAACTAGCAAGCTAAAGGTAAACTGATCAAGCCATCTTTGCAGAAAAGATACAAATCTTTTGATGGTAGCAGTCGTACCTACCCTTACAATCAGAAATCTAGGACTGCTGCACCTGAGCCCCACTGGATTAAAAGAAGACCAGTTAACAAGAAAATTCCCAAGTCTTCTGATACATCCAAGGCTCAAACTAATAATCATACTGATCAAAATGCACAAGATGAGATGTATGATTATATAGATGCATATGGGAGATAAATAAGGTTTTCTGATCTTGATGATTATAATAGAAATGCCTTGTTTGTCTGGATCCAGAAAGGTACAGCTAACCCCCCAGGACCCAATTCTACTGGGGTACCTAAAATCTGATTTGCTCGCAGGTTCACGTGGGATCGACCAATAAAAGAGGTGTACAAGCAACTATCTGGTACATAGATAGTCGATGCTCAAGGCACATGACTGGAAGTCAACATCTCCTCAACAATTACATTGAGAAACTAGGCCCACGAGTTCTCTTTGGTGGCGACAACTTTGGTTTTACCAGAGGAGTTGGAACCTTAGTGAATGATGATGTACATGTTACAGGTGTTTCGTATGTTGATGGCTTAAGGCACAACCTGTTATCTGTATCACAATTCCGCGACAACGATTTTAGTGTTGAGTTCTCGATAGATAAATGCACAATCAGAAATCAAGTTACTCAGCAGATCCTGCTAACTAGCCCCAGAAAAGGAACCATCTAAACTGCAGATTGAGACAGTTGTCCAAGAAATGCATGCTTGATTGTTAAGAGTACCAAAAGCGCCAGTTGGCTCTGGCACAAGAGAATGAGTCATCTGAACTTTAAAACTCTTAACAAGATAGCAAGGATGTCCTTGGTTGAAGGTCTCCCGAATGAAGTTTTCTCTAAGGACCAGACATGTGCCGCATGTCAGAAGGGAAAGCAAGTCAAGGCTTCATTCAAAGGGATTCATTCTCCTCCATCCAGAAGAGTATTGCAACTGCTCCATATGGATTTATTTGGACCAGTTACACCTCTTAGTTTCAGTGGACGCAAATAAACTCTGGTGGTCGTGGATGATTACTCCAAATTCACCTGGGTTGTATTCCTGTATAAGAAGAATGAAACTACAACAAAGCTACCTGAACTTCTCAAGAAGATTCAGAATGAAAAGGGTCTCAGCATAGTGAAAATCATATCAGATAAAGGTACAAAATTCTTGAATAGTTTATATCTAATTTTTGCTCTGAGTTTGGTATACAATATGAGACATCAGCTGCCAGAACACCACAGCAAAATAGCGTAGCAGAAAGGAGAAACAGAACACTCAAAGAAGCTGCTCGCACCATGTTGGCTGAACATGCAACACAAAATCGTTTCTGGGCAGAAGCAATCAACACTGCATGTCATACCCAGAACAGATGTTCTCTGACCAAGATTCACTTCAAAACACCTTATGAACTATGGAAGGGCAGAAAACCTCGAGTTTCCTACTTTCATGTGTTCGGGTGCAAGTGTTTCATTCACAACAATGGGAAGAGTCAGTTGAGAACTTTCGATGCTAAGTCAGATGAGGGTATATTCTTAGGATATTCCTCAACCAGCAAAGCATTTAGGGTTTTTAACAAACGAATCTTAGTTGTGGAAGAAACACCTCATGTGGTCTATGATGAGTCAACATCTGATCAGGAGAAATCTTCCGCAGAACAAGCGGTACCTGATGAACCAGAAACACTGAAAATGGATCAGTTGAGGCTCAAAGGAAAGGATTCAAAACACATCACTGTGTATATTCCCAACTTTGACCTTGATGATTCACCAGGCCAGTCAGACCCTAAGGTACGTACAACTGTCAATGAAGAAGCTGGTACAGCTGAGACAGTGTTGTAGCATGGAATAAACCACTATCCCACGGCCCCTATAGATACAAGTCAAGAGGCTTACACTTCGAGGTGACGTCAGCAGAGGGAGGTCGCCCTAAAAGGTGAACCGCCCAAGTCGCAGAAACAGGGAGGTCGCGTAGTGACCTAAGAGAAAATCAGAGGTCATAATGCGATGTCCATTTGCGACATCCAGGTCGGAGTCTGACTTGTAGCATGTAACGGGCAATCAAAACCAATTAAGGAAAGCATTCGACAAACCAGCCAATCCGCCCGGGTACTCCATCCCTCGATTGACGCTCATTAAAGGGGCGATCTCAAATTGAACTAAAAAGACGGACGACTTGCGGGATTGAAGGCACCTAAGGGGCACTTTTCCTTATGTAATCTCCCGTATTAAAGGCGGGACATATAGTATAAATAGACAAATGAGGTCACATTTGTAAGGGTTGAACACCTTAGCATTCTAGGCAAATATATTATACAGTTATACCTGGCTTGGACGCCCCCGGACGTAGTCTGATTCAAAGGACGAACCGGGTCACCATTTGACGTGTTCTCTTTTATAACTTTTGGCCATTTTTAGCTATTTTGTTTGATTAAATTCATTGTTAAATTAGGCAGATTTAGCTAGTTACAACAGTTGGCGCCGTCTGTGGGAAAGATACAATTCATTTTCTTGAAGAACTAATCCAGTTCTAGAAAAGCCCACATTTTGAAAAAATAAGCAATGGCAGCCAACCAAGGAAATACTCCCCTACGCAATGAAGTGGATGCACATGATGGCGTTGAAGCGTCACAGAGTTCCCACCGCACTCATCGGGTAGCCCCGGCTGGCTCGCCCGATTGGTGGAACCTGGTTCAGACCCACGCAGATGCCATGGCGGTCATTGATGTCCTCAACAAGAAGCGCCTGTTCATGGAAGGCGAGGGGGATCAACCTTTGGCCAAAAAGACTATTCACGATGCTGGAACCACCAAGGGTAAGGGCCACATGATCGAAAAGGGACGATCCATGGGTCAGTTGGTTTACAATGCAGCCAAACATGCCATCGTTCGGACTAATCGGGCCCTGTAAAGACCAGCAGCGTCGGCGTCGAACAATGTGTTCACCCGCCTCGGAAGCCAGGCTGCCCGGAAAGCTCTGGAGCAATATGGTGACGAGGCCCATTCTTATCCACGCTGCACGAAATAGGTGGAGCAGGACCTAATCATGGCCCTAAACATGGATCATGGAGGTATTCCGGGTGCCTCTGCAATCAACCAGAGCCAGAGGCACGGGATGAACACGACTAACAACCCGCATGATGCGCAGGTCGCTGCGCTGGCAAGGACTGTCCAACAACTGTTGGAAAAGGTTGGGGACCAGAAGGGTTCCACGAGAGTAGACGATGGTCTCACCATCCCAGACTCCCCCTTGGGAACGATGGTTACTCTGGCCCCCACCCAGAGGAAAATCAGCATAGCGGCTCTAGATCGCTACAACGGGAGTACGGATCCCAAGGTCCATGTGGCTAAATACAATTCGTATATGGCCTCGATGGGGTCTTCGGACGCGATGAAGTGTAGGCTATTTTCTCTGACACTGAGCGACCAAGCCCATATGTGGTACACTTCCTTACCAGCCTTCTCGGTGGAATCTTTCAAACAACTGGCTCGATTTTTCCTGAGTCATTATACCACCTTAGCGCCCCGACCCACAACCAGACAGCGACTCATGAACACCCGACAAGGGGAAACCGAGTCGGATCATTCTTATGTCGAAAGAATCGACCGGCTTATCATTGAGGGTGACCATATAGGGGATGAGGCTAAGCTGCTGGGGGCTGTCTCCGGCCTGAGGAAGGGGACCAAGCTCTGGCGACGTATGACTACAGATTACCCTTCCAGCTATGCCGACTTTTGGAAGTGTGCTAGCGATCTCATCCACACCATGGAGTTATTGGAGTCCCGACTTTTGGAGACAAAAGAAGTCTCGGAACCCAAGAAGAATTCCAAGAAAACCGGAGGCCAGTACAAGGCACCCGGCAACTTCAAACCATTTGAAGAATCCATCTCGGTGAAGCTGATGGAGGTATTAGGTATGACGCCCGGGTATATATATACCCAAATCCAAGGACGGGACATGCTACACGCTCCCCGCCCCATCAAGGACAAAAGCAAACAAAACCCCAACAAGTTCTGTCACTATCATGCAAAGAAGGGGCATTACACCAGTGAATGCAGGGATCTCTTGATGCAACTGTGGAAACTCTACGAGGACGGACGTCTGAATGAGTTTGTCACGAACCCTTGCACCAACGGCCGCGACGGGCAGGGCCGACCTCAGGACCGTCAACCTCGCCAGGAGGAGCAAGCCCAGGGGGATCCCATCCACGGGGGAGCACGAGGTGAGCTACTTGTACCTCCAATGCCAGAAGGTACGGGAGGTCGCGTAATCCATACTATCTCACCTCTTGCCACAATAGGGGGCCTCTCCCCGGCCTTCTCGTCAAAACGAAGAATGAAGACGGAGATCAGGGCAATGGAGAATGCCCAGAAAATGGTTTTGCCCATCTTAGCTGTCACCGAAGAGACTCGCAAGATCAAGTTCGGGAAGGTCGATAAGGCCGGGATTGTGTACCCTAACATTGACCCGCTCGTCATCAAGGCTAACATCATGGGGACCACCGTGTGTCGATTGCTGGTCGATGGTGGGGGTTTTTTGCAATATTTTGTTCAAGAAGACCTTGGACCAACTCGGAGATTATGAAGCATATATCACCCCGTGTGACCACACGGTGAAAGGCTTTGGGAACGCAACTGTCAAGCCTCTGGGTATGATTCGTCTGTCTATGGAGATGGTGTCCACTATAGATGAAAAAGTTAGGAACACTAGGTTTCTAGATTTCCTTGTAATCGACCTCCCGAGCTCCCACAATGGTTTCCTCGGAAGGCCATTTAAGGTTGCGTCCTCCACATATTACTTCTGTGTAAAATTCCCCACCAAAGATGGGATTGTTGGCACCGTTAAGGGTGACCAAGTGGATGCTAGAGGATGTTTTCTTTACACTCTGTTTTATTTCAATTCAATGCACGAACCTGGCCATCAAGTAATGATGTTAAACAACAAATTAACCAATGAAAAGACAAACAAGAGAAAGCACTAAGATCTCGATCCTAGGTTGGGTCCCGAACCAGAGGAATTCATGCTCGAAGCTGAAATAGACGATCTGAGAGTGGAAGGGCCCAGAGCAGTACCCGGGGAGGAGCTCGAAAGAATTCAAGTAGATCCAACTCGACCCGAGTTGGAAGTGATTATTGGATCAAAAATACCCAGCGACCTAAGGGCAGATGTGATCGACTTCTTGAAGAGCAACCTGGATGTTTTTGATTGGTCACACAAGGATATGGTCGGAATCGATCCTCAGATCGAATGTCACCGTCTCCATATTATTCCAACACGACGACCTATAGCTCAGAAAAGAAGGAAATTCGGCCCTGAGAAGTATGCTGCCCTCGCGGAGGAGGTGAAAAAGTTACTAGATAACGATTTGATCATGCAAGCTGACCAACCGCGATGGGTAGCCACTGCTGTACTCATGAAGAAATCAAATGGGACTTGGCGACTTTGTATCGACTTCACTGACCTCAATGAGGCTTGCCCAAAAGACTTCTTTCCGATGCCGCACATCGATCATTTAATTGACAACACAGCGGGGCATGAAATGATGTCTTTCATGGATGCTTTCGCCGGGTACCATCAGATAGCCATGCATGAGCCTGACCATCAACACACGTCCTTCTTGACCGAAAAGAACATGTATTGCTAGAAAAGGATGCCCTTCGGCTTGAAAAATGCCGGAGCCACATATCAGAGACTAGTCAACCACATGTTCGCCGAGCAGATAGGAAAGTCAGTAGAGGTATACGTAGATGACATCGCATCAAAAGTTTACGAAAAGAGGATCATCTAATGCACCTCGCCCAGACCTTCGATATCCTTAGAAGGTACAACATGAGGCTCAATCCGAAGAAATGCAACTTCGGGGTCGAGTCGGGCAAATTTTTGGGCCATATGGTTAGCAAGCAAGGAATAGAGGCGAATCCAGCCAAAATACAAGCTATTCTAGACATGGGAGCACCAAGAACAGTCAAGGAGGTCCAAAAGTTAACCGGATGCCTAGCTGCTTTGAACAGGTTCATCTCTAGAATGGGGGATAAATGTAAGCCCATGTTCGACACGATCCGGAGAAAATCAAAGTTCGAATGGACCACGGAGAGCCAAGAAGCGCTCGACAAGATCAAGGATTACTTGGCCAATGTTGGAATACTAGCCAAGCCAGTCCCTGGAGAGAAACTTTTTCTATATCTGGCAGCCTCGGAAACTGCTCTGAGCGCTGTAATCGTACGAGCTGAAGGTCAGGATCACCTTCCCATTTACTTCGTAAGTTAGGCGTTGAGCGAGACAGAGTAGCGGTATTCCCACATGGAGAAATTAGCCTACGCCCTAGTCATGAGCGTGCAAAAGTTGAGGCCATATTTCTTCGATCATCAGGTCGAAGTTCTCACCTCTTTGCCTCTGCGCAACATACTCCATCGACCTGATACAATAGGCTGGTGCCTCAAGTGGGCTATTGAAGTCGGACAGTATGGTGTAACATACGCACCACGACCTGCGATTAAAGCTCAAACATTAGCTGATTTCCTGGTCGAGCTAACTTTCCCACCGGGAAATAGCGGTACCACCAACCCGCCTTGAGAGTTATACGTGGATGGTTCTGCGATGGCTAACAAATCAGGGGCAGGCATGGTACTGATTAGCCCGGATGGCACGTCTTTTCAGAACGCCATCACTTTCGAATTTCTTACTATCAACAACGAAGCAGAGTATGAGGCACTCATTAGCGACCTGGAAATGGCCATAGCCATGGGCATAAAAAGGCTTCAAGTATTTACCGACTCTCAGCTTGTAGCATTCCAAGTATCCGGAGAATACGAAGCCAGGGACGATAGGATGTCGGCCTACCAAGAGATCGTCAAAGCTTTGTGCCTAAAGTTCGATCAAATTCACATCAAGTTGGTACAAAGAGATGCGAATTCACGAGCCGATGCATTAGCACGACTTGTAACTTTGGAGGGGCTAGCATAGATGAAGGATGTCACCATCACTACGTCAGGGGGGGTCCAAACCTGAGGCCTCAGTAGCCTTCGTATGGCCTCCGGCCTAGCCCGTCTGAGTTTCGAGGACCACCTCAGAATCTGCCGGTTGCGTATCGTCGGGATCAGGAGTGGGGAACACAATCCGACTCTGATTAGGAAAGAAGGACAGGTCAATACCATATCCTTCCAAGTCCTTAATTTCGAGCACAACTTCAGGATCAAGCGGGTAGGCTCCAACATAGTTGGCCAGTTCAGAGATGAGGTCGGAGAAATCGGCGTCAGGGCTCTTCCGGCGGATAGCCCGAATGGCCCCAGCCACTGCACAAACGTAAGCAAAATTAGCATTTTGCTCTTCAGTCCGCTTGAACCGCTCTTCTTCGATAGCCAGCTTAGCCTTGACCTCGGAATCTTTGCTGGCCAGATCCCCCTTCAGCTGAGCCACATATTCCCTCTCCACCACCAGTATGCCCTCGACACCCTTCAGCTGCTCCTCGAGCTCCCGGACCCTCTCGGCCAAGTCGAACTTTTCGACCTCCAGCATTTTCTGCACCTCGTGGGCATTTAGCACGGTTTTGGCCTAATCAGCGATCGTCACCCGAGCTTTCTCCAGGTCGGCGAGCTCTAATTCAGATTGGGCGCAAGCTTTCTCCATGTAGAGGCGGCCTTCAGGGTGTGCACGATCGACGAGTACATGTTACCCGTAACCTTTGGCGGCGAGCGGCTGTTGGGCGTCCTTCGTCCACACTCGTGGGACATTGTTCATTATCCTCGTCAAGTAGTGGGGCCAATCACCAGGGATGCCTTCCAGGGTGGGGAGCCTCGACCTCAAGAAGCTCAGTACCTCGGGCGAGAATTTTTGCGGCGTCAGGTCCGAGCTGCTACATAAAAAAGAAAAAATAAAGGGAATTGGTCAGATTGTTAGCTCCTAAATGATGTTTCACAAAAACAGGCAAAGGTTTACCTCTTCATCACTTCTTCATCCCAACAGATCTAAGAATCATCATCCAGATGACAACCCTCGATGAGAGCCAAGACCAATGGAGGGGTAGAAACTGGGACACCTCTTCCGGCTTCCCGATGAGACCGATGGGAGCCAGTCTCCTCCCGCGCCCTCTTGTGAGGACGATCTCCAGCCGCTGGGGCAGATTCGGTGTACTTCTTCTTCTTGCCCTTGTCGGCAACAGGAGGTGGGGTCTGAACCGGAGAACCAGTAGAGACGCCCGAGCTTGATTGGCGCCTCATCAAGCCAAGAACCGACTTCGGTCTGGAGGCCATCTCAGCAGTAGAAGGCTTACGGCGGTAGGTCAGGATGTCGGGATCTGCACAACAAACATACGATCTTTCAGCATGGTCCTATAAAGAAACTCCAAGGAGAAATAACACAAGACTTACAAGGGATTCGCAGGTGGCAGGGATAGGTGTACAACCCAACCGCCAAACGGTTAAGCTCGGAGTTCAGCGACTCAACCTCTAGCCAACTCGGAGGTGTATCTCGAGCTACTTTGAATGCCTCGGTGAAATCCCAATAAAGGTCAGAAGTCCGTGGCTTGTACACTGCAAGACAAGAAAAGAATTAGATCAGTACGATTGAAGATAAAGGTCGCAAAAATTATACCATGTTCCACGCGGATCGCATAATCCGTAGGAACTCGGATTGGTAAAGTGCTGGTCGGAGGGACTGACTCCCAAGCTCCTCCGACAAACCACCATTTCTGGTGCCATCCATCGACCTTGTTAGGGATCCTGCTAACAAGTTCTTTGCCCTTGCGAAGCCACACGACATGATAGCCTCCTGCCTGGGCAACGGGCGACATCACATAACCAATCTCTCCCGGATTGGGCAACCTCCTCAAGCCGGATTACCCCAACACGACCATGGTGGAAATGATATAACTCCACCCGTTCGGAGTAATTTGTGTGAGGCTCAAATTCCAGGCTGCCAGCAAATGGGAGATGGCCGGATGCAACGAGAAGCAAATTCCAACGGCCATGGTGGGCTGATTCACAACTATCATCCCCGGGGGAGGCTGGTCGGCACTTTCATCAGGGGCTGCTCCATAGAAATGAACATCCCACGACACTTTATATAGCCGACGAAGCCCTCGCACGTAGTAATCAGAAAGTACCGACCTGTACCTTTTCTCAAACGTAGCAAATTGCGACGCCACCGACTTACGATACTGGCGCTCAGGTCGCTTATAAGGAGCAATCCAGTGGTATAGCTCATAATCAAAGACTCGCTCATAAGCCCCAAAATCTGGAGCCTGGGTAGAGGAGCCGGCCGACACAGATTGTCTTTGGGAGGCATAAGCTTGGAGATTACTGTTCAAGGGGGGAAGACAAGTGATTTCGTCCAATTCCTCCAGAAACCGGTCATTCACCGGTTCATCGTTTGTATCATCTTCCCATCCGTCACCCACCGGCCGAGCCGAAGAACCTTCGCCACCCATCCTCGCGACGGAACCAGAGTTCAGACAGCGGCGCTGAGCGATCAGGACATCATCTTCGGAGGAGAAGGATACCACCATGGGTCGTGGAGCCAAAAAAGAACCAGAAAACCCGAAAGTCATGAAAAAATTAGGAGATTCTGGTGATGAACCCAAATGGAAGAAAAATCGCAAATGTGTAGCAAGCTTTCGGAGGGGGAAGAAAGGTTTCTGAAAACCTAATTCCCCCTCCTATTTATAGAAGGGAGTGGAGGACCAAAACGAAATTCCTTCATAATTCGAGCCCCTCCGACAATCGAAATCGCAAGATTCACGCGTGGGAACCACTACGACATCCTATTGGACCTTATAGCGGCGTCTCACGTCATCGGCTTGGCAAGCCATCATTTCAAATCTCCAAAAATCGAGGAAATCTGATGTGCCGATTTGTATTATCGAGGTGACTTTTCGTATGCTCGGGGCAAGGAGTCGTATTTTGTGCTAGTCGTGAGATTAAGTCGATATCCCATTTCATAACATGCGACCTCGACTTGAGGGGCAATTGTTGTAGCATGGAATAAACCACTATCCCACGACCCCTATAGATACATGTCAAGAGGCTTACACTTCGAGATGACGACAGCAGAGGGAGGTCGCCCTAAAAGGCGAACCGCCCAAGTCACAGAAACAGGGAGGTCGCGTAGCTACCTAAGAGAAAATCAGAGGTCATAATGCGATGTCCATTTGCGACATCCAAGTCGGAGTCCGACCTGTAGCATGTAACGGGCAATCAAAACCAATTAAGGAAAGCATCCGACAAGCCAGCCAATCGGCTAGGGTACTCCATCCCTCGATTGGCGCTCATTAAAGGGGCGATCTCAAATCAGACCAAGGAGACGGACGACTTGCGGGATTGAAGGCACCTAAGGGGCACTTTTCCTTATGTAATCTCCCGTCTTAAAGACGGGACATATAGTATAAATAGACCAATGAGGTCACATTTGTAAGGGTTGAACACCTTAGCGTTCTAGGCAAATATATTATACACTTATACCTGGCTTGGACGCCCACGGACGTAGTCTGATTCAAAGGATGAACCGGGTCACCAATTGACGTGTTCTCTTTTATAGCTTTTGGCCGTTTTTAGCTATTTTTTTTATTAAATTCATTGTTAAACTAAGCAGATTTAGCTAGTTACAACAGACAGTAACAGCTGAACCATCCGGTTCAGGGGGAACACTTGATAATCAGGCAGATATGCAGCAATCTGAGATGATTCAAACTGTTGGGAAAATAGGTTGCACAGATCTATTCGGGGTGAATATTTAAATACAAATTTAATTCTTTAATTACTACTAGCATGAATTAATCCTATATTAATTCAAATAATAATCCAACAACATGTCATGCATATAATAATTCACGTAAAACCTACGCATGCGGAATTCTACGAGTTTACGTGAACGTACCTCTTGGGATGGCAACGGTATGGCTGATTAGACTAACCGCAAGGACTTCCCAAGTATTCCCTTAGTCCTCGTTCTACTATCCGGTGGAAGGATTCTTGTGAACGATTTAACAAAAGGAAAAATAAATATTTTGCACCACCTTTGTGGATTTACTAATTTTTCCAGCACATGGAATTGTATACTACTCACAATTGTCGTTTTTCAAAAAAATACAATCTGTCGACGTTACAAAATATTTGATATTTTATCGACGCTGATATTTTTCCGAAAAACCAATTTTCGTGTGTGTCTGGGAATGAACCATTCATCCCCTATTTATAGAGGAGAGGGGGACGAAAATTTAGTGATAAAATAATGTGGGAAAACCTTTTCTTGATCTCCAAGAAATCTTGAATATATCTCCTATATTCTTTTTCCCATAATTATAATATTCCACAAAAATCCCACCTTCTCTATTATTATGGAATTTTCAAAATTTATGTGCAAGATTCCAAGATTTGGATCTTCTTGAATTTATGAGATATTCTTGTTTTTCAAGAAATACATATCTTCCATAATATCTTTTCAAGAAAATCAAGAAAATCTTTCTTGCCCACTATATTTCAAAATTTTTGAAAATATCACTATGAATAACCAAGTGGGAGATTTCTTGAATTTAATGAGATAATCTTGTATTCCAAGAATACATATCTTCATTCCATAACAAAATTCAAAGAAAATCTTTTTCCCAACTTTATCCATAATTTTCGAAATATTAGGAAAAATTAAGCAACAATATTTATTTTATTTTAATCACCTTTTTCAGTTATTGGACTATATGTTGGGCTACCCAGGGGGCCTTTAGGAGAATTAAGATTGGATCTTCTAATGGACCTTGAATATCTAATATTGAGCCACAATATTATTCAAGCCCATAAATATTAATTAATCCCACTACATAATTAATATTGCACTATCCATCTTAACCCATATTACAGTCAATATGGCTCCCGGTCATTATTTCCCGTGTTTAAGATTATCTAGCCCATTAATTAATTCAAGCCACTGAAATAGCTTTCCATTAATTAATATCTTTTATCCTTGGTCAAGGAACGATTCAACATTATTATCCATACCGGAAACTAATTCCACTTGCAAGATTTGGTATGATAAAGCTTATGAACCTCCCAATGGGGCAAATCGAACAAGCGTACTTGCACACGATTCTTCGTATTAAATCTTAGCAATCACATGTGACTAATAATATTGCCCAAGATAAAAAGTATTGAATCTCATTGATTCGCTACCCATGATAAGTCAAAGCAATAGTTACCAATCCCACGTGATCCTATTTAAGGGACGAAGGTTAAGAAATAAAGAACTACTGAGGTCTAATTCTTCCTTGTTCAGTTCTGAAGAATTTATCCTCCTGTAGGTCCTATTCAGTGCATCAGTCATGCACTAGTGTAATCTCTTGGTCAAGACAAGCCAATCTGAGCCTTACACTTCAACCTTTTACAATGGGTTGTTCATTTCCATCTAGGTCGTGAATGACGTACTTTTAGTTACAAGGGACTGCTAATTTAATCTTCTGTGATCTGGTATCACTAAATTAACTACAATGTAACACGTACGACTTATTGAACAGTTATGCAGTAAATATATGTAACATTCAATAATATTTAAAGCATCAGTGATAAACAATTTATTTCAGTAAATAAGTCTGAAAATTCAGTTTCAATTATACAAAGTAAAAAGCATACTTTCCAGTATAATCCCAACAATCTCCCACTTATACTCAAAGTCTGATTTTAAGTATACTACAACATGTCTCGTGTAGTCCGTGACATCTAATGTCACCTACACGAACCTAATAATTTCTCCCACTTATACTCAAATCAGATTGGCAACGGTCTTGACACCCATTCCTTCCACATGTCTCTCGAATGTATTCAGAGGCAGACTTTTTGTGAATGGATCTGCTAGGTTGTCCTCAGACGTTATCTTTGCCACATCTATATCTCATTTCTTAACAATTTCTCGTATAAGATGTCTTTTCTTTAGTGAGCTTGTTTGACTCGTGGACTCTTGGTTCCCTTAAATTTGCAACTGCCCTTAGCAAATATTGCTAGACAAGTTTGGAACTCCATCCAAGTCCACTAAGAAGGTCTAGAGCCAAATCGGTTCTTTCACCACTTCACAAGCAGCTACTTACCCGACTTCCATGGTTGAGTCAGTGATGCATTTCTGCATCACACTCGTCCATTTGATGGCTACACTTCCCAAATGGAAACACACTGATTGAGGCAGATAGTTTCTGGAATCTAAGTCTGATTGGAAATCCGAGTCCGTGTAGCCGATGGGGATTGGATTATCTGACTGATAAATCAACATTCTATCCCGAGTTCTTTTCAGATACTTCAGAATGTTTTTAACTGTCATCCAATGCTCTTTCCCTGGGTTACTTTGATATCTTGCCACCATGCCTACGGCAAAGCAGATATCCGGTCTCGTACACAGCATTGCATACATAAGGTTTCCGACAGCCGAAGCACAAGGAATGCCTTTCATGTCATCTATCTCCTTTTGCGTCTTAGGGGACATTTTCTTGGATAAATGGATTCCAAGTCTGAAAAGTACGAAACCTTTCTTTGAATCTTGCATGCTGAAGCGCTTCAAGACAGTGTCAATGTATGAAGCTTGCGATAAGCCTATCATCATTTTCTTGCGATCTCGAGTGATCTTGATCCCAAGGATGTGCCCGGCTTCCCCTAAGTCCTTCATATCAAACTGTTTTGAAAACCATGCCCTTACGTCTGATAACACCTTCACATCGTTCCCTATGATTAGAATGTCATCTACGTATAGTACTAAGAATACCAATGCAGTTCCGACACGCTTTTTATACACACAACTTTCAAACTCATTTTGATCAGACCCATAAGACTTTATAACATGATCAAAACATTGGTTCCAAGCTCTGGATGCCTGTTTGAGTCCATAAATGGACCTCTTGAGCTTACAAACTAGGTGTTCTTAGCCTGTTTCAATGAAACCTTGGGGTTGTTGCATATAGATCTCTTCGTCAAAACTTCCGTTAAGGAAAGCTGTCTTGGCATCCATTTGCCAGATTTCAAAGTCGAAATGTGCAGCAATCGATAAGAGAATACGGATGGACTTAAGCATGGCTACGGGCGAAAAAGTTTCCTCATAATCGATCCCTTCTTTCTGAGTATAACCTTTCGCCACTAGTCTTGCTTTAAAGGTTTCAACCTTCCCGTCCGGTCCTCTTTTCCTCTTATATACCCACTTGCATCCAATGGGTTTGACCCCATTAAGTGGTTCGGCTAGCTCCCACACTCTATTATGAAACATAGAACCCATTTCGGCTTTCATTACTGTTTGCCAAGAATCTGCATCCTTATCTTGGAGTGCCTCATCATATGTCCATGGGTCTGATTCGTCTTGTCCGGGAATGAAGTCAGAGGACTCTCCTATTCCCATGAATCTCTCGGGCTGTCAAACAACCCTCCCACTATGACGAGGTTCCGATTGTGAAAGCGTATCGTTTGGTATATCATCTAGTACAGTTGGCACTGAGGTTTGCCCTCTAAGCTCATTTAAGGTAATCTCACTTCTGGGTTTTCTTTGGTTCATATGGTCTTCTTCCAAAAATCTAAAGTAGGTGCTGATGACCACCTTCTGATCTTCGGGACCATAGAACATACACCCTTTTGTTCCCTCGGGGTATCCTACGAACAGCCTTAATTCTGATCGAGGATCCAATTTACCGGCTTCCTTGTCCAACACGTAGGCCGGACACCCCCAAATTCTCATGTGTCTCATACTAGGCTTGCGCCCGGTCCACAATTCTTTGGGAATTTTGGGAACCGATTTGGATGGCACCAAGTTCAGAATGTAAGCCGCTTTTTCCAAGGCATAACCCTAGAACGACTTGGGAAGATCCGCATAACTCATCATTGATCTAACCATTTCCAAAAGAGTTCTGTTTCTTCGCTCTGCAACCCCGTTTTGTTGAGGGGTTCCGGGTGCAGTGAGCTGGGATACAATCCCTTCATCAGATAAGTAGTTCAAAGACTCATCGCTGAGGTATTCGCCTCCACGATCAGATCGTAGTGACTTGATACGTTTTTCCCTATGATTCTCTGTTTGAGCCTTAAATTCTTTGAATTTCTCAAAGGTCTCAAATTTATGCTTCATAATCAATAAAAAAACTCATAACCTCCTCTTGCTTTGGTTGACATTGGACCACATACATCTGTGTGAACGATCTCTAACACTTCTTTGGCTCTATTCCCCTTGGCTCCAATTGCCCTCGTGGTCATTTTACCCTCCAAACATGATTCGCAGGTTGGAATTTGTTCAACTTGGAGACGCTCCAGTGAATCATCTTTCACCAACCTTTGGATCCTCTTTGGATTTATATGACCTAATCTTAGATGCCAAAGAAGTGTTTCCTTCACGCTTTCTTTTGTCGGAAATAGTTGATGTGTTATAGGATGCATTTCGTGAGTGGTGTGCACAGTTAATTGTATAGAGATTTTCCATCAATGTCCCGTAACAGATACACTCATCATTTAAAAAATGATGTCATTCTTTTTAGAAGAAACTTAGTGTCCTTTAATCAAATTTTAGAAACTGAAAGTGAATTCTTTCTAAAACTGGGAACATAAAGATAATCTCAAAAAAAAACTTTATCTTCAAAAGATAGGTGCACTTCTCCCACTGCTTTAACTACTACTCATGTAGTATTGCAATGTCTGCTACTTGCGTAGTATTGCAATAATCGTTACTATCGTAGCATTGTAATATCTGCTACTTACGTAGCATTGCAATGACTTCTACTTTCGTAACATCGCCCAGTGTGATGAGGATCTCACTCCCACTAAGTTGCCGGATCATTTTAAACCCGTGAAGCCAACATGATTAGTGGATCTCGTATCAACCACCCACGAATGAGAAGTATACGCCTCTAAACAAGTTTCAACAACTAGTGCGTGAGAATTACCTTTCTTTCCGTCCCTTTTGGCACCGCAGCTTAAGCACTTTCTCTTTGGATTTTCCTTGACACAACAAGCATTCCTCATCTTACCATTGCCCTTGGCAATAGTTGAGTTTTATTGCTTATGGCCTTTGGTCCTCTTCTTTATCTTGCCTACCCTTGGCCTAGAAGATGAAGACGGACCACTTGCCGTCAAAGCTTGAGTTTGGTGCCTTATCATCATTTCTGCCGAGACCAAAAGTTTGCAACAAATTAGCTAGCGAGGCCAAAATGCTCAAAAAACTTTTTTGGGCGGAGAGAGTGAAGTACCAAATTCATCCGAGTCTCCGGATCATAATCTGACTCGAGAATCTCAAATTTGTTCGGATGGGCCATCTATTTTGAGGACGTAATCCCTTACGGGTTTGCCCTCCACCATTTTCAAATGACGACATCTCTCAAGAAGGTGATCCGACGAGTCCCGCATGTTTTGACTCGTCGGTTGGCTCATCCGATTTTGGTGTGTCAAGAATCCACTTGTGCTTTTATGCGATTAGGACAATTATAATTTTTCGTTTCAATATAGTTTCCATACATATTGTATTGACTTTAAGTATAATAACAAAGGATTAAAAGGTAACGACATCTTTGAATCAAATAAACAACTATATGCAATAACACAAGTATATCACAAGGTTCGATCACATGCTTCATATTAAAATCTCAAAAAAAATATGAACATGCATCGATAACATCTCAAAAACAAAGTTTAAATAAGCTATGTTGGGTGGGTCATTATTTAAACACATTCAAGCGGGTTACAAACAAGAACGATTTACAAACCTTTAATATCCAGATTAATAGTTGGCTCCTTTGACCAATATAAAATTGGCGAGGGACTTCGGAGAAGTATATGCATATCAATTTTATACCTAATTAATAACAATGATTAAATACAGGATTATTATTTCGCTTTGAACGAGCCTCGTTGGGAGGGTCATCGTCGCCACGAGTAATAAACCACAATCATCCGTTTGGAATTCATTCATGTGAAAGCTATCTTTTGACCGGCCCGTTGGGGGAATTTCTCCAAAAGAATTCACAAATAAATAAATCATGGAGGTCAAAATTAATTCAATTTTATTATCCGGAATAAAATTGTCAATTAATTATTTAAACATACTTTGTAATTTTGAAGGTGAGATTTTTCATTTGGGCAACTCTCATGCAAACACATTTAAACAAATTAAATAAAGCATAAGGTAGCACAAAATAAATCAAGCAAAACAGAAAAATAAACATATTGGGCACGAATTATCCAATTGTCATGGTTTGATTTTTCTTGGCTTGATCTTGAAGAAACACCGTCTTGAATTTCTCCCCACTCGATCGTCTCGAAAAGAACTCCGCCTCAAACGCCACGCCAAGTAGCTCGCAAAAGGATGCACTCCCACATTCGCCGGCCGCTTGCCGAAAGCAACCGCTCCGTCTTGCCTTTGGCACAGTAGCATCGCCCACCCGAGTGCGATGTCGCCCGCCCGAGCGGCAGTGTCGCCATCCCGAGCACCAGTGTCGCCCGACCGAGCACCGTGTTGCCCGTGCATCGTCGGTAGCACCTAAGCGGTTCACTTTGCTACTTGCAGCCTTGCGTCGGCCCGCCGATCCGCTCCAAGCCGCGGTGCAGCGTTAAGCCTAAGCGCCCGCCCGTCCGTCGTACTGCGGCGTCAGCGTCGTCAGCGTGCCTCCCTTGATGCGTTTTGTCTGACGCCGCCGATTCTGATTTAGATTCTTTAATTCTTCGTCTCCGTCCTCGTTTTCGATCCGGTTACAATTTATTTACAAAAATAAATAAACCTAGATCTATACTAGTCTATTACATTGATCAAATCAAACAAATTCTAATCTACTCGTGAATTTTCTCACAAGGCAAAACGAATCCGAACGAATCGAATTAAAAAACCACAGTTTATATGCATGCATAAATAAACACATTAAATTCCATGACAATTGGATACCTGCAAAATAGATCTAGCAATTCTACTATCCAATTTCAAATTTAATGCCCACAAATTAAATTACAATTTAAAAAATTCAGAGCCCGAAACCGTGGCTCTGATACCAGTTGTTGGGAAAATAGGTTGCACAGATCTATTCGGGGGTGAATATTTAAATACAAATTTAATTCTTTAATTATTACTAGCATGAATTAATCGTATATTAATTCAAATAATAATCCAACAACATATCATGCATATGTGGAATTCTACGAGTTTACGTGAACGTACCTCTTGGGATGGCAACAGTATGGCTGATTAGACTAACCGCAAGGACTTCCCAAGTATTTCCTTAGTCCTCGTTCTACTATCCGGTGGAAGGATTCTTGTGAACGATTTAACAAAAGGAAAAATAAATATGTTGCACCACCTTTGTGGATTTACTAATTTTTCCAGCACATGGAATTGTATACTACTCACAATTGTCGTTTTTCAAAAAAATACAATTTGTCGACGTTACAAAATATTTGATATTTTATCGACGCTGATATTTTTCCGAAAAACCAATTTTTGTGTGTGTCTGGGAATGAACCATTCATCCCCTATTTATAGAGGAGAGGGGGACGAAAATTTAGTGATAAAATAATGTGGGAAAACCTTTTCTTGATCTCCAAGAAATCTTGAATATATCTCCTATATTCTTTTTCCCATAATTATAATATTCCACAAAAATCCCACCTTCTCTATTATTATGGAATTTTTGAAATTTATGTGCAAGATTCCAAGATTTGGATCTTCTTGAATTTATGAGATATTCTTGTATTTCAAGAAATACACATCTTCCATAATATCTTTTCAAGAAAATCAAGAAAATCTTTCTTGCCCACTATATTTCAAATTTTTTGAAAATATCACTATGAATAACCAAGTGGGAGATTTCTTGAATTTAATGAGATAATCTTGTATTCCAAGAATACATATCTTCATTCCATAACAAAATTCAAAGAAAATCTTTTTCCCAACTTTATCCATAATTTTCGAAATATTAGGAAAAATTAAGCAACAATATTTATTTTATTTTAATCACCTTTTTCAGTTATTGGACTATATGTTGGGCTACTCAGGGGGCCTTTAGGAGAATTAAGATTGGACCTTCTAATGGACCTTGAATATCTAATATTGAGCCACAATATTATTCAAGCCCATAAATATTAATTAATCCCACTACATAATTAATATTGCACTATCCATCTTAACCCATATTACAATCAATATGGCTCCCAGTCATTATTTCCCGTGTTTAAGATTATCTAGCTCATTAATTAATTCAAGCCACTGAAATAACTTTCCATTAATTAATATCTTTTATCCTTGGTCAAGGAACGGTTCAACATTATTATCCATACCGGAAACTAATTCCACTTACAAGATTTGGTATGATAAAGCTTATGAACCTCCCAAGGGTGCAAATCAAACAAGCGTACTTGCACACGATTCTTCGTATTAAATCTTAGCAATCACATGTGACTAATAATATTGCCCAAGATAAAAAGTATTGAATCTCATTGATTTGATACCCATGATAAGTCAAAGCAATAGTTACAAATCCCACGTGATCCTATTTAAGGGACGAAGGTTAAGAAATAACGAACCACTGAGGTCTAATTCTTCCTTGTTCAGTTCTGAAGAATTTATCCTCCTGTAGGTCCTATTCAGTGCATCAGTCATGCACTAGTGTAATCTCTTAGTCAAGACAAGCCAATCTGAGCCTTACACTTCAACCTTTCACAATGGGTTGTTCATTTCCATCTAGGTCGTGAATGGCGTACTTTTAGTTACAAGGGACTGTTAATTTAATCTTCTGTGATCTGGTATCACTAAATTAACTACAATGTAACACGTACGACTTATTGAACAGTTATGCAGTAAATATATGTAACATTTAATAATATTTAAAGCATCAGTGATAAACAATTTATTTCAGTAAATAAGTCTGAAAATTCTGTTTCGATTATACAAAGTAAAAAGCATACTTTCCAGTATAATCCCAACATCAAACATCTGCTGAAATCTGTCCCTGTCAGGTAGACCCAACTAATGTCCCTATACAAGTTTCTAGTGATTCTATTGCAGATAATGATGATGAAGAAAATCTCCAAGACGAAACTACTCAAGCAAAGAAAATCTGCTTAAGAGATCATCTAACTGATCAGATTATAGGAGATATCCAAGCAATAGGGTTCAGACTAGACATCAAATTGGTGAGAGTGCAATGTACTGCTGTTATCTGTCTCTCAAGGAACCCCTGACCATTGAAGAAGCACTTCAAGATGCAAGCTGGATTCTAGCTATGCAAGAAGAACTAGAGCAGTTTAAGAGGAATCAAGTTTGGGAACTTGTAGACAGACCAACTTACCAAAGTGTTATTGGAACCAGATGGGTCTTCAAGAACAAGAGAGATGAGCACAATGTGATAACCAGAAATAAGGTAAGACTGGTTGCAAAGGGGTATTCACAATCAGAAGGGATTGATTATGATGAGACCTACGCACTTGTTGCTCGCTTAGAAGCCATTCGGCTGTTCTGGCTTATGCTGCTCAATTGGGATTCACTGTGTATCAGATGGACGTAAAGAGTGCATTTTTAAACGGAATACTGGCTTAAGAGGTGTATGTTGAACAACCTCCTGGCTTTGAAATGAATAATTAGGTATACCGTTTAAAGAAGGTTCTTTATGGCCTAAAACAGGCTCCCAGAGCTTGGTATGATACACTGTCCCAGTTCTTGGAAGAAAATGGTTTCACTAAGGGACTGATTGATAGGACCTTATTTAGAATAGAAGATGGTGAAGATATTCTCTTGGTTCTGATCTATGTGGACGATATTATCTTTGGATCTCCCAATAAGAACTTATGTGATAAGTTTAGTAAACTGATGCAGGGGAAATTCGAGATGTCCATGATGGGTCAGATGAACTACTTTCTAGGTCTTCAAGTTAAGCAAGCTGATATTGGGATCTTTTTCTGTCAGGCCAAGTACACAAGGAATATTTTGGCTAAGTATGGAATCCAAAATTGCAAAGCTGCAAAGATTCCAATGATGACAGCCTTCAGAATGGATCCAGATGAGAGTGGTCAGAAAACTAATCAGAAGGAGTATAGGGCTTTGATTGGATCCTTATTATACCTTACTGCCAGTAGACCAGATATAACCTTTACAATAGGTGTATGTGCCAGATTTCAGGCAAATCCAAAACAGAGCCACCTGATAGCAGCTTAGCAGATTCTTAAGTATCTAAAGGGAACTGTAAACCTTGGTTTATGGTACCCTGCAGATGATAATCTAGAGCTTACTGGGTACTCTGATTCTGATTATGGAGGTTGTAGGATAGACAGAAAATCAACCTCATGTACATGTCAGTTTCTGGGAAGTAAACTGGTCTCTTGGTTTTCAAAGAAACAGACATCTGTTGCCACATCTACTACTGAAGCAGAATATATGGCCGTAGGAAGCTGTTGCTCCCAACTGCTCTGGCTCTGTCTGCAGCTGAGGGATTATAACATTATAGCTACGAATGTGCCTATCTTCTGTGACAGTAATAGTGCGATTGCAATCACTCAGAACCCAGTTCTGCATACAAGATGCAAACATGTGGACATCAAACATCTCTTTATCAGAGACCATGTGGAAAAGAAGAATATCAGAATGGAAAAGATTCATATTGATAAGAAGAAAGCTGATATCTTAACCAAGCCGTTAGCTGAGTCAAATTTAGAGAACTATGCAATGAGCTAGGGCTTCTGGATCTTGGAGAAGATGTACCGGAATACTTCGGTGGCTTAATCTCCAATACCAGCTGGTTACGTGCCTGACCAGGTAAGAAGGTCAGCTGAAGAAGAGAACTTCAACTGATCAGATAGGATCAGTTTGGTACTGATAAAAAATGAATATCAGTTGAAGGGGGAACTTCAATAGACTAAGGATTTTTAGATCAGAAGGAACCTGATCTGAGGGATAAAGCATTGTTGGGAAAATTTGCTAAGGTTTAGGCTACACAGTAAGGTCAACAAGAATCAGATTAGTCAGAGTTGACAAATGTGGTAACTGATTGATTACGATATCAATCAGTCAGGTACGTTTTCTGATTCTGTTTACCTGGTTTCATTCACCTGATAAGTGTTATCTAATTTATTTACTCATCTGAGCTTATCCATATCTGGGTGATAATTGCTGTGTACATTACTTAATGACGTCATGCCTGCAAGCATCAAATGCGGACGTGGGATTTATGTATTAAATGTATTAATTACTAGTTTTTAAGTCCAAAAGTCTGCCGCTTTTAATCCTCAACCGCACGATTAAGTAACTTTTCAACCGCTTAATCTTGTCCATCCGTTTTAAAACATGGATACTCAATTATGCAAAAATATTTGTGCAAAATGTTTTCCCTCCTAACTATTTAACCCTAAAAATAGTTTGAAATAAACCTTTCACTTCTCTACTCTCAAACTTTCAGATTAGAAAATTCCTTTGCCGAAAACTTACGAAATACTCTTCAGAAGCAATTCAAAATCGTGAAATTACTTATCCTTCAAATTGCTTATGCTGGTAATTGACATTCTATGCCTTTAACGTTTATATGTTAGGGTTATAGGATATTTGTATATTGTTCATATTCATGTTTGAATGGGATTTAATTTGATTAATGCTTATTTCTCTGCACATTATGAACAATATGCATATTTGGGGATGATACTCATGGAAATGTTTCACATATTGCTCTATTACGCTTAGTATTGTTTGTATTAATATGGGTTTTGATTAACCTAATTTAGAGTATATTTATGTGTTTATAGAAATGGCAACCTCCAAGGCATCCACTGAAGTTTGTCATTATGCGTCTATGATTAAAGATGTCATCGATGAGAAATATGTGATATTCAACACAACTAATGATCCAGAATCGAAAGAAATTATGGAATGCCTCAGAGCGTGTGGGCTTGAACAATTCTGTTTCCGACACTTGAACAATGTGAGCATTATCGAATCCCTTGAGTTTTTGAGGAAATTGAAGGAAATCGAGAACAAGGAATTAATACTCATTCGTCGGAGGTAACAAAATTAAAGTGAGCAACGAAGATCTCGGAAGGATCTTTTAGCTTCCAACTGGAAGGAATTACCCTGATGAATTCACGGCGGGAATGTCGGACAAGGAGTATCTGCAGAAGGTGCTCCTAAGGCCTGGGAACATTACTAACATTACAAATGTTAAGGTTCCATATTTGAAGAGAAAGTACAGATTGATTTTTGAAATCGTTTCAAAGGTAATTCTGGGTATTGCCTTCAGCCCTGATGCCCTAACGCAGCAAAATCAACACGTGATGACTGCTATCATAGAAAAGGCTCCAGACATGAACTGGATGGGATTATTCAAACACAGACTGCTGCAGGAAATGATGAAGTTTGTTGTGAATGAGAAGAACCAGGTGGTGCTGGCCAAGAAGATCTGCAATATTCACAAGGTATCCATGATCCTTGCTGATAAAATCCCTAACTACCCTTGGTCAGAAGTTGGACAGAAGCCATATTTGGAGAAGTACAGAGCTCTTTTGTATAAGGATGAGGAGTTGTTTGGGCAACGAGATGATGATCCAGCCCCCTATGTGCCGAAAACAAAGAAAGATAAGGGTCCGACCTCATATGTGTAATCTGAAGCACAAGGTCAGCCCAAGACGAGGGTCTTCAAAAGAAAACAACTGGAAAGTAAACCGGCTCAAACATCTGAAGATGTGGGTGAGAAACGCCAAAAGAAGCTCACCACCATGTTTCTAAAGAAGGTAGGGATGCCATATGGAGGTCTTCAGGATGAAGACAGTGATGTTGAGATTCTGGAATCAGGCGGCGAACAAGTTGTGGAACAAGCTGGTGAGGAGACTGCTGTGAGTTCTAAAAACACAGTCAGTACGGGTCAGGAACTGACAGCAGTAGAGGAAGCTAGTCAGACAGAGGCTGATGGAGAAGGAGAACAACTGGAAGAAGCTCAGGACGAGTCTGAACCATCTGACTCAGCTCACCTGAGTTCCTTATTCAAAGGTCGTGAACCTACCCACTACCCCAGATCACCCACACCCCCATCACCCCAACCTGATATACCCCTACCCTCACCTCCCAGACAACCTACTCCCACAACCTCATCTGCTCAACCTGAACTGTTTATATTTGAGCCAATTCCATCTGAAGAAACCCTTTCTGTAGAAATCCATATTGAAGCTTCACACCCAGAAACCGCTCAACCTGATATGCCCTAACCTGAGCCTTCTAAGCCTCAACCTGAAACCATCTCTCATCCCACACCTAAGTCACCACAACCTGAGCCTAGGCCATTCGGAGAAGCAACTCCGGATATTCAAACAACTCAGCAGAAGGCCATGTTTGTATCCATTGTTCATAACCCTTTCAACACAAGAACTGTGTTTGAATCTCCTGAACCTGAAAAACCAGTTGTCAAATTTCTGAGGAGAAGGGTGGACAATTATTTGAACAAGCATTATTCTGATCTGGTGGACCATCCTGGTGTTAGGAAGATTGTTGCCGATGTTCTATTCTGGGGGGATGTCAGACTGCAACACATTGAGGACTTTCTGATGGTACTGGACGCCTTTGGGAGTGACGAGTTTGTGGAGATGGAGCTCAAAATGAAGAATCTGGCAGGAATGGCCAGTGCTGCTGAATTGGCAACGGAGGACGATGTTGCCTGGCTGGTCAACAAGCTGATGGGGTATCTTACTATAGAAGAAAATGATAAGCTTGAATAGATTATTGAGCCAACTGCCGATGAACTAGTTGAGGGTGAAACAGATGAGACCCTAACTGGAGAGGCACAAACATCTGCTCCAGTCTTTGTGATTCCGCCTGAGACCTTGAACCAAGTTTCGAAGACTATTCTGGTGGGGTAAAGGCATCAGTAGAAGCTCAATTCAACACTCTTGCTGAAAATTTGATGATCCAGATGGAGGAAAGAACAAAGCAGTTTGTTGAATCTGAGAGGAATCAGACTGTGAAGAAGTTGACTGAAATGCATACGGACATTGCCCTAAATGAGATGACACGGGTGGAGACTTTGTTACAAAAACTGGGCCTAGAGGTGTCAATGCTCTCTGATGTCAGGACACTTCTGGAGGAAGCTTACAAGTCCTTAATGCAGGCCGATTCCAGCTTCGAGGCTTTTGTGAGGAAGTTTGAAGTCTCTATATCCATTGCTAAGAAGGCCTTGGAAGAATCTGTGTCAAAGATGTTTGGACGTGCACCATCATCTACTTCGTCCGTTCAGATTCACTCGTTGGAAGTGGAGGACCTGAAGAAAGAAATGCTCACTCTTTTCACCAACCTGGAAAAGAACATCAAACTCCTTTTTGATGCAACCAAAGAGGGGGAAGGACGAGCTGAAATTGAATCAGAAAAATAGGATATCCAGGCCGGTTAACTGACCATTGTTGTTGTTGCTACACCAAGTCAGGCACCCACTTCTGAAATCAATGATACTGAGCTGGCTGAACTGTTTTCCACTATTGAAGAACATACAAAACAGCTAGACCTTCAGGATAAGGTCATTTCTGAACAGAAAGCTGCAATGGTTGATCTGACTTCTAGAGTTGATAGGATTGAGGACTTTTCCTCAAATGTTCAGAAAAGACTACAGACAGAAGAAGAAGCAAGAGGCCTGGAGCTGGCTATAAAACTTGAAGAGGAATTCGCATCAGAATCAGCTGAGGCAGTTGCACAAAAGAAAAGACTACAGAAAGGCAAGCAAGTGAAGGAACCCAAGAAGAAGACTGTTGTGACCAGATCTGAACTACCCTTATCATCAGAACAGATCAGGGAACAACAGGATCAGGTCAAGAGAAGGAAGGTCATAGAAGAAGCCACCAAAAGGAAGAAGCTGCGAGAAGCTGGAGGTCTTGATAGGGCCTTCAGAATGAAGCAAAAGAAAAAGGCTGTGACCGAAACTGATGAGACCTGGATAGAGCGTGCCTTACCTGCCAGTATGGATGATATTCTTGTGTGCAGAGAAGACCTTCATGAACCTTGGAGGATAATAAAGATAGATTTGCTGTGCGACGTATTCATGATACAACGAGTCCCAGAAGAGAAGGATGACAATCTTTTTGACAAAATCTTTCTGGACTGGCTCGAAGCAAAATATCCAGCATTCTATCAGGAGGTTATGAAGGAAGGACATATGATGACAATGAGACCTTCTGCACCAAGGTATGAGTTCCTGATGCCACCTCTTAAGAGAAACAGATATGATCCAGTGGCTTTCAGACAAGCATATTTTTATGCACTAGAGAGAGGCAACATTACTGAAGAAGACCGCCAGAAGGAAGTGCTCAAAAGGATGTATGATGTCTTTCAGATTCCTGAAGGCATGAGAGACAAGAAATGATCAGAAGATGAAGATCTTAGGTCAGAAGTTAGATAATTTTTGCTTATCATTTCTGTATATGTAAAATTTTGCTTATCATTTCTGTATATGTAAACTGCAAAATCAATCAATGAAATGATTTACCTTTTCTGATCCTAAGACATCATGTCAATGTCTTCTGATTTTTGTCTTTAGTTCTTACATTTCTGGTTATTCGTTTTTCTGATTAACTGTTTTGGTTCCATCAAAAAGGGGGAAATTGTTGGGAAATTTATAGTTTTGATGGAAGTTCCAAAATAGGTTGTAATAGGATCAGTCAGACCTGTTAGCTGACTGATGAATTAGAAATCAGGTTAGGATGACCAGCTGAGATGTATAGACAGCTGATGTAATAGATAGGTCACATATTGAGGGGGAACTCAATATGTATAGGTTAAGTCTTGAAGAAGATCAGAAGATCTGAAGACTCGGAAGATCAAAAGATCTGAAGACTCAGAAGATCAGAAGATCTGAAGACTCAGAAGACCAGAAGATCTACATCAGAAGAAGTCAAGAAGGGTCTGCAAGTTGTGCTAAGACAACCTGCATCAGAAGAATCAATCAGGTAGACTGATCAGTCTGAACTGATCAGGTCAGCTCAAATCAGGTGACAACCAGAAGTTCACCAAGTCATACAAATCCATCAAACACGAAGAATGTCAACTTAAGTTGGTAAATCAAACACTAAATAAGTGTACTTGATAACCAATGAGAGCAAGACACGTATGTACGGAGCTGACATTACAGGACGAGGTGCTTCAGAGTTAAACGACTAGAAAGGATAAGCATACATGCTTTCGGCCATATCGCCTCTGCGCACATCAAATCGGGTCTGCAAACCTACCTTAAATAGACCAAAATTCGAATTGCTCTCCAACGGCTAGTTCGATTTTGTGCCTATAAATATGGGATCAACCTTCATAGTAAGGTTAAGATCAACCTTCATAGTAACCACCCATGATCTTTCTATTCTTACTCCATCAGTGCAACCGCTTGACAATATCCGAAATTATCTTCAACCTGCAATGTAGGAAACATAAAAAAACACATCTAATAAAACGGAGTCAATGTTAGGAGAAATGACAAATTTAAGATGTTGTGCAGAATGTTGTCCAACATCTGGAACATCCTTGCAACATCAACACTCTTTATCTGCCTAAAACTCTAAGATTTCGCGCTTTACAATGAATGATACAAGAAATATTTATAAACAAAGAATTAGGTTAAGAACCCTCCATAGGCCTTCCTGACGGGTCGGCTAGGGTTTCTGCCACCACGGGTGGAGCTTCCTTGTTTATCCCATGATTTCCGCTCTCGGATGAACTTGCCTTGCCCGCCTCCCGCGATACCCGTGCCATTAACTATCCGTATCTTTTCCATACTTATCCTTCCAGCGACTTCGGGTGATTCAGATTTGACATACCAAAATCTTAGTCGCCCCGCGACCTGCCTGGATTTGTTAAGTCGCCCCGCGACCTGCCCATATTTGTCAAGTCGTCCCGCAACCTGTGACTCGGGTGAGGTCGCCATGATTGTCATACATAGGGTCAGAGACTATCCAGATGTCTAAATCGGGGGCCAGGATAATCCATGTTACAAAACTATTCTATTTGTACTGGTTGATGGAATACAATCTCTCCCATCAGTATTAATTTTATCTTATTAGATCAAGTTTTAGGTTGAATAAGATCACTAGTTTCTTGATTGAATATATTTATATTTGGTGTGTGGTTCTTCACTACACCTTTTAGGATCTTGTAAGAGGTTCTTGTGTATCTCACTACTTGTTACAGTGATGTTTTTAACCATGAGGATCGTATAGTCTGAATTAAGACTATACACAATTTTGAAATCCTCTGCCTTGCATTTTTATACTTCCGCTGTCATATGTTGTTTTACATGTTGCATAACATTTTCAACAACACTCTGAAAATACACGCACACACACTTTCAGTTGGCGCCAGAGCCATAAACTTGATACACTAAGTTAAAGGTCCTGTGTTTTAAAGTGTGTTTTTTACAATGGATTATCCATTGACTCCTTTAAAACCTCTAATTTTGGATGGATCAAATTATCCCTACTGGGAACCTTAAATTTGCATGTACATTAAGTCTATAGATGAGACAGTATGGCGTAGTGTGTTATCTAGTTGGGATCCACCAAAGACATTTGATGATAAAGATGGACAATTTCAAGTAAAAAAGGAGATTGATTGGTCCAATGATAAATGCACATTGGCTAATTTCAATTCTAAAGCCCTTAATGCGATTTTTACTTCTACTGATGTTTCTATGTTTAAATTGATATCTTACTGTGTTTCTTCTAAGGATGCATGAGAAATATTGCAGGAACATTGTGAAGGATCAGAAAGTGTTCGAAGGACTAGACTTTGAATGTTGGGAACCAAGTTTGAAAACTTGAGGATGAAAGATGATGAAAACATTTCATCATATAATGAAAGGATAAGTGAGATTGCTAATGAGTCACACTCACTTGGTGATCCAATTTCCAACACTCGGTTAGGTAATAAAATACTTAGAACTGTTCCTAAATGATTTGATGCTAAAGTATGTGCAATAGAAGAGGCTAAAACACTGATTTATTGAGTCAAAATGAGCTGATCAGTATTTTGACAACTTATGAGATTAACTCAAATATGTTAGATGACGATAAACATGAGAAATATAAAGACAAGAAAGTACTTGCTTTTAGAGGTGAAACTTCTGATAATGTTGGTAAACATCCTTATGTAACTGAAGTTGATTCTGATGATGATATTTCTGATTTATGTGATGAAAATATTTCTGAACAATTTGCTCTTATCACTAAGCAATTCAAATCTTTTCTAAAAGGAAAATTCAGAAGACCAAATGGTAATTTTCAACCAAAAGATAAGTTTAATCAGAATTCTTCTCCCTCTAATAAAAAGCTTGTTCCAAGTCAGTCTTCCAGTTTCAATCAACCTAGACAATTTACTAAGGATAACAAGTTCAAATATAATCCTGAGTACAGAAAAAAGGTTAAATGCGATGCACGTTCTGGATATGGTCATTATGTTAATGAATGTGTTATTATTATAGAAAAAAGATGAACTTTAATGCTACCTTAAGTGATGATTCTGATGATGAAACTGATGTTGGTAAGTGCGAACTAAGTGCTATGTTTGCTAGAATAGTTTATGATGATACATTTGATGATGATCTCGATGATTATTGGTATAAAGCAGATTCAATTTAACACAACATCTGAAACAACATTCAGTAAATATGATTCTGAGATTAACTGTTTTACTGGAACTATTCTGAATGCTGAAACTTCAAATTCAGCTGAATGTAACTCTGAATATCTGAAGTTTAAAACTGATTTAGAAACTTAAAAGCAGGTGTTGAGTTCCTTATCTTTAAAAAATTTAGATTTGAAAGAGAATCTTTTAAAGCTTGAAGTTCTTTTAACTAGAAAAGATGTGGAAATTTCTTCTTTGAAAAATGAACTTAAGTGTACTACTCTGAGTTTTAAAAAGTTTTCTGCTAGCACAGTTGAATTGAATGATGCTTTAATGATTGAAAGATCAAGTAATGCTGGTTTTAGTTTTGAGAAAACTACCAGTAAACCTATTTCTTTTGTAAATGAAAACTTTGAATCTTAAACAAAAGAAATCTGTTGGATTATTTGAAGAGTATGTCTGTTTTTATTGTGCTGGATTAGGTCACATTCGTCCATACTGTTCTAAGTTTAGAAGATATTTAAAAGCTGGAATTGTTTTACCTAACAAAATTGAACACCCTATAAAACAGGTTAACAAGACTAAAAATTGGATTCATAAGAACATGTTATGTAATGTTGTGTATACATCTTTGAAAGCATGTGTTCCTAGATCTTGGTGTTAGTGTTAGTGTCCTAGAGACAATCTATTATAAGGACATAATACTCAATGATATTCAATTTGATTTAATATTATAGTTCATTTAATATATTAATGTATGGCAATACACTTGTTTGAATATTATGTTTGATTGTTTGTATTTATTCGTACAAGTGTTCCCATGAGTCATTGTTGTCATTTAGGTTGTGAGAACTCAGACGACTTAAGCATGATTCTCAAATAGCCCCGATCAAGGATCATCATTGATGATGCAATGAAGATTGGTGTGCGATCTGCATCATACTCTTAGAGAGTGTAGTAAGATCTCACTTACTACGAGATAATAGGTATCTCATGATGGATGCACAAATACCTTAGAGGGTATTGGTATACCCATCCGAGAAACCGTTTGATATAGTTCCACTATATGTGTCTACGGGTGTCTCGGTAAGTGGGAGCGATGCGATACTCCTTTGACTTGAGGTCAATATGCATGACATGTGTGGGATGATGAACTTTGACCATGACCGACGCTTTCACCCTTCCATGGGTAGATATGGCTTGGATTGGGTTCATCACGAAGTGCATGTGCGTGGTAGTTGAGCCAAGAAAAGGATTCATTCCACAAAGTGGATTTAGAGAGAATACTCATCTTCTTGTCATAATTGGATCTAAGTCATCGGTAGATGCAAGTCAACTTAGACTTTGTGGTTAAGTGTAAAATACATGATCAATTAGTGATTAAAGATAAATTGATTAAGTTATTTGAATAGACACTTCATCATGTTCAAGACTTAATCGAGTATTCGCGAATGAAATGAGGAAATTGTAATAGCCCATGTTTCAGTTACAGGTAGTTGCACGTTTCTCGCAACGTACCTCATATATTGAGAATGTCTGATTTATTGTCTATGGTTCAATTAAGACCGTTAGTTTGACTAATCGCTCGATATATGAGGGCCTATGGGTCACACAACAAGTAATTCCCTTTGACGGATTATAGTTGGTTGATTAAGTATTCAATTGGATTTAATATTTAATTTATGGAGAAGTAATTAATAATAGATTAATTTAGAATTAATTATTATTAATATTTAATTAAATTGGATTTAATTAAACAAGAATTCCCAATAATAATATTTGGAATATTATTGTAGGATTTAATATATGTGGAAACAAATCGTAGAGATTTGTCATATATGGAATTTAAATCCGTAGAGATTTATATTTAGGGAATTAAATTAAAGAAGTTTAATTTAATTAATTAAAAGGGATTTTAATTTCCCAACAGGCTAGCTTAGGTTTTAAGCTGGGCCTCTCTATATATATTAGCTCTTGGGATTTCACAAACAGTTTTACACTTCACAATTTCTCCATAAAATTAAGAGTTGGATTTTTCTAGCTGATTCGACTCGAGATTCAACACTGGCAAATCCGTGCAGATCTGTTGAAGGGGATTACGTGGACACCATAGTAGAGGAATTTGCTCTACATCTACTGTAAGTTTACTCGCTACGGTTATTGTAATCATTGTATGCAATTATGTGTTCGTTGTTGGTGAACTGTCTTTCCGCTGTGCATGTTTTACGTGATTACGTGCCTCTAAATTCCAATAGTGGTATCAGAGCTCCAGGCTCTTGTTTTAATTGCATTAAAAAATTGATTTTTAAAATTAAAATTTTTAAAATCAGTGGGGCACGGTTTCTTGTTAACCGCACCTCTTATTTGTTTTTTGTCCCGGGTCGTTCGTCTCCTTCGTCTTCGCCCACAACCCAGGATTAGGGTTTTCCCCCCTTTTTTTTGCCGCCGCACTGCTCCTCGAGCTTTATCCTCGGCCGACGGAGCTACCCCGCGTCGCCTAAGGCTGGTGCTAGGCACCACGCCTCGTAATGCGCGCGGGAGCCCGCGGCGTGACTCCCGAAGTGCCCCGATCCCATCTTGGAGGCCTCGATCTTCTCCACCTCAATTCATGGCGAATCGCCGCCGATTCTCTCCAATTTAGATGTTAGTCTCTTGAACGCACTCGGGGCTTGGCCGACGTGCCCGTCTCGATGTGTTTCAAGACGGCGCATCACCAGATTCAGGAAGAGTCAGTGGCGACGCGCCGCCGACTCGTCGCTTGCCTGTGTTTGTCAATCTGGTTTCGAACCAGAAATCGATCAGGGGTGCGGCACCGCGCTTACCCCTCCGTTCCGTCTGCATCGACGATGGGTCATCCGCACCCTAGGCATGGCGTTGGCGACCCACGTCGGATCGCTGGCCGAACCTCATCGCGTCGCCTTGCCAATTCTGTTCATCTTCATTTGGAACTTGGACTGTTCGATTGTTTTGGTTCCTTGGTTAGATTGAATGGATGAATTAATTTGATTAATTGTGATGCGATTTTGATTCTGAATTTTTGGGTTAATTGGGTGTTTGGATTTCGAAGTGGATTCAATTTGGTTGGGTGATGATGTAGGAGGGTTGTTTTGCAAATTCAATTTGAGACAGGCCCTCCCGTGCAAATTTTAGAAATTGCACCTGAGCCCCCAGGATTAAAATAAATAAAAATTCAATTTTGGAATTTTATTGGAGATAATTCTGAGATTAAAATTTCGGTTGGACTGAGACGATTAATTGGATTAATCATTTTTTAATAATCATAAAATGAATCTTTAATTAAATTTAAATTCGTTTTTAAAAGAATTATTAAATCTCACTAAAACGTATTAGTTGGACTAATGATGAACTTAATTAATTGGATTAATTAAAGGTCAAAATATTAATAATGAATTTAATTATTAAAACTTGATTTTAAAATTATGGTTTAAATGATTAAACGGGTTATTAATTCCCACTTGGTTAACGTGTTTTATATTCTGTTAACACCTTTTACGTCCGCATTATAATTGTTTGGGTAGGCGGCGCCCAATACTTGTTGGACCGTATTATTGTTTGGGTAGACGACGCCCATGTAAGTGTTAGTCCGTATATAAATCATGTTTGGGTAGGCAGCGCCCAATAATTGCTCAAATGTGATATAGATTAACATGTTGGATCTCGATTAAGCAATTAATACCCCGCCTTTAAAACGTTCCTCACTAAAATATGGTTTTCTCATTAATTTGATAAGATGTCTTCCATCAAAATTAAAAGTAAACCGAAGATTTAGTTCCAATGAGTACTTAAAGACCCTCATCTTTTGCTCGGATCTACATCTAATGGAACTTTTATAGGGGCATGAAATGTCGCCGCTTGATGGTTGTAAACCAACTTAACTTTTTTCGCTAGCCCTCGCGGGGAACAAAGGGTAAGTGACATCAGTCGAACTAGGTTCGACAAACTAGGAATTGCAGTTTTGCAATTAGTTTGGAGACCTACCAGTTATGCTATTGTAATGATCAACCCTCGCTGGGATTATGATAGTAGGAATGTGGATCCTAGTACATTATAATTTATATTAGATATAAATTCGTATTCTTCCGATGAGGTCGTTGAATATGTGAAAATAATGGAGACAAAATAAACACAAAAGAAAGGCCATGTTTATTTTGATTGTTGAATATTGATCATAGAAATTATGTGTTTTAATTCTCATTTTATTTTATTTCTCTTGGTTAGTTGAAATGTATAACTGTTATTGAGATGTGTTTTGGAAACAAACTAAATTGGCTAGGCCAAATTTTCTGGATTGGCACTGAAACATGTGTTTGGTGCTAAGGCAAGAAAAGATTGAGTACCTGTTGGACACGTATATCCCGGTTACCCTTACAGCTGGTTCTCTGAGGCAGCCACGTTTGACGTAGCAGCTCAGAAGAAGCATCAAGAGGATGCTTCCCAGGCTCAATGTGTGATGTTGCTCGGCATGACTCCTGATATACATAGGCAACGTGAGAAAATGGATCTCTTCTAGATGCTCTAGCATCTGAAGGATCTCTTTGATTCTGAATCTCATTCTGAGATTTATGATATGAAGAGAGATCTGTTCAGATGCCGGTTAACTAAAGAAGGGAAAATTTCATCTCATGTGCTAATGATGATAGGCATTGAGCTAAAAGACCAAGATTTTTATCTATGTTATCCTCCAGTTGCTCCCGGATTCATATTTTAGCTTCATTGTGAACTACAACATGAATAAGACGGATGCAACCGTGCCTGAACTTCACAACGTGCTCAAGACTTTTGAGTTCACTATCACTAAGATGGTGTTCAAAAGAAGGAGCGGGTAAACAAGGATGTATGACTCTACTGTAAGTAGAAAAGGCACCGGAAGAAGGACTGTAAGGTTTTGGTTGCTGAAAAGAAGACATTAGGTGCTTCTAGCACTAGAACATGTATGTTTTAAGATAAACATATCCACTAATAGCGCTAACTGCATGGTATTGGATACTGGATGTGGCTCTCACATTTGCACTATGTGAAAGAGCTCATGTGTCATAGGACAGTTAGGGCGGTGAAATCGTCTTACACGTGGAAACGGAGCAAGAGTTGCTAACTGAAGGTGTGAGGACTTATGTGTTAGACTTACCCTTTGATTTTAGATTAGAACCTAATGATTGTCATTTAGTTCTTTCTATTACTCACAATATGTATTTGTTGCATTATGGATATGATGTTCTTAATATACAAAATAAAAGACTCAAACTTAGTAATCATGAAAACCTGACTTACTTATGGCATTGTAGAACTTGATCATGTAAACGAGAAAAGAATTGCAAGGTTAAGAAAGTTAGACTACTTATTCCCATTCGACCTTGAGTCTTATGGAGATTGCGAATATTGTCTCATGGGCAAGATGATCAATAAACCCTTTATGAGAAAGAGGTGAATGCCAAAGAAGTTCTAGAGTTGATCTACAACAATGTTTGTGGACCATTGCCCACTCTAGCTAGGGGTGACTTAGGATACTTCATCACTTTTACTAATGATTTCTCAAGATACGGATATGTGTATCTTATGAAACACAAATCCAAATCTTTTGAGAAATTCAAAGAGTTTAAGACTGAAGTAGAGAAGTAACTTGGTAAGAGTATCAAGACTCTTCGATCAGATCGAGGAGGTGAATACCTTAGCCATGAATTCACTAATTACTTGAAGTTACATGGAATCCAGTCACAATGGACTCCTCCCGGAACACCTCAAATGAACGGTGTGTCCGAGAGAAGAAACCAAACCCCGTTGAGGTCCATGATGAGCTTATCCTGTCTTCCAACATTCTTATGGGATACGCGTTACAAACCTCAATTTACATTCTGAATAAGATTCCATCTAAATCGGTTGAGCATACACCATATGAACTATGGTGTGGCAAGAAGCCAACTTTTACACATATTAAACATGGGGTTTCCCCTTGATTATGAAAAGGATGCTTGCCGACAAGTTGGAATTCAAAGATGAAAAAAGTTACTTTGTGGGATATCCTAAGGATACTAAGGGATATTACTTCTATCTACCTAAGAAATAATCAGTGATTGTTTCTAGGCAGACCAATTCCTCGAAGAAGACTGTGTCTTTAAGGAACAAGGTCGTAAGCTGATAGAACTTGAAGAAATTCAAGAACCACAAATTAACAAAGAGACTTATATCTTGTCAAAGCAACGTGACAAGGAATCAGTGGGAGCATTCAACGACTTTCAAGGTGAGAGCCTTTCACTAGATTTTCGTCTTTCAGCCAGTGGGAGCGTAATTGGAGTAGGCTTGCCAGTGCAAGAACCTCCAAGTGGGCTGAATGAGAACATCATAGTTCAAACTCCCGCCCAAGAGGCATTTGAAAGTGTAGCTCTTGAGGACTCTGCGGACATTGATGAAATCAATGCACCACAAAAATTTTCACGATCAGAATGTACAGCCTGCACAACCACAGCTCCGTAAGTCAATTAGGAATCGTAATCCGCCCATTAGATACGGTTATCTCTTGGAGGAACTCATTAATGTGGACATACCGGATAAGGACGATCCTAATACTTATTCTGAAGCAATATCAGATATTGATTCAGGGAAGTGGCATGAAGCCATGAAATTCAAGATGTACTCGATGTACACCAATCAAGTCTGGGACTTGGTTGAGTTGCCTAAAGGGGTTAGACCCATATGTTGCGATTGGGTCTTCAAGCGCAAGACTGATGCAAATGACAAAGTACAAACCTACAAAGCTAGGTTGGTGGCGAAGGATTATAGTCAACGCGAAGGCATTGACTGTGATGAGACCTTCTCACCAGTTGCAAAGATCAAGTACATTCGAATTTTACTTGCGATAGCAACACACTATGATTGTGAGATTTGGTAGATGGATGCCAAAACAACTTTCCTCAATGGAAACGTTGATAAGGAAGTGTTTATGACTCAACTGGAAGGTTTTATATCTAAGCCAAACTCTAATCTAGTATGCAAGCTAAAGAGATCCATTTATGGATTGAAGCAAGCTTCTAGGAGTTGGAATATCCGATTTGATGAAGCTATCAAGTCTTTTGACTTCATCAGAAATTCGGAAGATCCTTGCGTTTATCGTAGACGCAACAGGAAGAATATTGTTTTCATAATCGTATATGTCGACGACATATTGATTTGAGAAACAATATCCCGTTAATGCAGTCCGTTGAAGATTGGTTGTCGAAGACCTTTATGATGAAGGATCTTTGTGAAGCCTGCTACATCTTAGGGATCAAGATCCACAGGCATAGATCCGAGAGGATGTTGAGGCCGTCACAGTCCACCTATGTAGACAAGGTGTTGAAGCATTTTGCGATAGTAGACTCTAAGAGAGGGTCTCTATCGGCAAATCATGGGATAAAGTTGTCAAAGAAGGATTGTCCTTCTGTTGAAGCTGATATCAAGCACATGAAAGATGTCCCATATGCATATGTAATTGGGTCAATCATGTACGCCATGACTTGCACTAGGCCAAACGTGGCCTGCGCTATCAACATCACTGATAGACATCAACAGAATCCGGGTGAGTCTCACTGGATTGCTGTCAAGACCATTCTGAAGTATCTTAGATGAACTAAAGAATGTTTCCTTGTCTATAGTAGATAGTCAGAACTAGTAGTCACTGTTTATGCTGACACAAGTTTCCAATCCGACTGTGATGATTACAAATAATAGTTAGGTTACGTTTAACTCTCAATAATGAGGTGGTCGGTTGGAATAGTTCCAAGCAAAAGGACCGCAAATTCAACAATCGAAGTTGAGTACATTGCTGTATCAGAAGCCTCAAGGAGACTGTCTGAATTTTCTAGTTCTTAAGAGAACTAGGGGTAGTTTCGAGTGTCAATTGTCTAATAAAGTTTTATTGAGACAACACTGGTGCGATTACGCAAGCAAAGGAACCGAGATCAATAAGCATAAACGAGCATGTACCTAAACTTATCATTTTATCCAGGAGATCATAACGATAGGAGAAATAGAATTAAAATGTATTCCCACATATTTAATTTGGCATATCTTTTCACCAAAACACTGAGTGTTCATGTACACACTAGACATTTGATGGTCTAGGGGTTAGACATGTAAGTGATTGACTCTAGTCCAAGTGGGAGATTGTTAGTGTTAGTGTCCTAGAGACAATATATTATAAGGACATAATACTCGATGATATTCAGTTTGATTTAATATTATAGTTCATTTAATATTAATGTATGGCAATACACTTGTTTGAATATTATGTTTGATTGTTTGCATTTATTCGTACAAGTGTTCCCATGAGTCATTGTTGTCATTGAGGTTGTGAGAACTCAGATGACTTAAGCATGATTCTCAAATAGCCCCGATCAAGGATCATCAAGAATGGGATATTGATGATGCAATGAAGATTGGTGTGCGATCTGCATCATACCCTTAGAGAGTGTAGTAAGATCTCACTTACTACGAGATACTAGGTATCTCATGATGGATGCACAAATACCTTAGAGGGTATTGGTATACCCATCTGAGAAACCGTTTGATATAGTTCCACTATATGTGTCTACGGGTGTCTCGGTTAGTGGGAGCGATGCGATACTCCTTTGACATGAGGTCAATATGCACGACATGTGTGGTATGATGAACTTTGACCATGACCGATGCTTGCACCCTTCCATGGGTAGATATGGCTTGGATTGAGTTCATCACGAAGTGCATGTGCGTGGTAGTTGAGCCAAGAAAAGGATTCATTCCTCAAAGTGGATTTAGAGAGAATACTCATCTTCTCGTCATAATTGGATCTAAGTCATCGGCCGATGCACGTCAACTTAGACTTTGTGGCTAAGTGTGACATACATGATCAATTAGTGATTAGAGATAAATTGATTAAGTTATTTGAATAGACACTTCATCATGTTCAAGACTTAATCGAGTATTCGCGAATGAAAGGAGGAAATCGTAATAGCCCATGTTTCAGTTACAGGTAGTTGCACGTTTCTCGCAACGTACCTCATATATTGAGAATGTCTGATTTATTGTCTAGGGTTCAATTAAGACCGTTAGTTTGACTAATCGCTCGATATATGAGGGCCTATGGGTCACACAATAAGTAATTCCCTTTGATGGATTATAGTTGGTTGATTAAGTATTAAATTAGATTTAATATTTAATTTATGGAGAAGTAATTAATAATAGATTAATTTGGAATTAATTATTATTAATATTTAATTAAATTGGATTTAATTAAACAAGAATTCCCAATAATAATATTTGGAATATTATTGTAGGATTTAATTTATATGGAAACAAATCGTAGAGATTTGTCATATATGGAATTTAAATCTGTAAAGATTTATATTTAGGGAATTAAATTAAAGAAGTTTAATTTAATTAATTAAAAGGGATTTTAATTTCCCAACAGGCTAGCTTAGGTTTTAAGCTGAGCCTCCCTATATATATTAGCTCTTGGGATTTCACAAACAGTTTTACACTTCACAATTTCTCCATAAAATTAAGAGTTGGATTTTCCTAGCTGATTCGACTCGAGATTCAACACTAGCAAATCCGTGCAGATCTGTTGAAGGGGATTATTTGGATACCATAGTAGAGGAATTTGCTCTACAACTACTGTAAGTTTACTCGTTACGATTATTGTAATCGTTGTATGCAATTATGTGTTCGTTGTTGGTAAACTGTCTTTCCGCTGCGCATGTTTTACGTGATTACGTGACTTTAAATTCCAACACTTGGTACTTTGATAGTGGTTGTTACTGGTCAAGTCAACCATCTGATTAATTATACATCTTGTGATGGTGGTCATGTTACCTATGGTGGCTGTTCAAAAGGTAAAATGGTTGGTAAAGAAACATTGAATGTTCCTGGATTTCCAAAGCTGACAAATGTATTACATGTAAAAG
Organism: Stenogyne calaminthoides; assembly: GCA_037126765.1. Classification (NCBI taxonomy): domain Eukaryota; kingdom Viridiplantae; phylum Streptophyta; class Magnoliopsida; order Lamiales; family Lamiaceae; genus Stenogyne; species Stenogyne calaminthoides. The sequence goes on along the minus strand of JBBCBC010000022.1, from coordinate 29,624,225 downwards.
GTTTACTTGCTAATCTGATTAGTATTAGTCAGTTATGTGATGATGATTTACTTGTGAAGTTTGACGAAAATTCATGTTATGTACTTGACAAAAATGATGATTGCTTAATAACTGGTGAAAGATCTGCTGATAATTGCTATTTGATTGGTTCAAACCGTACTTGTAAAAGTGTTAAAGCAGATGTCATTATTCTATGGCATCAAAAACTTGGTCATGCTAATTATAGAAGTATTAAGAAATTGCATAGACTAGGTGTTGCTGTTGGTTTACCTGATCTTAACTTTGAAAAAGGAATAATCTGTGGACCATGCCTGAAAGGTAAGCAAGTAAGGACAACACATCAAATGTTGTCAGCATGTACAACAAACAGGTGTTGTGAGTTGATTCATATGCATCTAATGGGTCCTATGGAAACAAAAAGTTTAGATGGAAAGAGGCATTCCTATGTTCTTGTAGATGATTTTTCTAGATATACTTGGGTTATCTTTTTGAAAGAAAAATCTGATACCTATTCTGAATTTAAAATTCTTTACAAAAGGTTTAAAACTGTTTTATGTTAAAAGATTGGTAGGATAAGGTTTGATCATGGAAGAGAAATTGAAAACAGTTTGTTTACTAATTTTTGTGAAAAGAAAGATATTTTGCTATAGTTTTTTCACCTAAAACTCCTCAACAAAATGGGATTGCTGAAAGAAAAAATAAATTTTTGCAAGAAATGGCAAGAGTTATGCTAACCTCAAAAAGTCTTTCTAAGAAATTCTGGGCAGAAGCTTTAAACACTGCTTGTCACATTGTGAATAGAGTCTATATTCGTTCTGGTAGTAATTGTACTCCATATGAGATTCTGAATAACAAGAAACCAAATTTGAAATACTTTCATGTGTTTGGTTGTGTTTGTTACATTTTGAATAATAGAGATCAGTTGCACAAGTTTGATTCAAAGAGTGATAAATGATTTTTCTTAGGATATTCTAAGAATAGCAAGGTATATAGAATCTATAACTTGAGAACTGATACAATGCAAGAATCTGTTAATGTGGTATTTGATGAACTTGCAAGTCTTGCAGGTAAAAGTGCAGAAGATGATGTATCAGATTTGATAGAAGTATCCCGAAATATTGATGACACTGAAGATAGTAAGGATATTGATCAGTCCTTCTACATCTGATGCAACATTACCCAAAAGTTCAGATACTGAAAATCTGTCACAAGAATCACAGTATCCAAAACTTTTATTTCCCTCAACAAAGATAATGAAAAGTCATCCATCAGATCAGATCATTGGAGAAGCTACCACTGGTGTACAAACTAGAAGAAGAATGGGTATTCACATCAATAACTTTGTAAGATCAGTTTGCATGTCATCCATATGCAATCAGGTAACTTTTGAGTGTTATCATTCTGCAATTGAGCCTAAATATGTGAAAGAAGCTCTTAATGATGAAAACTGGATAAATGTTATGCATGAAGAGCTTAATCAGTTTGAAAGAAATGATGTTTGGACACTTGTACCTAGACCTAATTCTTTTAATAATGTCATAGGAACAAAGTGGATTTTCAAGAATAAAACTGATGAATCTAGTAACATTGTGAGAATTAAGGCTAGATTGGTTGCTCAAGGTTATACTCAGATTGAAGGAATAAACTTTGATGAAACATTTGCTCTTGTTGCTAGAATAGAATCTATTAGATTACTTCTTGCTATTGCATGTTTCATTAATATTAACTTGCATCAAATGGATGTTAAAGCTGCAATCTTGAATGGAATTTTGACCGATGAAGCTTACGTTGAACAACCTAAAGGTTTTGAGAGTCTAGAATTTCCTGATCATGTTTACAAGTTAAAGAAAGCTTTGTATGGTCTTAAACAAGCACCTAGAGCTTTGTATGGTAGACTTACTGATTTCTTACTTGAATTTGGATTTTTGAGACGTGAAGCTGATAGAACCTTGTTTATTAAAAATTCTAAGAGTGATATCATGGTTGCTCAAATATATGTTGATGATATTGTATTTGGTTCAACTTGTAATGATATGCTTGATAGTTTTGTTAAAGAAATGACTTGTACTTTTGAAATGTCCATGGTTGGAGAATTGAATTTCCTTTTAGGTCTTCAAATCAAACAAATGAAAGATGGTATTTTCTTTTCTCAAAACAAATATGATAAGAATTTGGTGAAAAAGTTTGGTCTTGAAATTGCTAAAACTATGAAAACCCCTATGGGCTCAACTCAAAAGTTGAGTAAAGGCTTGATTAGAAAAGATATTGATCCTACTTTGTATAGATCAATGATTGGAAGTTTTTTGTACTTAACTGTTGGTCCCGGTGCAAACGAGTCTTACACGTGTATGAGGGGGGGGGAATACACGTGTTCAGTGTTTTTAAAACTTTTTCTTACTGAGGTCAGCTTGGGTCAGGTTGTCCTGATGATTTGGTCCTGAGAAGCACAGATCGCTCTGAGTCAAAGTCTACTGAGACAGTGATCCTGAGCTGCTTTCAGAAACCTCAGATAATCCCAACTGAGTCCTGAGTTTTCAGAGATCCTGAGTTGCTTGGATCAGATAACTAACTTACTGAACACTCAGAAGAGTAAGTTCAGTTTGGTAACTATCTGTTCTAGCTACTCAGATGTGCGGAATGGTTGGCCCTTAGTTTATACTCGTTTTAAGCTTTTGCTGAAAAACCTTCCTTTAATGGAATAGTGATTAGGCTGTGATTCAATTATATGCAACTTCAGTGGATTGATTCCAACTGAAATATCAGTGAAAAATATGCTTTCAGATTTAAGTCAATGCAACAGTTAAGCACAGATAAAGAAAGCAATAAACAACACAGCAATTTAAAGTGGTTCGGAGACACAAGCTCCTACATCCACTCTCTCTGATCCTCAGAGAAATTCACTAATCACTTCCTGAGCTTTCTGACTACCTCACGTAGTTTACTTACTCAACTCGGCCCTGAGCTTTCTGACTACTCCACGTAGTTTACTTACTCAACCCGACCTTGAGCTTTCTGACTACCTCCGTAGTTTACTTACTCAAACACAAACAAGCTTTCAGACTACCTCTGTAGCTTACTAACTTCACCTCTAGAGCTTTCTGACTACTCCGCGTAGTTTACTTACTCTTTACAACTCTAATCTCACCAACAATCACACTCAAACTACCTTCTAAAGGGTTTGGGTTTTCTTGGTTGGTTTCCAACTAGAATGAGATATCCTTTACAATAAAGAACAATGCAAAGGCTAGGATATCTCGACTAAGCTTTGGATATATCTTATCAAGCTAGGCTTAGTTTAATGAGCTCTCTTCAATATAAAGCACTTGGGAAATTCTTGGGTTTTCGAGTGCTTCAACTTTGCGATAATAAGTTTGAGCTCTTGAGTTGCTTACAAATTTCCCGTAACCTTTCAATGTAGAAGGTCACAAGTATTTATAGGCATACACCAAGGTCACTCTTGAAAAACTATCCGTTGGAGAGATAGCTCCGAGAGTTTCCTCTTATGGTGTGTGAGAAACGGCTATATTTAGGGTTTGACACTCCCTAACACGTTTTAGGCAATAACCTTTCATGTAGCCGGTCTTCACTTTTTGCAGTCTGGAACTTTGTACTTCTGACATTTTTTTCAAAGAACTTTATCATTTGTCGAAGGTCGTCGGTATGGTGCGATCTTTTCTTCCTCTTTTTTTGACTTTTGTCTCCGTTAAAGGTAGACAACTTCAACGGCTCTTTTTGGTTACAATCTCTGAGTGATATAACCTTAACAACACTTTGTCTTAGTTCCTTTTGTCTGCACTTTGAATGTTATGGGCAATATCTAACTTTCTAAGGAATCGCGATCTTCTCAGTATTGCATCCTTCAGATAGATATGTTCAGTGCCTCGGAACATTCAGTTTATACTGAGCATTCAAGACATTCTTCGACTCTTCATAATTCGTGCCTTGATATTCTTGATCTTCGATTCTTGATTCTTACATCTTACGTGTCTTGAGTCTTACGAGTCTTGAGTCTTCTCGAGTCTTGACGTCTTACGAGTCTTGGGGTCTTACGAGTCTTTCTGAGATGTCTTGGGTGATATCTCGATTCTTCATCTTGAGTCTTGATTCCTCGATTTCATCTTGAGTCTTGATATCTCGATTTCTGCTTTGAGTCTTGATATCTTAGTTTCATCTTGAGTCTTGATATCTCGATTTCATCTTGAGTCTTGAAAAACTTTCCGTTTCATATTGAAACTTCGGTTTCTTCAGAAACTTAACTGAGTTCTTTAGAATCTTCAGATCCTAACCTGATCTATATCTGCTGACTATACATTTTGCAGATAACATCCTGAATACTCTAAAACTGAATCCTGACTCAACTATCAAGATTATTCTGAACATGTCATACTCAGGGGTTTTGGGATCTAATCAAAATCATATCTTTATTAAATTCATCTCCCAACAATTTCCCCCTTTTTGATGATGCCAAAACTTATCTTGTTACAAACAAATAACCTAAACTCAGGTTTCAGTTTATCCTATTGCAAGATTGGTTTTATTTTCAACAATTTCCCATAAATAATGAGTCTCTTAACAATTAATCTCCCAATAATTTCCATACAGAGAATCTTACAGCAATTTCTTCAGTAATGAATCTCTTAAAGGATTCATCACCAAATACTTAATTTCTAAACAATTTCCCCCTTAAACACACAGTTAATTCAGAGACATTATTCAGGCATATCAAATTTAAAAGACATGTAAATAAGATAATGGGATATTATCTTTTGAGCATAAATGATAAAGCTTCATTGATGATGATTTTTGAGTTTACAGTTTACAATGAGTTTATCAAAAACAAAAATAAAAGACAAAAAGATAGAAAAATTACAAGTGTCTTCAGGTAAGTCTTCAGTCTTCAGTCTTCAGATTGGGCTCTTTAGTTCGGTTCTTCAGCTATGCTCTTCAACCTCATCAGCAGGGACTTCTAGGTCGAACATTCCGTAATATCTCTTCTTCAGTGCATCTCTTTCTTTGATGATATCCTGATTTGTTCCTCGTCGACCTAATCGAAAGAAATCTTGAGATATTTCCTGAGAAATGGCTTTCTCATTAACACAGCCATTCTCCAGCCTGGGAGGAGGGTACACATATGGACCATGGGAGGTTATCTGCACCTTTGCTTCATCCGCAAGATTTATCCAACTCTGAAGGTACTTCGGATAGAAGGTTAGGAGATAATCAATGAAAGCCTCATTCGGATCTGAGCTCTCCCCTCTCCACTCTCTGAGCACATCATAGTAGAACCAGAAGGTTCTCTTGATTTCTTCCCACTCATCGTTGAACTGGACAGGCATCCACTTGTCAACGTGCGGCCATTTCTGTGCTTTAGTGCTCCCTCTCCTCTTGCTTGCAAACCTTCAACCCACTCATTCTTTTTTCTCTTCTTCTTTCTTTTTACGATCCTACACCGTAAACGAAGCGACATTTTTTCTTCGCTTGTTCAATCTGGAGTGTTTTCAGAGTGCTTCTAGTATTGAAGACTTTCTTCTTGGGCTCAGACTCAGAGTCTTCAGTACCCAATATCAGCTTCCTCTGGACTGGCTTAGAAGCCTTTGCTCTTTTGCCCTCAGGCTCTTCCATCACCACGACCTTCCTTTTGATGGGCAATTCAACACCAGCCTGGCTTGTTCCAATCCTTCCTCTACCACTCAGTTTCTCCATAGCAACTTCCTGCATTGTTTCCTCAGAAACCTGAGTGTAGACTGGCTTCTCCACCTCTTTGAACTTCACTTCTTCTCAAGAATAACCCGACTTCCTTCAAGGCTTCGGATAGGATACTCTTTTTCGACTTCCTTTTTGCCCTTTTTTTCCAAAAAAACGTGCCAATAACTTCCTCGAGGTCTTCACCGCCTTTCCCCCTTCGCACCGTAATTTGGAAGAGTCTGAGAGTCTTTGTGTCCATATGGTATTGCTCTTTGCTTACACAAATAAGACCTCTCCCTCGCTAACCGATCCTGTTCATCTTCTAGCCTCCTGAGGTGGTTCTTTGCCACAGAGAATTCTTCAGAAAGATGGGCAAACTGGCCAGAGAGAGCATATTTAAACATCTCTGTCATCTTGGTCATGAGCATTGAACTCATTTCCTCAACAGCAGGCTTGATCAACATCTCATTCCTCTCAACCAACTTTGCTTCAAGAGTTTGTGTCTGCTCCTGATGCCTTTGCTTCAGCTCTTCATTAAGCTCAGCCTTGACCCTCCCATCTTGTCTTCTAGCTTTGCTTCCATGGAGGTCATCTTTTTCTCATAGAGCTCACAAAGACACGCTTCTGAAGTACTCAATCCTTCAATCTTCTGAGATTGGTTGGCCAAAACTTCTTCCATTTGAGCAATCTTGTTCAGTATTGGCTCAACCTTCTCCAATTTCTCCATCACCGGGATGAGATCAACCTCGGGGAGCATTCTTGATCTCTGGCAGCCTCCTCTGAGTTGGTCAGGCATCCTAAGTCTCGGTCCCAACTCGAGCTTCGGTTTGAACTGGACTTCACCCCGAGCTTGGGTGTCCACTGAGCCTCGGCCTGCATATCGAGACATTCTGATTTAAAGGTAGGAACTTCAAAGAACCCGCTATAATTATTAATTGTGCCAAAAGTTACCTCAAGGCTAACTTCACCGAGGATGTTCGACAAAGACTGACAAGATCAGTTGAGTCTTTCTCCTTCTGAGATTGACTCTCATCATCCCCTTGTTGGTCCCCATCATGAGATTTGTCAATGGAGCTCGGGGCACCAACTTCAGCAGTTCTCTCAGCCACCTTCCACTTCACAAGCTCATCAAAATCAGAAATTTTCATCCGAGCTTGGTTTTTTTTCGAACCCCGAGAATTCAAAGGAGAAACACTTGTCTCCTCGTTCCACCATCTTTCCCTCCGAATGTAGCAATATTCAAAGATCTCCGAAGAGTCTGGTTGAGGATGTAGACCGCGGACCTCAATCTGAAGAAGATGTCTTGGAGGTCAGGGAATGAGCTCAGCTCAGGGTAGCGGTCAAGAATGAACCGTTCCCCCTTGCTTAGCCATTCGGTCTCTTCAGCTTCTCCTTTCTTGAGCATCGGGCTCTCAGGTTCAGTGGAAGGGTCTTTCAACAACTCACTCAGGAGCTCTTCAAAGTTCATCGGCTCCTGAGGCTCAGCAGCTTCTGAGGTTTGGACAGGCAGCTCCTCAGTTTGGATATGACTTGGTTCTGAGGTCTGAGCTGGCGCCTCCTCAGTGGGAATATCTGCTTGCTCTGAGAACTGAGTGGGCATATCCTCAACACGAATCTGAGCATCTTCTGCGGTCTTAGTCGGCATCTCCTCAGAGGGAATCTGAACTTTCTCTGAGGTCTGAGGTCCTTGGAAAATTTCCTGAGAAAATTTGTCTGAGCTCAATGAAGTCTCAAGAACCTCAGAGAAGACTTGCTCCTCAGTTTGATCCTGTGCCTTAGAGATAACCTGAGCCAAGACTTCCAATGACGATTTCTGAGCGGTTTGGCTCTCAGGTTGAATCTCTTCAGAATCACTGCCATCTTCATCGGTGAGAACCACCATTCTTTTGCGCTTGGGTGCGAGGGTTTTCTTCTTTAATTTCTCACCCTGCTCCTTCTTGGCTTCCAACAACACCTTCACCCTGGTTTGTTGGCTTTCTTCAGCAGCAGCCGCAATTGGTGATTCCACTTTCTTCTCTTTCTTTCCCTTGAAAGTCCTCTTCACAGCAATGGGCTTGAACATCACTTTGGACTTAGGGAATGGGGTAGAGTTGGCAAATATATCCTCCTCCTCACGGCACATCTCCAGAATGAATGCAATTTTGGTGGCGTGGAGGATTCTGCCTTTGATAGATATTGCCCCATCATCCTCCCTTTTTATGACCTTGGCTTGCTCAATCACCACCTTGATCAGATATTTCAGCCAGTTGAAATCCATGGTGGGTGAGTCCTCAATAGCCGCCATCAGTCGAAGTTTGGGAGTGCTGATCTGCTCGAAGCTTCCAGATCGACTCATGATGCACTGTCCCACAATATCCATCAATACTCTGTATTTCGGCTGTAGATGCCGTTTGTGCAGAGTTGCCTCAAAATTAACAGGTTTCTCGGCGACCTTGTCAAGATACTCCTACTCCTGTCCCAACATATACAATGAGGGATCATCTCCCCTATCGCACAACTCAAATACATCGTTCAGATGCTTAGGGACTATATAGAGCTCTCGAACAAAATCTACATATTTCATCGATTGTTCGAGATGCGAAACAGAAATCTTAAATTCTATACAATCTTCCTCATCGATTTCCATATTTGCAACAAACTCTATTACCACACGGGTATACTCCGCCTCTGGTCGATTTGCGATGAGGTTCGTCAGTTTTGCTAATCTGATTAAGTGGAGCGCTTCTTCTTTGTGCTTGACATTTGACGTGCTCTCAGAGACACCACATATTCGTACCATGGCTTATTCGTCTCAGCTAATCTCTCGAAAATGGTTGGGGCCATTTGAGATTTTGAAGATTTGAAGATTTAGGGTTTGGGATTTTCTGGGCAAAGGAATTTTCTTTCAGAGGATTTGGGAACGAAGGGTTTGATAAAGTTTGGCTTGAATGGCTTCAAAGGATTAAATAGCTTGAGATTGTGGGAAGTCGTACCGATTAGGTGAAAACAACGGTTAAGATTAATCCACGATTAATCGGGTATGCGAAAGGTCGATCCCCGAAAAGTAAGCCGCCATTTTATCTTCATTGGTGATTAAATGTAACAGAGCATTTAATGATTGTTGACCTTCTTTAGTAATTTCAAAGATCCCGCCCAAAAACATTCCTCAGGTGTTTTGTATTTATTGTGAATGATTACTGAGTTTCACTTAAGCAATAAATGAGTCGCATGAGTCATTACTTCTTCAGACTAATTTCCCTCTCAGTCTTACTGAGTATTGACCTTGATAAAATGTCGATTATGATCTTGAAAAATTGAATGGGTTCAAGATGCTTTCTTGAAATCTTGACCTTGAAGAATCTGAGTTTCACGAGACTCGATTCGATATTTCCATTTTATCCTGAGCTTCTCAGTAGAATTCTGAGAAAACTTCATGCATCTGAAAACCTTCAATTTTTTCAGATTTTACTCTATACACCTGGATCCAACATCCCTAATTCAACTGAAAGTTCCTGAAATCTTGATTCAGCCAAAGGTTTAGTCAAGATATCGACTCTCTATATCGATATGAATTTTCTCCATCCTTATGTCCTTTTTTTTCTCGACATGATCTCGATGAAGTGATGTCGATATCCACATGCTTGCATCTGGTGTGTGCAATAATGGATTTTGTGAAATAGCAATGGCACTATTATTGTCACAAAATATTGGTACTTCATTGGCTACAACTTTATAATCCCTTAATTGTTGTGCGGCGAAAGAATGCATGCCTGCAATGACTTCCTGCAAACCATGTATTCAACTTCGGTAGATCTTGGTTGCTCTTGATGTCTGCATTTCTTCAAAAACCATGATATCGACCTACTTCCTAGAAATTGACAAGTTCCCAGTAGTGGACTTCTGTCAATCCTCAAGCAACCTCCATAATCGACATCTCGAGTAACCAGCTAATTCAAGGTTATCATCGGTGGATACCATAATCCTCTATTCATCGTGCCCTTAAGATACTTCAAGATCTTTTGGCGACCTCCATGTGACTAGCTTTTTTTTTTAGATTAGCTTGGTATCTTGCACATATCCCAACAAAGAAATGTTATATCGGGCCTACTTGTCGTGAGATAGAGCAATGATCCAATGATTCCTCTATAATCGGTATGACTTCTTGATTTGCCTTGAAATCGAGATCCATCTTGTAGTTAGTATTCATAGGAATTCTAATTGCATTGCAATCTGTACACACCATATTTGGCAATCGGATCTCGTGTACTTTGCACGTTGATGAAGATTCCTTCCTTTGATTGTTTCACTTGAAGACCTAGAAAGAAATTCATCTCTCCCATCATTGACATCTCAAACTTGCCTTTCATCGATGTTGAAAACTTTTCACACAAATTGATGGTTTGGAGATCCAAAAATGATGTCATCAACATATATCCTAACCAAAGAAGATATCTTCCCCATCTTCTATCCCTAACGAGTTCTATCAACAGCCCTTTGACAAAACCATGGTCGAAGAAAAACGAAAAAGAGTATCATACCATGCTCGGGTGTGCTTGCTTAAGACCATACAAAACTTTTCCGAGCACAGAAACTTGGTCATTCTGTTTGAAACCGGAGGTTGTTCTACATAAACCTCTTCTTTAAGTACACCGCTCGAAAATGCACTTTTCACATCCATTGATAGATCTATGAACTTCATGTGGGCAAAGATATGCAAGAAACAATCTGATGGCTTCTAGTCTTGCAACTGGTGCAAAGGTTTCATCATAGTACAAGCCTTCTTCTTGAGAATAACCTTGTGCAACTAGCCTTGCCTTATTTCTTACAATGTTGTTGTTTTCATCTCTTTTATTCTTAAAAACCCACTTGGTTCCAATGACATTGTGCCTTTCAGGTCTATCTACTAGCTCCCATACTTCATTTCTTGAGAATTGATTCATTTCATCTTGCATAGCAAGAATCCAATGAGAATCTTGTAGAGCTTCACCAATCGCAGATGAGCTCTTTTTTTTCGATAGGAAGCGCGAGAATAGTGCACTCTCACCATGGAACCTTCTTGTTTTGACACCTTCTCTTAGATCACCCACAATCTGACTTGTAGGATGACTATCTAACCATCTTCTTCTAGATGTTCCCCTTCAACAAAGATCCTCAACATTTGAAATGTTAGGTTCAGATTAATTCAATGAAACTTCGAACAACGAAAAATGAGAAAGGGAATCATCTTCCTCGTGGAAATTCTATTCAGAACCATTGTCGAGACATTTGTTCCCCTTTGGTTGATAGATTCAGAATTTGCCTCAACTGTGACCACATCTTCATTGGCATCACATACCTGAGTCTGAACTGGTGTCTGTTCAGATTGGTCACCTTTGGTGTGTTGGCTTTCCTGAGTCTCACCATCCTGAGTTCCATCCTCAACTTTTTATTCGAGTCCGAGTCACTCCAATCATAGGATGTGACTGACTTCTTCTTTTCAGGTTCAGTGGATGATTTGTCATTCTTTTTCAGGCTTAATCTGGTGATCCTCTTGGTCAGTTCTTCTGCATCATGTTCCTGTTTCTTCTGAACACAAGTAGATTCATCAAAAACAACATGAGGTGTTTCCTCCACAATAAGAGTCCTACAGTTGTAAACTCTGAAAGCTTTTATGACTTCTGAAATATCCTAAGAATATTCCTTCATCGCCTTTTACTATCAAATGTTTTCAACTGATCTTTACCATTATTGTGTATGAAACACTTGCAACCAAACACACGAAAGAAAGAAACAAGAGGCTTCCTTTCATTCCAAAGCTCATAGGGTGTTTTGCCTTGACTCTTGGTCAGCATGGATCTGTTCTGAGAATAGCATGCAGTGTTGACATCTTCAAATTTCAAAATCTTTTAGGAATATCGACTTCATTTATCATTGTCCTTTGCGAAACTTTTTCGAGTCATTTTCCTTCTTTCAAAGAACACCATTTTGTTGAGGGGTCCTTGCGGTGATGTTTCATGAGTAATTCCATTTGCTGCACAATAATCAGATATGATATGATTTATAAATTCGGTTCCCTTTGTCGATCCGATTTTGACCACACTCGATTTTTTCTCAATAATGAGCCTTTTCGATAATTTCGGCGACTTTTATTCGAGTCTCTTTCTTACTGAGTAAGAATATGACCCAAGTATATCTTGAGTAGTCATCAACTACTACCAATGTGTATTTTCTGCCATTAGTGCTCACTGGTGTTATAGGACCAAAAAGATCCATATGCAACAACTGAAGTATTCTTTCAGTAGAAACATCTACTTTGATTTTAAATGATGCTCTAATTTGTTTTCCTTTTTGGCATGCATCACATATATGTTCCTTACTGAACACTTCATTAGGCAACCCTCTCACAAGAGCTAATCTTGCAAGCTTATTCAGGGTTTTGAAATTCAGCTGATTCATTCTTTTTATGCCATAACCAACCTGGTATCTGGGGACTCTTAAGAACCAAACATGTATCTTTAGGTGTTGAACTCCAATCGACAAAGATACACATTTCCTTTTCTAGTACCCGATCAAGAATACTTTACGTGAGATATCATCCTTCACATAACATAAGTTCTTAGAGAACTCAACATTAAAACCCTTATCACAATTGGCTTATTGAAAGCAAGTTATGCTTCAATCCGTATACATATGAAACACCATGGATATGAATCGAGTCAATTTCCAAAGTTCCATATCCTTGATTTTTCCCTTGAGTTATCTCCAAAAGTGATCTGAGGGCCTCTTTGTTCAACATAGTCACTGAGTATCTTCTTGAATCCTGTCATATGTCTTGAGCATCCACTTTCAAGATACCATACATCAGGGGCTTTTCCATCTCTGCTCATCAGTGTTATGTGATCTTTAATCACCAATGCCCTTTTGTTTTCCTCCCCGAAAAAAACAGATCAATTTTTAGGTACCCAATTTGTGTAGGGTCCTACAAGGTTAGTTGTACCTTTCGAATCCAAATCTGCCTGACAACACTAATCACTTTAGAGTGGCTGATCTGTCTTCCATAAACATCTACATACACATTACTCTGGGTGCCTTAGCAGTTTCCTGTGTATGAGTGCTAGCCTTAGCATGAACATGGCCTTTTTGAATTTTTCTTTGGTTCAGGCCTTTTGTTCATTTGCTTTGGCTTTTGTGCAGCTGGTCTGAATCTTTGTTGACTCGGGTTCAGGTAACCTTTACCCTTAGGCAAGTGGGTTTCAGTTGCCTGTCTTGAAATTATGGTCTTTTCAAGATATCTTGAGGACTTGGTCTCTTCGATTGAGAATGTCTCTCACGAGTGTTTCTCTTCTCAAGATTCCTCCGATGGTTCAACAGAGATCCTTTTCGGTTTGCATTCTTAGCTCGAGGCTTCAAGTACTTGCTCGAAATTTTCCAACCGAAAGTGCTCGGGTTTTCTAGCCTTCACCGAGGTTTGGGCTTTCCTACATGATCATTCAGTTTTACTGAAACCATGGGTCCTTTTCCCTTGTCTACAACCTTGGGCATTTCTTCATTTTGAAGTGTGGGTGCCACTGGTTTTACAAAGATTGTCTTCTTGCTACTTGATGCAAAGATTCGATGACCTTGTGAGGTTCTCCCCGAATGTATCCCAATCCAGATTTTATAGTGGCAGATCTCTCGGTAACTCAATTTCATCTATTACTTTAGATGCAGATTCAATAGAGTTAGCTTCTTCTCATGCACTATCCTCACAGCTGATTCTGTAGAGTTTCATGCTTCTCGAGAGAGGTCATTGAACTTAGTTACGATCACCAATCTCTTGATTGGATTTCTCTAGCTTTTTCGATTAGGGTCACTATCATCTTCTCTTTTCTCAGAGAGTTGTACTTTCGAAACATCCAGTTCATCAAGAGCTCCCATTAATTGAGAAGTGATTTCATTATTGCTAGAGTCTTTCCATTTTAGATTTTTGAAACTTTTCGGTTCTTTTTATTCTGCTCTTGAGTTTCATTTAGCGTTCTTGTAAAAACAGCATAGTCCTTCATTAGACTCTCAAAAGAATCCATCGGGCAAAATGGATTGTTTACAGTTGAACTTGACAACTCTTGTGCTAGTGTAGGAGCAACAACAGAGAAAGAAGAGTTTACCTCCTCAATGGCCATCAGACAGATGTCATCACTTTCACTGTCTGAGAAAATTTCATCTGAAGAGCTAGATCCCTCCTCAGAATGTTCTTCTTCTGCAACCATGGCCTTTTTGCTAGAGAACTTCTTGTCTCTTTTAGCTTGCCTTTCTCTTCTCTCCTTAGCACTCAGATCTGGACAATCATACTGGAAGTGACCTTTCTTTTGGCAATTATAGCATCTGGTGGCATCATCATCCTGATCACTTTCTTCTTTGGACTTGGAGTCCTTCCTTTTGGATGAAGATCCCTCAGCTTTCAGGTCCTTCTTCTTCTCAGTTGATCTGTCCTCAGGTTTCTTCTGGTACCTGTGATTCCTGTAATAGCTTTTGTATTTTCCATATCGACTATTAAGTCTTTCAAACCTCCTTGCCATCAGTGCTAGCTTATCCTCAAGCTCATCCTGATTTTTAGCAAGGGAGTTCTCAGACTCTCTAGTTTTACAGGTTTTATCTTTGGCTTTAAAAGCCACATTCTTACTAGATGATGAATCATCTTTGCTGTCAGCCTTTTTAGATTTCTTATCAATTACAAACTCATAGGCCTTCAGCTCAGAGAAGACTTGTTGATATGGCATTGAATTAATGTTTTTGGTGTTTTCAATCACCACTGCATGTATATCCCACTTCTTAGAAAGACCTCTAAGAATTTTCAATGCAACTTCTCTCTGTGGATATTTCTTTCCAAGTGCATTTAGATCATTCATAATGCTAGTGAATCTGACTTCCAATTTGTCAATAGATTCACCTTCTTCCATTTCAAAACTATCAAACTTTCCAATTGCAACTGAAAGTTTGGTTTCCTTGATATGATCTGTGCCTTGGCACATTACAACTAGTGTATCCCAAATTTATTTTGCAGTATTACAGTGAGAGATCATTCCCATCACACCATCATCAATTGTACTGTATAGTGTGTCTTTAGCAATATAGTCTAGATTGACTAACTTTCTCTCCTCAGGAGTCAGTTGGTCATCAGACTTAGGAAATTCTGCTCTAGGATCGTTTCTCTCATTTTCTGTTCCTCTGGGACTCACCACAGTAAATTGGAATGGCCCTTCAGAGACCACTCTCCACATTCGTTCATGTTTAGAATACAGGTGAGCCTGTATTCTCAATCTCCATAAATCATAGTTCTCCACTGAGAACATGAGAAGTTTCTTAGAAGATATTTTATCTGAGTCTTTTAAGAATTCAGCAAATAAGATCAGTTCAGAAAGACCACAAGTATTTTTAGCAAATAAAACTTTGGTCAACAAAGCAGGTGGTCAAGTTGAACCACTGCTCTGATACCACTTGTTGGTCCCGGTGCAAACGAGTCTTACACGTGTATGGGGGGAATACACGTGTTCAGTGTTTTTAAAACTTTTTCTTACTGAGGTCAGCTTGGGTCAGGTTGTCCTGATGATTTGGTCCTGAGAAGCACAGATTGCTCTGAGTCAAAGTCTCATCGAGACTGTGATCCCGAAATTTCTTTCGAAAACCTCGGATAATCCCAATCCCAGAGTCCTGAGTTTTTCGGAGATCTGAGTTGCTTGGATCAGATAACTAACTTACTGAACCCTCAGAAGAGTAAGTTCAGTTTGGTAACTATCTGTTCTAGCTACTCAGATGTGCGGAATGGTTGGCCTTAGTTTATACTAGTTTTAAGCTTTTGCTGAAAAACCTTCCTTTAATGGAATAGTGATTAGGCTGTGATTCAATTATATGCAACTTCAGTGGATTGATTCCAACTGAAATATCAGTGAAAAATATGCTTTCAGATTTAAGTCAATGCAACAGTTAAGCACAGATAAAGAAAGCAATAAACAACACAGCAATTTATAGTGGTTCAGAGACTCAAGCTCCTACATCTACTCTCTCTGATCCTCAGAGAAATTCACTAATCACTTCCTGAGCTTTCTGACTACCTCACGTAGTTTACTTACTCAACTCGGCCCTGAGCTTTCTGACTACTCCACGTAGTTTACTTACTCAACCCGACCTTGAGCTTTCTGACTACCTCCGTGGTTTACTTACTCAAATACAAACAAGCTTTCAGACTACCTCTGTAGCTTACTAACTTCACCTCTAGAGCTTTCTGACTACTCCGCGTAGTTTACTTACTCTTTACAACTCTAATCTCACCAACAATCACACTCAAACTACCTTCTAAAGGGTTTGGGGTTTCTTGGTTGGTTTCCAACTAGAATGAGATATCCTTTACAATAAAGAACAATGCAAAGGCTAGGATATCTCGACTAAGCTTTGGATATATCTTATCAAGCTAGGCTTAGTTTAATGAGCTCTCTTCAATATAAAGCACTTGGGAAATTCTTGGGTTTTCGAGTGCTTAAACTTTGCGATAATAAGTTTGAGCTCTTGAGTTGCTTACAAATTTCCCGTAACCTTTCAATGTAGAAGGTCACAAGTATTTATAGGCATACACCAAGGTCACTCTTGAAAAACTATCCGTTGGAGAGATAGCTCTGAGAGTTTCCTCTTATGGTGTGTGAGAAACGGCTATATTTAGGGTTTGACACTCCCTAACACGTTTTAGGAAATATCCTTTCATGTAGCCGGTCTTCACTTTTTGCAGTCTGGAACATTGTACTTCTGACATCTTTTTTCAACACATCCTTTGTCGATTATCGATATAGTGCAGTGTTGTCTTCCTCTTTTTGACTTTTGTCTCCAGTTAAAGGTAGACAACTTCAACGGCTCTTTTGGTTACAATCTCTGAGTGATATAACCTTAACAACACTTTGTCTTAGTTCCTTTTGTCTGCACTTTGAATGTTATGGGCAATATCTAACTTTCTAAGGAATCGCGATCTTCTCAGTATTGCATCCTTCAGATAGATATGTTCAGTGCCTCGGAACATTCAGGTTTATACTGAGCATTCAATACATTACTAACTCTTCTTGAATTATCGTGTGCCTTGATATTCTTGATCTTGATTCTTGATTCTTACATCTTACTTAATGTCTTCTTGAGTCTTACGTCTTGAGTCTTCTTGAGTCTTCTTGAGTCTTCGTGGTTTCGAGTCTTCTGATGTCTTTGGTTGATATCTTGATTCTTCATCTTTGAGTCTTGATTCCTCGGTTTCATCTTGAGTCTTGATATCTCGATTTCTGCTTTGAGTCTTGATATCTTAGTTTCATCTTGATTCTTGATATCTCGATTTCATCTTGAGTCTTGAAAACTTTCCGATTTCATCTTCGAAACTTCGGTTTCTTCAAAACTTGGTTTTTTCGAAACTTGGTTTTTCGTGAAACTTAACTCGAGTTCTTCGTAATCTTTAGATCTAACCTGATCTATATCTCTCACGACTATACATTTTGCGTATAACATCCTGAATACTCTAAAACTGAATCCTGACTCAACTATCAAGATTATTCTGAACATGTCATACTCAGGGGTTTTGGGATCTAATCAAAATCATATCTTTATTAAATTCATCTCCCAACATTAACTTATAGTAGGCATGATATAATGTATAGTATTTGTCTTTGTGCTAGATATCAAGCTAATCCTAAGGAATCACATCTAAATTCTGTAAAAAGAATTATAAGATATGTAGCTGGAACATGTGATTTAGGTATTTGATACTCAAAAGATACTAATTGCTCTTTAGTTAGCTATAGTGATGCAGATTGGGCAAGTGATTGTGATGATAGAAAAAGTATTCGTGGAAGATGTTTCTACATGGGAAACAACATTATCTCCTGGCATAGTAAGAAACATAACTGTGTTTCACAATCAACCTATTTGTCTCAATATGTTTCTTCTTTGGAAGTTCTTTGCACTCAACTGCTATGGCTTAAAAAGATGTTTGATGATTATGGGTTGGAAAGTGGTATTTTGACTGTTTATTGTGATAATAATAGTTCTATCAATATTTCCAAGAATCATGTGCAATATTCTTTGACTAAGCATATAAGTATAAGACATCACTTTATAAGAGATCTTGTAGAGAAAGAAGTTGTGAAGTTAGAGTACATTTCTACTGAAAAATAACTTGCTGATTTTTTCACAAAAGCCCTTGATAATGAGAGGTTTTCTTCACTTAGAAAATCTCTTGGTCTTTGCTATATCTGAAAATAAACACTCGATGTTGTGACAAATGTTTCCAACATTTCAAGCAACATTGTGGTTCTGATGATAAGTTTGTCTACTGTATTTGCTTATTTTGAACTTTAAATTATAGTGTTTTGATCTTATTGTTTGAGTCATGGTTTAGATACAGAGTCCTGGGCATATATCTCTTAAAAGCATTAAAAATAAAGCACAAATTAGATGTGTAATCACTGAGTAACTATGAGACACGGAGCTCGTTACTATGATGTTCTCTTTTCAAAAGGTGATTAAATATATATTCATCTTTGTTCACAATGCATTGAGTAACTATGGGACACGGAGCTTGCTACTACGATGTTCTCTCTTGAAAAGGTGGATCAGTGTGAACATGTGTTTGAAGAAAAATTCAAAATATGCAACACTTTGATTATGAATTTCATGCAAAATTGAGTGTTGAGATATATGTTTGCCGACATTTTGTGAAACCTTAAGTGATTCAAACTTTATCTATCATACATGATTTGTTTAATGTTCTTGGTAAGTCGATTTTGTGGATTAAATGAATTGTTTGAACTTAATTTGTGTCTATTTAATTTTGGATATGGTTTCTTGGTTTTGAAAATATTTTTGACGGCTTCTTACACATCACACGATCACAAACTTACAACATAACGGGTGGTTACCTTTGTTCCACTCACTGTCGGTTTTTGTGGATGTGTGTAATAACCTCCATGCTTTGTACTCTACTTAAGGTCGAATTGTTTGAGTTGTTTGATACCCAAAGCTGAAAACATTATTGTTGCGCATAGGATTCAAGGTTTGTTTGATTTACACTTGTGTTATTTCATTAATTTCAGTCTTATACATTACTTTTCCCTCCTATTTTCTCATTACATTATTTTTAATTTTGGGTGTATTATTTGATTGGACAGAAAGGCGGTATGACAGATGATCAAAACCCTTCGGCTCCTTCTCATGTTCATTCACACTCACACGCGTACCCTTCTCAAGAAAACCCTCACTCGAACCCTTCTTCTCCGGTGAATTCAAACCCACTTAACCTACTCGGTGAAATGGCCGCACAAAACCCAGATTATGATTCCACAAATGCTGGTGGATCATCGTCTTCATCCATTCCTAAACCTCCCGCAATTAGAATTCCCAATTCTTTGCCTAAATCCCTTGTTGATCTTCTTGTTAAACAAGTTGTCAAACTAAACCCGATAGTATTGCTCGATATCTATATTGGTTCCAGACTGATCAATGTATCAGATTATGTTGATCTCTCTGCAAAACCCTTGGCCATAGAAATCCCTGATGAACCTTCTCCTAAACCAGCTGAAAATACCACTCAAACAGCCGATGTCGAAATGCATGATGCTGATTCCTCCGATACGGAAGGAATGTGGGAGAAATTGAAGAACATTTGGCTGAGAAAGAAGCAGTTAACCCCTAGAAGAGGTGGAAAATGGGGAAAAAGGAGAGTGCCTCAAAGGAACCTTGGTAAGAAGGTAGATTATACTAGAAAATGCCCCAAAAGGACTGATGGTGGTGTTGATGATCCAATCCAAGTGGAACACTCTGATGAAGAGATGGAAATTCCAAAAGTTCCTGTTGCTGAGCCAAAAGATTCAGATGATGACTTAACAATGGAGGAATTGATGGCAAAGAAAGAGAAACGAACCAAAAGGAGAAATGAACCATCTGTGAATGTTGTTCCTGATGCTGCAAAACCATCTAAGGATGCTGAGAAAGATAATTCTGAAAAAGGGGACTCTGAGAAAGAGGAAGCTGAGACAGATGATTCTGAGGAAGAGGACTTTGAAGCAGAGGATCCTGGGGAAGACAATGAGTATGAAGCAGAGGAGCCTGCACAAGTTGATGATGAAGTTGCTCCTGAGTTTGATCATTCTTATGATTATGATGAGGTAACAATGTTTGATTCAGAGCCTGATGATAGAATTGAATTTGAAGGAGGACTAGAATTGTGAAAACCATGATGAAGAGGTATATTGTTGATGAAAGAATCATTAAACTTTCTGAATTTGAAGCCAACAATATGATAGGATTTCTAGAGAGTAGATCCCTCTTACATGCTCTTCAATATGCTAAACCATACTATGTACCTTGTGTTGCTGAATCCTGTGATAATCTGAAGAAGAGTTGTGGTGATAGACATTCTTCTAATTATGGGAAAGTAAGGTTTAGACATAATGTTGTTACCATCACTCCTAGACTCATCAATATTTTCCTAAGGACTAGGAATGTAGAGGAAGAAATTATTGATCTAGATATTGGGGAAGTTATGTCTGTGATAACTGGTGGAAGATATCCTGAATGAACATTGCAATTTTCAGCTGCCAAATTGACTTCTCTCTATTCTGTGATGCATAAACTTTTGGTATCAAACTGGTTTCCATCTAGAAACTCCACTGTGCTTACTAAAGAAAACTTTCCTGCTATACAAGATTGTTCATCTGAACAAGTTCAATATGGGACAAATCATATTTGACAATATGATGTCTCTTGCTGGAAAACATGGAGAAGGTGGGATGTTTCCATATCCAAGTTTGATCTGTCAGTTCTTGGATAAGTTGGAGTTTGACAGACCTAGAGGAGAAAAGATAAGTGACTTTATCCCTAGTTTTGGGATTTCCCTGGTAATCGTGTGGTTGATCTACCTATGAAGGAACCTGAACAGCAGACAGAGAATGTTGCCCATTCTGTTGGCAACATTCCTTACAACATCACAAGACATGCTTGTATCCCCTCTGTAACTTTTTCAAATTCTTTCATTACTGATCAAATTCAATCCATCCAGCACAGTATAGATGCTTTGGTTAAACAACAAACCTTCTGGAGAAGCCTCCTTTCTACTCCAACAAGGGGAGGATCACATGATGGTGATAATGATAATGATGGTGGTGATGATGGAGTTGGTCCATCTGGCCATGCCGGTGAGAAGGATGATCAACCTGTTGGAATTTAGAGGCACGTAAACACGTAATACATGCGCAGCGGAAATAAACAGTTCACCAACAAAGAACAATTAATTGCATAATTAAATACGAGTAAACATATACAAAATTTTTACAGTAATTCGTATATTGTTTTCTCTACTGTGGTATCCATGTAATCTCCAATCATGGACTTGCACGGATTTACCAGTGTTGAAATCTCGAGATGAATTTGCTAGGAAAATTCTAACTCTAGATCTTATGGAGAGAATATAATTAATGTTTTTTTGTGAATCCCCAAGAGCTCATATATATAGGGAAGACCCAACTTAAATCATAAGCTAACATGATTAGGAAATAAAATCTCTAATCTTATAAAATAAATCTCTTAGATTTATTTCTCATATATATAATCACGGATTTAATTCTCATGTATATCAAATCTCTACGGATTTGATTCCATATATATTAAATCCTATAAAAATATTCCATATATTATTATTGGGAATCCTATTTAATTATATCCAATTTAATTAAATATTAATAATAATTAATTCTAAATTAATCTATTATTAATTAATTCTCCATAAATTAAATATTAAATCTAATTTAACATTTAATCAACCAACTATAATCGTAAAAGAGAACTACTTGTTGTGTGACCCATAAGCCCTCATATATCGAGCGATTAGTCAAACTAACGGTCTTAATTGAACTCTAGACAATAAATCAGACATTCTCAATATGTGAGGTACGTTGCGAGAAACGTGCAACTACCTGTAATTGAAACATGGGCTATTACGATTTCCTCCTTTCATTCGTGAATACTCGATTAAGTCTTGAACATGATGAAGTGTCTATTCAAATAACTTAATCATATTATCTCTAATCACTAATTGATCATGTATGTCACACTTAGCCACAAAGTCTAAGTTGACGTGTATCGGCCGATGACTTTGATCCAATTATGATGAGAAGATGAGTATTCTCTCTAAATCCACATTAAGGAATGAATCCTATTCTTGGCTCAACTATCACGCACATGCACTTCGTGATGAACCCAATCCAAGCCATATCTACCCATAGACGGATGCAAGCGTCGGTCATGGTCAAAGTTCATCACTCCACACATGTCGTGCGTATTGACCTCAAGTCAAAGAAGTATCGCATCGCTCCCACTAACCGAAACACCCGCAGACACATATAGTGGAAATACATCAAATGGTTTCTCGGATCGGTATACCAATACCCTCTAAGATATTTGTGCATCTATCATGAGATACCTAGTATCTCGTGGTAAGTGAGATCTTACTACACTCTCTAAGAGTATGATTCAGATCGCACACCAATCTCCATTGCATCATCAATATCTCATTCTTGATGATCCTTAATCGGGGCTATTTGAGAATCATGCTTAAGTCATCTGAGTTCTCACAACCTCAATGACAACAATGACTTATGTGAACACTTGTACGAATAAATGCAAACAATCAAACATAATATTTAAACAAGTGTATTGCCATACATTAATATTAAATGAACTATAATATTAAATCAAACTGAATATCATCGAGCATTATGTCCTTACAATAGATTGTCTCTAGGACACTAACATTACCACAACCAGATGTTGCTGAAGATGTTGATGGTGTTGTTGCACAAGATGATCAGAATACTGCTGATGACAGAGAGGTTGAAGATGATGTCCAAGATGTTGTTGATGATGTTGTATAGGAAGAAGCACTCAATACTGCAGCTGCTGAACATATGGTACTTGATGAAGCTGAACCAGTTGAAGATGATAGCCCTGATGACACTGATGATGAGCTAAAGAAGACTCCTAACAGGGAGAGTTTATCTCCAGAGAGTGTTGCTATCATTGATCAGCTATATGGAGCTGATAACTGGTGAACAGGTTCAAGACAGGGGAGTTTTTGAAGTATGGGGGAGCATTTGCAGATTATGGAGATCGACGGTGCTACAGCAGTGGGTGGGCGGCGGTGCGACAGAAGAAGATGATGAAGGCTCGATTTACGTCTGATTCATTACAATTACAAAATAAGTGTCCCGAATATAATCCTTTTTTTCAAAATTACAAAATAAGTGTGTCTCATTATCTCTTCAAAATTACAAAATCTAGCTCTTCCTATCATGCAGACTGTATAAGAATGTTACCTTAAGCAATTCTGCACCTATCATGACCACAAAAAGTTGTCTCATCTCCAACTTCTCGGTCCTGCAGTTCTGCCAACTCATCGAGGACATGTCATCATTGGAATTGATTAACATAATAAGAGCTACAACATATAATCACTAATATGATGTATACAAAAATACAATGAAATTCAAGGAACCTCAACTTAACTCAGTAGAAGAATATATAATTCTCAAAAAAAAGAAAAGAAAATGTATTCCTAAATTTAATGCAATTAAACAGAATTATACCAATAACTTCATGACATTAATAGAAAGAAAATATTACAAGAAACTTTATCATCTGAAAGAAAAAGTGACATTTGAAATTCTTGCTTTAAAAATATCTAGGTTGTTATACTAATATCGTAATTGCCTAATACAATTGACTATTTTTGTGATTGTGAATTAATTGAAAAAAAAGTATGTCAATTTTTTTTTTCCATTAACGTATTGGTTAACTATATTGAATGCAAAAGTTAAATGGATTAATAACTTTGTATATTGAAAAGGACATGTTACAACAAATTAGCTATGGAAATATTATTGATGAATTTCCTTCTCAAAATTATAGAAGAATTCATTCAAAAGTATTTTATTTTTGATAAAGTTCGTATGTAACATTCTCATACATAAAACAATGTACAAGCTAGGACAAATCAACTTTCACTCTTTTCAAAGTGTTAAAACGCATTGCCCAAATTATGCTCCGTCTGATCGTGAGATTGTCTCACACAAATGTACCCTCAATTTTTAATATATGTTAAAAAAATGAATTTTAATTTATAAGGTTCACCTCTCTTGATTCTTGAATTCTAACTGTGCATGTTATTACACTATAGCATAATTAACCTTATGTAACACTGCAGTGTAATACCTTTAATTTATGCAATAAGCAAAAATATATAAAAAGAAAAAGAAAAGGGAGTGGGCCAAAAGTGACCCATACAAGAGAAATAGGTAACACATTATAATAACACTGTTATAATTTATATATTGTGCAACACTTTATGTAACACTTTATTAATATACAACATTTGCATGTAACACTTTGAAATAGGTAACATTTTTGCATATGTAACACTTCTTAGCAACACTTTAAAAAATGAATCACTTTTTACGTAACACTTTAACATAAGTAACATTTTTTGTAACACTTTTACTTATGTATCATATTTTAGTAGGACTTTGTATTAATTATTTAAATAAATATACATATATAAATATATGTATAAACATATTTTATTCATAATACATATAATTAATATATTTAAAATATATTATATGAACTTCATTTATATATATTTTTTGTATAAATAATTTATTTTATTATAATATTTATGTTCATATCCATTTAAATTTATTACATAATAAAATTATTTATGTCTTTTTCTTACGAAATAATATTTATGTTTATATATACCTAAAAAAATTATAATTTATTCTTTTTATTTAAAATTTTAACATAAAATACATATATATTATTTTTTATTTTTTTTAAAAAGGTGGGTGAAAAATTGTTTGGGTATTGAGAGTTAATGTGTATTGATATAAATCCATGCTAATTCTGAAAAAGAAAAGTAACTCAATATTTTGTCATTTTTGGAAATGCGCAAGTCGTGAATCGATTAAAATTGCAGGTTTTCGAACTCGTAGCTGACGTGGACACTGACTCTTAAAAGAAATGTTCATTTTACTAAAAAATTAGAAAAAACTAGAAAATTTCTCCTAAGTGCAGAAAAAATAATTTTTTAGCGTCTACGTCAACTACGAGCTCGGAAAACCCCAATTTTAAGTGGCACGTGACTTGCACGTGATTAAAATAAGATAATATTTTATATTTTTCGATAAAAACGAGACCAAAATTGGACAATCGAAATATTTATAAGACCAAAATTGAATATTAAATTTTTTAGAACGAAAAAAAAATTACAAAAAAGTTATGGGACTTTTTTTATGCCCCTTTGAAATCTAGAAATTGTATACTCTACCCACTGCTGTATCCATCATTAGTGGTTTCTTTAATTTGAATTCAAACTCTTTTGACATATTCTATTGGATGAGTTTTTGTATTTAGATTTTAAATCGTTATCATGGAGCGAAGACTTAAGTATTAGATTACATGCCCGTACGTAACATGCAATAGTATAAATAAAATACTGGCTAGGTGAAATTTTCTGAAGAATTATATACTACAATATTTACAATTTATCAATGTGTGCTTTACTTTTGAATGATTTAATTAATATATTTATTATTTACTTGTAAAGATATTTTGGAAATATATATATATATATATATATATATATATATGTAATTAATTAAATTATGATTTTGTAGACCAGAACAATACCATGAATATAAGAGTCAACGTTGGGGGTCAAATTCTCAGTTTTGTATATTTTTTATAGTATGGTAGTTATGACTTATGACCTAGAGGATTAGATTAATTATTTAATCCTTGTTCACATGAACTTTTATATTGATTCTATCTATACTTGATGATTATATTGGATGTATACATATAATTAATGATCTTGTACACATTTGATAGTGAAATTAGAAATGGCTGTTGATGTAGCATATACAAAATGCACCAATCACTACAACATAAGTTACATTATGTAACGCCTAAAATATATTACTTATAGCTATAATGTGTTACTATAGTAAATAAGTAACACTTTTAAGGGTGTTGCAATTGCTAACGCAACCTAGAATCTAAAGTAATACTTTTTTATAATTTATGTATCACTTTAAAAAAGTGTTACCAATCATGTAACATTTTATGGTAACACTTTAAAAATGTTACTCGATGAACTTTAGGTAACACTTTTTGTAAGAAAAGAAATTATAAAAAAAAGGTGAAAAATTGTAATTCCTTGGGATTGAACCTTGGACTCATACTACAATATTTACAATTTATCAATGTGTGCTTTACTTTTGAATGATTTAATTAATATATTTATTATTTATGTAGGTCCCTAATTTATGGGAGAAGTCTAGAGGGGAGGTGAAT
The DNA here is from genome assembly GCA_037126765.1 of Stenogyne calaminthoides. Taxonomy (NCBI): domain Eukaryota; kingdom Viridiplantae; phylum Streptophyta; class Magnoliopsida; order Lamiales; family Lamiaceae; genus Stenogyne; species Stenogyne calaminthoides. The sequence continues at coordinate 29,598,176 of JBBCBC010000022.1, read as the reverse complement.
AGACTTGAAAAACTTTTTCGTCTTGATCGGTGTCTTGATTTGATCAGTCTGCGAGTGAATCATTGTCTCGATAACCAACTTAATCGGTTCGTAACTATCGATTAACTCGATGTGTTGTTTTACCCAAGACCAGATAAATCGATTCCAAGTTTTATCTTTTAATCGGATGAAAATATCGGTCCGATCGGATCGAAGCTTGGTGCTATCTCGATCTTTACTTAGAATATGTATGCGCTTTTAAGATTGTGCGAAGATTAATCAAAGCAAAAAAGGCACAAAGATTTATAGTGGTTCGGATCCAAATCCTACGTCCACTCTTCCCTTTCACAAGGGCACCAACTTAACCGATGGTGGACTTAGTTTAGTGTGTTAGTCCAACACAAAGACACCAACAGATGTTTTAAGAGTTCTCACTCAACCGATCCTTAAAATCAAAGATTAGAAACTCTAGATCGAAATCTTGCTAAACAACTTATCCTAACTTGGGAGTTTGGGGTAAGATTGTTGAGGTTCCAACTATGAAATCTTTCCTTGCGTATAAAATTTTGATAGCTAGATGAAAAGATTTCTTGCTAAGAACTTATGGGATGAACACAATATAAAATAAGCTTGTTGTTGTGTTCTTCGATTATATAGTTTGAGCTTCTTGATTATGTTGTTTGTCCAAGCATTTCCGTGTTTCACTAAGTGTGATCCCATATTTATAGACCTTGAGATCAAAGAGCCGTTGGAGAGCAATTTGAATCTCGTGCTATTTTAAATAGAAGGCAGCTTGATGTGACGTCTTGAGAACGCATGGCCGAAAGCGTGAATGTGTATTTTATAGCCGAGAGAGCAACATCCGAATCCCGATGCTAAATACGTGTTTCTTCCTTATTGGATGGAAGCCTTGCTACCCTCCAACTAAGGTTGGTATTCATCTTGTTCGGATCGCAGACGTATGATAAGATGAAACATCGGCATCTTATGAGTCGATCCGTCGATCTGAAAATCGATCAACGATGGAGTCTTCTGGCGCTGTTGACTTAGCTTCAACCGGGCCGACTCCAAATCCGATCTTCTAGTATTCGAGGTTTGAGCTTCATGACTTCCGAAAGTTATCCGACTAGATCGATTCGTCCGATCTTCCGTTACGGTTTAACGCTCGCTTCAATATATCGAACTTTTCTTGATTCTTGGATCGACCTTTACATATTGAGTTCCCCCACAATATGTGACCTATCTATTACATCGGTTTTTCTATACAATCATTATCAACCGGTCTCCTATCGCAAATCATCAATAATGTCCGATCTGTCTTACATGTGTTTTTGGAACTTTCATCAAAACTATAAATTTCCCAACAATTTCCCCTTTTTGATGAAACCAAAACACCCGAGAAACCAAACAGTTGATAAGTATAGAACTCGATTAAAGAGCAATAATCGGAAGACAAAGATTTTGTCTTGGGATCGAAAAAGATAAACTTTTCATTAGATATGATGATTACATGTTACATCGTAAAAGTTTTGAATTTAAAAGCGGTGATCCCTAGACGTCTTTCCCCGAATCTTCACCTCCTTCCGCATTTCTCTTTGGTCTTGTGGAACGTTGAAAATCGATAGAGTTTCCATTTGACATCGATTATGCGCACTTGATCGATTATTTGCGATTTGCTCAAGATGTCAAAAGTAGAATCTCTCAAATGCCAATCAAAATGAGCCATCTGCCTTCTTTTTGAGTATATTAACGGATCATACTCTTGGCGAGATATCTTTACATTTAGAAGCTTGGCTTCATTTTCCGAATACTTGAAAAAGTCCGATATTTATTACAGAACCGGTTGAGAACTCATCATCCGGTGATTCTTCTTTTGGAACAAGATCAAGGACAAAGGCATCTAGAAGCCATTCACTTGATCTTATTCCATTCCTCAAACCTCTTGGCGTGTCTTTTGTTTTTGGTATGATCTCGTCGACTCTTCTTTGTAAATGAGGTTACTTGCAAGATTCTTTTCAACCCTTCGCTTGTGCCCGTTTTTTTGTCCTTCTTTCTTCTTGATCCATCTTCTTTGGACAATTTCTGACTAGCTCCTTATCGGCTGTAGATCGATTAATATTGAAAAATTCCAGATTTTGATGTCCCAAAGACCCGCAGCCATTGAGCTTTGTCCATGGGCCTTGTCTTCGATGTGTCGATTGGTTTCTCGAGATCCTTCCCCTTTTTGGTTTGATCAAAAAAGCGCGTTGAGTGGGAAGTCGAGACCCAAAGTTGATTTACAATGCTCGATTTAGATCATTAGCAGATAAACCTTAAGTTTGAGCCGTTAGATTCTAAAGATTGTAATCGGCTCTTTCTTGGCGATTTCCATTGTAGCGAGAGTGTCCAAATCATTTTGTCAAATTTCTTTCGATAGCTTCGAGCCTTTTCTCGCTGGCGTCGAAAAGAAGATTGATTTTGATCCACCTGTTTGACTTGTCATCAACCGATTTTGTAAGCTCGGCAGATATGGTGGTCATGGATTGGGAGAACTCGATCTCGATTGCTTGATTTGTTTGAGATGATTTGTCTCGAATCGCTTAACACTCCTCAATCTCTTTCTTTTCAGGAGATCTTTGAGACACGATCCGATCTCTGAAGTTGATGAATATGAGATGTAGGAATTGGATCCATCACTTGATCGAGTTCGATTTGTGCCTCCTCCGGTGGTTGGTCGTGAATCTAAACACAGTTCCACTTTCAATAAATTACTCGGCATTCACCATTTCGTTGTCTGTTTTTAAGAGCTTCTTGAAATATTCGGCTTTTCTTCTTAAGGCAATTCCAACTTCACCGTGGATCAAAGCTTTCCGAGTTTACGGATATGAGCTCTTATCCCACTTATTTCCTCATATCGAAGTCAAAATCTGCGAACTCATCCGCACCACCCATCCGTTCAACAAGTAAGATAAGATCCGAGATTTTTAATCGAGATCTCTCGGTGAGGATCTCCATGACTTCTTCTCTGCAAATCTCGTTCAATTCTTAAATCGACCATTTTTCCAAAGGATGGTCTTTGTTGATCTGGATCTGAGGAATTATCATCCGGATACATTGGATGAGATGTGGAGGCTTACGGTTGTGCTTGAGTCGGCGGAAGTTATCTGATTGGTTCGACTGCGATGGTTATGTTGTAGTGGCGATTATATCTGGTTCAGTTCATGAGGAGTGAACTAGCGGGGAGTACATGCTTTCGTGACCTTTTAGTCCGGCGGTGAATCAACTTGAGGTTGAGGAAAAGGAGATTTATCGGTTTTGTGCTTCTACCTCGGATCGTTAGTTATTCTTTCTTTGTTGCTTTGTTATGTCGCTTTGCTTTTTCTTCTTCTCTCATCTTCTAGTGCTTAGAGTCATGGTAACTTCCTTTGCTTTCTTTGGCCTCTTCTCCCCAGGCCTTCACCGGTTTTCGTTTTTTTTACGTGGATAAACCCCGGTGTGGATGATTTTTTTTTCTTTCCTTTCTTGATTTTGTTGGAGTGGGCTCCTTGTCATCGTCTGGTGGCCCATATATAAGCGAAGAAATGAGAGGAAGGCATTGTAGGACTTGTCCCATTCTCGATTCCATTCAGCGGGCGGTTTGTCTTTCAATATAATGCAACCTTGTTGAGATTGTAAAAAAGAGTCTGCTGATTCATTGACTCCAAATTTTTTCGTGTTCTTGGAGCAAGATGGCTTTTCGAAGCCGTGCCATTGATGTTCGAGCCCCATCAATTATTCTTTGCCATCTTTGTACATTTTGGTGATGTGAGAATTCGTTCTTGAATGTCAAACAACAATCTGTACTTTCTTTTGAGCATTGGCCGATGAATCCGGCTTTACGATGTTTATAAGCTCCTCTCTGATTTCTTCATCCTCATTCTCCTCAAAATGTGGGAGAGATTACCCTTTGGCAAAAGTGAGCAGATGATGTATGCGCATTTTGTCGTCGATTTCTTCTCCCGATTGGTACGACATTAGTTAAATCTCTGGGTTTTACGTATCCACACTCAAATTCTGCAAGAATTGAAGTGCTTCATCTTCATCAGCTTGCGATGAGCGAAGCATATGTTTCGATCCGGCCTTCTTGAGAATTTGTTCCACCTCCATGGATTCGAAATCCTCGATGGTTCCAAACTCAATCGAACTTGTCCTCAAAGATCTTCGTTGCCCGATTCGCATAGTTGCACATGATCTTTCCTAGTCCATGAGTGGCCATCTACAGTGAGATAGACTCATTAAATTTGTGCATAATCAATATCAATATCATCTTTATCATGGAAAACAAAAAGGCAATGAAGCATAAATTCAAAAAACAACTTTTGAAAACAATGTTTTTAACGGAAAGAAAGATTCATCATTATGCTTAAAAGAAAATATTACCGATTCAAATTTTCGAGAAGATTTTGAACTATAAGAAATCGTTTTTGAAACGTAGAGAAAATTTGAAGTTTTTCGATGAAAGTAATGCAAGTTTGTGAAGCGTAAAAACTCGTAAGGTTTGATGAATCTTATATAGAGGCGGAGGGTACAATAAGACAAGATTTTGAAGATCAATCGTTTTGAAAAGATTATGCGCTCCAGATTTAAGCGGTTTTGATCGTAGGGTCGAAAAAACGCACGTACACAAAAACTTTTGGATTTAAAAAGCACGATCAAGTAGCGGTTAATACATGTACCCCACGTCCGTTAAATGATTTGCGAGTACACGTCACAAGGATAGTGGGTACAAGAAGGCAAATAATATCGACATCTGATCCGATAAATAAGTAAAGAACAAGAGAAGAGAGATCGAAGGTTGATGATGTTGTTATCGATCAATATTACTTGTCAATGTTGATTCCACTTGTTGATCTTAATCATTCTCCTAAGCCTTAAGAAATTTCCCAACCGATCCTTTTAACCGATCTTCTCCAACAGATCCGATTTGTTGAAACTTCACCAATGATCTTTCCTTGAGTACGCCCGATTTCCTTTTGATCCTCCTTGATCGGTTGAAGTTCCCCCTTCAAATATTTTTACATAGAATATATCCGATTTGTTGGAGTTTCAAGCTTAGTCGATCTCTCTCATCCGATCATGCTTGTAAGTAATCGATTTTTGGTTGACCTCATCCGATTCTTTTCAGATTAAGCGATTCTTGGGATAAGTGTTACCGCCAAAACTTAGTCTAGAGTAGTAGCTTCTATTCCCTAAGTAGGCGTGATTGACATGCGTAAATATCGTCTAATCTCTCGATATGTCAATCAACCGTAAATTTATCCAATTATCGGTCGGCGTGATTTCTACACTCTGTCCTTTTGATGCAAATTTCTGGATAGGCTTCTTGAAATGAAAATTGCATTTGCATCCTTTCTTGGCCTCTATAAATTGGACCAATGTTTTACAAACTTCACCCATTCACCATACTTATCTTCTTTGTAAGAATCATGTATCTTGGTGAACCCTTGTTTCCAGAAATACACCCTTTTATATGGTTTCACCTTCTCAAATCAACCCTTTGCATCCCTTATTGTTTTTTTTCTTCATCATCTTCGATTTCATGCATTGTTGCAAAGCTTCTCTACCACCGTATCTTTACTTTAAATCGAGAAGACATTTCTCCTAACCGTATGCACCTTGTGTGTCTATCTGGATGATGTAACGTAACCATCGTCAGAGTATAAAATATCAAACACATGTGCCCAAGATCTGACGACCAACTCTTTGGCACACGTGCTCCATTTAATGGAGAGCCCTACTACACTTCCTTTTTAGGGCTCGGGCTTAAGAATCCTATCAAGGCCTCTGTCGCTCCAGTTTTCTTGATCTTGACTTTTGCAAATTCATTCTTTTAAAGCCTCTCTCACCCCTTGTTAAGTGGGGAAAATGAGAGTTTAAAATCTCTCTCTTTCCTTCATAAGGATGAGGGTTTAGGGTTATAGGTTTAGGATTTTGGTTAACATTTATGTCTTGACCTCCGGGTCTTCTTGTACTTGTAACTTCGTGAACGTAACCTCACCTTCGGGTTTTTATCAATGAAAAGTTGTTATTTCATTGTTGTGTAAATTCATTTCTTATGCGATTGTTAGCTCTTAATCTCTGAATCTTGCTTCTTTAATATCGCCTAAAACGAATCACAAAGATATACTATAACCAAATTGATTTAATCGATAATCCTTTAAACCGAAAAAATCGATAAACCTTGAATCGATCGATTCCTTTTTAAACCGATAGACTTTAAATTTGATAAACTAAAAATCGTCGATTCCTTTTTGATCCGGTAGCGTGTATGTCTCGATCGATTTTTTGCTTATCGGTCTCTTGAGATCGATTAAGATACCAAACTCAACTGATTTCTCTCGATCCGTTAGTCTCTTAACCACCTAGTTAAGAGCATTCCATCAAACATTTTTTTTGACATTTCTCCAAGATCTGAAGTCCTAGCTCATTGCATAAATCTCTGAATCGATCTCGGCTAGTGGCTTGGTTAGAATATCGACTTTTTCGTATATCGGTATGAATCTTTTCCATTCGATATTCTACTTTTCAACGTGATCTCTTATGAAGTGGTGTCCGACATCCACATGCTTGCATCTTGTATGTAGAATCGATTCTCGAGTGATTGCATAAGACTATTATCGCCACGTAATATAGGTGCGTTCTTAGCTAATAAAATCCTCAAATTTGGGAGCCAATTTAAATTACGCTTTTGTTGATGTCGCAATGTTTGCTTTTTGAAAACCACGAGATCGAAAAGAACCGACATGTTCCCGAGGTTGATTTTTCTTTCTTGCAACCTCCATAATCGAATCGAAATACCCACTAAGCTTAGATTATCATTAAAATGGGTAGAATAAACCAAGGTTTATTGTTCCTTTTGATACTTAAGAAAATTTTAAAAGGTGGTCGATCATTGGATTTGCTTGAAATCTTGCACATACACCCACCGCCAAAAGTGATATCCGGTTATAATAAAAAGATCCAATGAGAGCCCTATATTCCTTCCGATTTGTTTTCCGACCGGCCTCATCTTCCATCTTGAATCCAATCATCATAGGAATTTTGGCTTCCTTACTATTTTGAATTCCAAACTTAGCCAAAAGATTCTAGTGTACTTTTTGCGGATGAATATCCTTTACTTTGTTTAACTTGGAGACCTAGAAAGTAATTCATCGACCCATCATGGACATCTCGAATTTCCCTTGCATCGGTTTTTTGAATCTTTCACATAGGTTCTTGTTAGGAGATCCAAGATGATGTCGCATCACGTAAATCAACCATCGAAATATCTTCTCCATCTTCTATTCGAATAAGGTTCGTCCATTGCTCCTTTAGTGAACCCACTTTCAATCAAGAACCGAGAGAGTGTATCATACCGGGCTCAAAACCATAAAGAGCTTTTTCTTAAACGATACACTTGGTTGCCCTTTTCAAAGCACGGAGGTTGTTTTTTAAACTTCCTCCGCTAGTACCCCTGTTTAAGAAAGCACTCTTTACGTCCATCCGATACATAAAGAACCCTCTGTGGAAGCATAAGCATTAAATAAATGGCTTCAAAGGCGGCGATCGGTGCAAAGGTCTCATCGTAATCAATTCCTTCGATTGTGAATACCCCTTAGCAACAAGTCTTGCCTTTATTTACGGTGATAACATTTTTCTCATCTCTCTTGTTCTTGAAGATCCATTTAGGTGCCAATTATCTTGATGACTTTTCTGCGCTCTACTAGTTCCATACTTCATTTCTCTCGAATTCCTCGCATGGCTAGAATCCGGTTATAAATGCTTCCTCGATTGTAGTTGGTTCCTTCATAGACGAATAATGAATATATGGCACTTTCCTGTCGATGTCTAGTTTTAATTTTTATCGAATCTCCAATTATCGGTCGGTTGGATGATTTGGTTATCCGTCCTTCTCTTACGATTTGCGTCGGTTTTGAGAACATTTTGATAAAATCTTATTACTAGTGATTGGGAGTAGTGCGAGGTTATGGTCCACTTGATAAGAACAAGTCTCGGTGATGTTGGAATCATCATGTCTTATGTTCTGCTCGTGAGAACTTGGTTTCCCGAACCGGATGGTTCGATTCTTCTTGCTCATTTGAATCGAAATCGACGATTGTTGTTCGTACCTTAGGATCCGATTGATCCGTGAATCGGCTAGATAAATTGATCAATCCTTTTTCCGAATATCGAGTTACGGTAGATCGGTACTTTTGTTACGGCGATTTCTCTTGATCGAAGATGCTTCATCAAAGGCTACATGGGGTGTTTTTCTTCCACAACTAGGGTTCGTTTGTTGTAGACCCCAAGGCTTTGCTAGGCGAATACCCTAGAAATATACCCTTAAAAAAAGTCTTCAATTTTTCCCATTGTTGTGTATGAAACACTTGCACCCAAAAAACATGGAAGTAAAAACACGAGGTTTTACGCCCTTCCACGATTCATAAGGTGTTTTGAAGTGAGCCTTAGTCAAGACATCATTACTGCGTATGGCATGCGGTGTTGATTATTCGTTTAAAACGGTTTGGTATCGCATGTTCAAAACATTGTTCGAGCAAACTTTTGAGAGTTCTGTTCCTCCGCTCAGGTTATCCTCAAATTATGTTTCATGTCATATAAAACTTAGAGCAAAAATCAAGAATAAAAGAGTTCGAAATTTCGATTTTATCCGATCCGATTTTTACTAATTTTGTAATCTTCTTAGTAGCTCGGGTATCTTGGTTGTCGCCTCATTCTTCTTATGTAAGAATATAACCCGTAAACTTGGAATAGTCATCCACGATTACCAGAGTGTATTTCAAAAGATAACCGGGTCCAAACAGATCCATATGAAGCAACCGCATATTTTAAAAAATTCCTTTGAATGAAGCTTTTGACTGCTTTTCCTTCCGACATGCAATACATGTCCGATCCTTTGAGAACACTTCATTCTAAGTCCTTCCACTAGAGACATCCTAGCTATCTTATTAAGAGTTTTAAAGTTCGGATGGCTCATTCTTTTTTTTGCCGAGCCAACCGCTACTTTTGGAACTCTTAACAATCGAGCACGCATTTCTTGGACAACTGCTCCAATCATTTATGTAGATCGTCCCTTTTCTTGAACCGGTTAGCAAAATCTGTTGAGTGACTCGATTTTTGATAGTGCATTGATCGATCGAGAACTCAACACCGAATCCGCTATCGCAAATTTAAACCGATAATAGGTTGTGCTTGAGACCTTCGACAAACGAGACTCCGAAATCATCATTCTCTAAGGTTCAACCCTTTGGTATAACCAAAGTTATCATCACCGAAGAGTACACGCGGGCCTTTCATTCTATGTAGGAACCGAGGGAGATGTTTGCTTCATCATGTGCCTTGAGCATCCACTATCGATGTACCCGGATATAGTTGCTTGCACACCTCCTTTGTTGGCGGACCCACGAACAATTTCGGATTGGGTCCCGAGGGGTTAGGTTTGGATTTGGGGATCCATACAAACAGAAACTTCTATTGTGATCGGTCGGATCGAAGGCCCGATTTGTCTCCCATACTGCAACATAATCATACTTATCCTCATATGCTTTTACGATTTGTATGATTACTTGTGTGAACCTTGGATGACTTAGAAGACTTATGATTTAACTTTTCAGTTTGTCTTCTTTTTTCCGAAGGTGGTTCAGTCTAAATTTTTATAGGGGTAGGTTTGTTGCTACCATCAAAAGATTCATATCCTTTTTTTTTAGATGGTTTTCGTTTTTTTACGAAGCATGCTTATTAGGCGGTGACCTTGATTTGGGTCTCAGATTAGACTTCCCTTTTGTAGGTTGTCTTTTCGATTCTCGATCTGTTGATCGAGTTGAGGTCTCTTCAAGAACCGGGTTCTTCTTTGATTCTCGATGATCTTTACCGATTGGGGTCCATTTTTTCCCTTTCCGGTTAGGCACTTGCCTTACACTCAAAAACCCCTATTAGATACAAGTTTAGCTTTTGGTGTATCTTTTTTTCGAAATTGCGTTCGATTACACCTTTACGAGATGAATCGATCGGGGCTTTTGAGGATGTGGAGGGTTTCTCATAGCCAAGTCCTCCTTATCAATCTTTACTCGAAAATAGGCGTTTATGTCTTTAACGGTTTGAGATGATTTTGAAAAAACATCTATTTTCTTCGCAATTATCCTCGAGGATTTCGGACTTTCATGCATTGGAATAGCTCATCGAATTTTGCTTGCAAGATTTTGAAGTCATCGAACTGCTTTTCTGTTAATTTCCATCGATCTTTGATCTGGAATCGAAGCTTTAACTTGAGAATTTTAAATTCCTCGATTACCTTCGGCGATTTATAAGTTCGGAGGCTTTTCCGAGATCATTTTCTTGACAAGTGATTATTTACGGTCCTCGGCTTATCATTCTCGGCTTCACAATAGCATAAGTCTCTCTTGCATTGGAGATCTTCAAGCAATTGCTTCTGAGAGAGCTGCAGGTCAATCTCCCGGCGGTGTGCTAATGATAAAAAGTGTAAATTTGGAGGTTACCTCGGCCCATCGAAGAGTTCATCATCGTCGAAGAATATCGAATCTTCATTTTCATAGAAGTCGGTTTTTTAAAGTCTTCTCTGAGAGTCTCAAGAAAAGTCCCTGAGGGCGTCGATTCTGAAATTTGAAATGGCTCTTTCGTCTCTATCCGTTGCTCTCTTTTGTTCCTCTTTTCTTCCCTCTCTCGGCGTCCGGTGCAGGCGGTCTGTGCTATAGTGACACGGCTTCTCTTTTAATTATCCACCGTTCCTTTCCTTCCGTTGAATCATATGACCTCATCGTGATTTTCCTTCGATAGTAGTCCGAGTTTTTCTATCGATTGGTTATCTCTTCCTTCCTTTCGTCTTTTTCCCTTTCATCTCTGTGATCCCTCCGATCATTGATCTGGTTCTTTCTCGAGATCTGATCTCCTATCTGCCTCCTCGGTATGTTGATAGTCCTTATAAAATCTTCGATATTTACCAAGTTGTATATCGACTTCTCAAGCTTCATAAAATTTATCGACTTAATATATTTTCCAATGGGTTCATTGGCCTTTTGTTCTCTCTTGGTTGCCTTGAAAGCAAGCGATTTTTGAAGTCGAGGTTTAAAGAGGGACCTCGTTTCTTTTTCAATCGTCGAACTGTGAGCTTTAAGACTCATACTAGGTTTCATTCTTGAAATGTCACGGCAATCTTTGATTCTTGACCTTCATGTCCCACTTCTTGGTGAGAGACCTTAGGATCTTATAGTTGATATCTTTATCGGACATCTCTCTACCAAGTTCTCGTTGTTTAAAGACATTGTAATTCTTCCATCCGAGTTCGTTGATGGTTTTCGTTGAAACTTCACCGATTAATTGAAGACAATTTGTCTTTTATCTATTCATTTCCCTCGCAGATCTCGGCGGAGTATCCCACATTGCTTTTCAGATTTGAGATACTTAATCTTTTCTTTTGTGACCTTATCCATTGTCTTCATGATGATATGTCTTGCAATGGTGTCCGAGGTATATCTTTCTTCCGTGTCCATCGAGTTTGGGCTTTTTTAAATGAGACTTCTCATGGGAAAATTTCTCCTCCGATTGTCGTAGTAAATGATGATGGGTCCTCTCGATGACTTCCATCATTCCGCCCTTGATCGAGCCTAGATGGTTGGACATATATATGGCCCAATCTGCATACTCAAATTGAGAACTTCGTGATACATACCGGACGTGTTATCCATCTTTGAGTGATTTTGGAAAATGAATGAGTTTTTAAAAACGGTTTTTCAAGATCGATTCGATTGACCACAATGACCAGAGTCGGTGGTCGGAAGAACCAACCGCTGATACCACTTGTAGGTCCAGGTTATTGAAAGGTAAGTCTAGAGGGAGGGTGAATAGACTTAAAAAACTTTTTCGTGCGGATCGGTGTCTTGATGGATAGCTTTGATCAGTCGCATTTGATCCGATAACCAACTTCTTGAACGCCGAGCGGATTAATCGATAATGTCGGAAGCTTAAGTTTTACCCGTGAAAAACCGGTTTGTATAAATCGATTCCAAGTTTTATCTTTTTAATCGGATAAATGATCGGAAGCTTGGTGCTATCGATCTTTACTTAGAATATGTATATGCGCTTTTAAGATTGTGCGATGTGAGAGCGATTAATCAAAGCAATAAAAAGGCACACAAGATTTATAGTGGTTTCGACAAACCAATCCCACTCTTCCCTTTCACAAGGGGCACCAACTTAACCGATTAACCGATCGACTTAGTTTAGTGTGTTAGTCCAACACAAGACACCAACAGATGTTTTAAGAGTTCTCACTCAACCGATCCCAAATCAAGATTAGAAACTCTGGATCGAAATCTTGCTAAACAACTTATCCTAACTTGGGAGTTTGGGTAAGATTGTTGAGGTTCCAACTATGAAATCTTTCCTTAATATAAGCGACTGATAGCTAGATGAAAAGATTTCTTGCTAAGAACTTATGGGATGAACACAATATAAAATAAGCTTGTTGTTGTGTTCTTCGTATGAAATCGACTATAGTTTGAGCTTCTTGATTATGTTGTTTGTCCAAGCATTTCCGTGTTTCACTCAAGTGTGATCCCATATTTATAGACCTTGAGATCAAAGAGCCGTTGGAGAGCAATTTGAATCTCGAAAGTTTTAAATAAAGTTTCTTGATGTGAGCGTTTCAGAACGGCATGGGTTTGCGTGAATGTGTATTTTATAGCCGTTTAGAGAGCAACATCGAATCCCGATGTATTTAAAAATGTTTCTTTTATTGATGGAAGCCTTGCTTTGCACTTTGTTCCTCCAAAAGATTCATCTTGTTCATTATGATAAAAAACATCGGTGAAAAACTTAGCTTCAACCGGCCGACTCTACCGATGTAGGTCTTCGGTCTTATCTTCTATCTATCTTCTTCTAGTATTCGAGGTTTGAGATTGAACCTAGATCGATTCGACTCTTCCGCTACGCTAAATTTCTTCCGATTTTCACAATATTGAGTTCCCCCTCAATATGTGTATCTATTACATCGCTATTCATTATCAAAAATTTGAAATGTAAACATTTAATTAATGTGTTTTTGGAACTTTCATCAAAACTATAAATTTCCCAACAATTTACTTGTAAAGATATTTTGGAAATATATATATATATATATATGTAATTAACTAAATTATGATTTTGTAGACCAGAACAATACCATGAATATAAGAGTCAACGTTGGGGGTCAAATTCTCAGTTTTGTATATTTTTTATAGTATGGTAGTTATGACTTATGACCTAGAGGATTAGATTAATTATTTAATCCTTGTTCACATGAACTTTTATATTGATTCTATCTATACTTGATGATTATATTGGATGTATACATATAATTAATGATCTTGTACACATTTGATAGTGAAATTAGAAATGGCTGTTGATGTAGCATATACAAAATGCACCAATCACTACAACATAAGTTACATTATGTAACACCTAAAATATATTACTTATAGCTATAATGTGTTACTATAGTAAATAAGTAACACTTTTAAGGGTGTTGCAATTGCTAACGCAACCTAGAATCTAAAGTAATACTTTTTTATAATTTATGCATCACTTTAAAAAAGTGTTACCAATCATGTAACATTTTATGGTAACACTTTAAAAATGTTATTCGATGAACTTTAGGTAACACTTTTTGTAAGAAAAGAAATTATAAAAAAAAGGTGAAAAATTGTAATTCCTTGGGATTGAACCTTGGACCTCAAGTCATTTTTAACTAAGCCATATCAACTAAGCTAATTAACGTCTTTTTACCTATTCTAAACGCTAATTATACTTAAATCTGTTTTGTCGTTTGTTTGTTGGTTTGCTTGTTTTTTTTGCTTTCTTTTCTTTAAAATAACATTTATTAAAATCAAAATTTCCTACCTACTCTTCTTATGAAAAATCAAAATTAGTATAATCATTTTTTACATTATAATTCTAAATAAAAACTATAAATTATATATTTTTACATATATTAATAAATATATATATTTTATTATGTAATAAATTTAGTATAGGAACATAAAATGTTTAAAGATTATAAAATATATTGTTAAAATGTTTTATATATTATTTACTAAGATAATAAATAATATAATAAATTATTCTGTACAAGAAATATATATAAATGTAATGCACATAATACATATCGAATTTATTTATTATATGTATTATAAATAAAGTATATTTATATGTTTATTTATATAAATAGTTAATACAAATTGTTACTAAAATATGTTATATTATATATTTAAAATTGTTGTCTGAAAGTGGTACATATGATAAAGTGTTACTTAAAAAGTGTTACCTTTGTTATAGTGTTGCTAAAAAATGTTACTTATGTAAAAGTGCTACCTGGAAAGTGTTACCTATATAAAAGTGTTACTAAAGAAGTGTTACATATTTAAATGTGTTACATGCAAGTGTTATATAATAATAAAGTGTTACATAAGGTGTTACATAATATGTAAATTAGAATAGTGTTACCATAATGTGTTACATAAACTAAAAGTGTTACTACAAAGTGTTACATAAAGCCAATTATGTTGTAGTGAATTAAACTTTAAAAATAGAGTAGGTCTATTGTACAAATTTGTATAGATACAAATCAATCAATTTAGGAAGGATCGGCGGGTTAAGTGGTCAAAAAGGGGTTAAAGTGGGTCAAAGATGAATTGAATAAAGTGAAATTAGGTCTCAATTGAGATTTGTATGTATACAAATTTGTATCCTAGACTTTGTCTTAAAGATATCGATTGTTTAATTTCTACTTTACATAACATCATTGGTCTTGTCATGAATAATAACAATGTCAAACATTAATTAGTAAAAAACTAATGCGCTAAAATTTAGAGAAATTAAAAGAATTGCATTTTTTTAAAAAGTTAAATAATGACTCAAATTCATGAACATGGTTGCATTTTACATACATATGTTTAAGGATGGACGATATTCCGTCTTTAATATTGAGTTATTAATTTTTCATATCTCATACTTGTGTCGTAAAAAGGATTAATTATAAGCAACTTTATTTAATTTATTTATTTTTTCTCTTTTTAGTGACATATGATTTCATGTTTATTTCAACTTCTTGTAGTGTTTGACTTTGAAAGTTTGAAGTATTATTCATATGTCGTAACAATATCAAAATATACATGGGTGTATTTAATTAAGGTTAGGTCTTGCATGTACCCAGTTGTACAGTGTACTTATATTGCATTTTAAAAACATGCTACTTGTTATACTAAAAAGTGTGATTTATTTACACTGAAGCATGCAACTATTAATATGGAAAAATAATTACACGATTCAATATAACTAAGTTGCACTTTTCAATATAACAATTCACACGTTTCTAAAATACACTATGAATGTACGGTGCACCTGGGTGTACATGAAACTCACTCTTTAATTAATGGTGAGAAATGCTGAAATATTTGGGGCAATTAAAGGAAACAAGGCCAGAGTATCAAAATTAATTAATGATGAGAAATGCTGAAATATTTGGGGCAATTAAAGGAAACAAGGCCAGAGTATCAAAAGAGCATAACTGCCACTTAGTCTTTACACTATTTGGATACATTAAAATGAAATCTTAATTTGAATTTGGAATTTTATAATAGTAACGTTTGAAAGACTGAATTTTATAGAACTTTCAAGTTTTTTATTCTTTTAAAATAAAAAGTCAGTCAATTTACATGTAACTAGAATTCCCACGTATACTCGAATACTATATGTATGAATCTTTCCTTAAAAAATAAAAATGTATGACCTAGACTTGCCGCTTTGACTTAATAAGTCATCATATTGACTACTAAATGGGTGATATGTTGGAAACCAACATAATAAACATTTTTCTTGCATAGCACCGGTCGATATTAATAAAAACGACAGGTTTCTCCGTAAAACTTGTTTATAGTATGTAATTTATACTATTATACTTTTATATTAATATTATAATATTTATCAACTGATATTATTATATTTGTAAATTAATATATAGATTTTAATGCTATAATTAATAATTTATAAATATCATGATATCAATTGATAGGTGTAATGATATCAATTTCATAGCATGAACTAATTTTGCTAGAGAGTTTGTGTACAAAAAGTTGTTAGAGATAAATTTTATGTTAAGATCCTTTCCTATAAATAAAATATCGTGCTTCTTCCTACTACTCAGGCTTATCAAAGCAACACCTAGAAAACAAATTTCTCCGTCCTGATATTTTCTACTCCTTGTTCATAAAAAAAAAAAAAAAAAAAATTAATGAAGGTAAATATTTTCAGAAACGATGAAGATTTTTCTTTTCTTTTATTTCTTATATATTAATTAAACAATTTGGTAGGTAAAGCTTGTTTATTGTTGATGTTATGCAGAAAAAGATTGTGATTAAGATGTTTATGCACGACGAAAAATGCCGCTCAAAGGCACTCAAAATTGCTGTCTGCGTACCAGGTACCAACTAGCTACACACACTGATTCTTTAAAAAAATATGGATACTATATATACATACAGAGAGATGTCTTATAATTAACTATGCTATATTGCCTAATTAATACAACACCTGGTCTTTCACCGTGCATTCATCTGCTTTTTAAAAAGTATTAATTGTTTCATTGAACAGTATTAGTTGTTTTTAGTGAACAATACGTATAAGTTTATTTTACTGAACATTATTAGTTGTTTTCACTAAATAATATTAGTTATTTTCATTGATCAGTATTAATTGTGCATCTGGTACATCGTTCACAAGAAACTTCCTCAACGTAAAACGTAAGAGTAAAATTTATTTTTGGTCCCACAGAACATGACATTTCATGATTTTGGTCCTAACATTCACCACTTTGGTCCCAAAATCAATTTTCCATGCAGTTTTGGTACCACCGTTATGTTTTTCGTTAAAGTAAGCTGCAATTATGGGACCAAGATCGTGAGGTACCATATCTTGTGGGACCAAAACTGCAGCTCATGACTTTAACAGAAAACGTAATGGTGAGACCAAAACTGCATGAAAAAATAATTTTAGGACCAAAATGATGGGTCAAAATCGTGAGGTACAATGTCCTGTGGGATCAAAAATGATTTATACTCTAAATGGAAAAATATGGCCGGCCGATGCTAGCTAATTTCTTTTGCATCCTGTTTTCTCTTTTAATTTACTACAACATTATTATTTTGCACTGCAATTAACTCCATAAAATTTCAACATTGGTTCTATATCGATTTTCATGTCAGTACTATATATATTTGGACATACATGCATGCACGATATAAATAAATATCTGTGGGCAATGTAGGTGTTGAATCGGCAGCGGTGACGGGGGAAGAAAAAAACTTGGTGGAGGTTGTCGGCGATGGAGTCGACTCGGTGGAGCTGACCCGGCGGCTCCGGAAAAAGATGGGCCACGCAGAGCTGTTGAGTCTAGAGGAGGCTGCTGCCGCCACCGCCGACGAGAAGAAACCGGAAGAAAATACGGTGGCGCCACCTTATTGGGGCTATCCTCAATATTATCAGTATGAAGTCAGGGAGCCAACATGGGACAGTCCTTGCACAATCATGTGATATACAATCAGGGGAGGAGCCAGGATTTAGGGGAGGGGCCGGGGGCAATGGTATAATTTAAAATTAATAAAAGTTCGATATAAAATTGAGGTGATTTTGTAGGCCGAACTTCAGGATTTTGATTGTTATTTTTAATTATCGAATTTGATTGAGATGTCGAACTCCGGACATTTTTTTTTTTTTGTAAAAACGAATCAATTGTTTGTGGTATTTTTCATCTACAAAAAAACAGAGCAACGAATGTCATTTAATATATATAAATATCACCAATACATGAATTTTATCATTATTTAATTGAACTATGCACAAATCCCTCTCAAGTCTCAAACTCAAACACTAGATTTTATAAAAATCTAAAATTTAAATTTGGAGTCAGGAAGAAGACAACGAGTACTGGTGTTTGAGTTTGAATGTTTCATTTAATTTTCCAAAATCTTTCTAAATTTTGAATTAAGAATTAAATGGACTTGACAAAGTTGAGCTTGTAGAGTAAAATAATATGTTGAACCAATTCCCCAATTATTACATTTAGATGTGGGCCGAGACAATAACACTTCAACACCAATCAAAATATTGGGGTTATTAATAAAATCTGATATGTACTTGATCAAAATATTGTTTTGCGTAGGTTAAAATATATATATATATATATATATGAGAATCTCTCCTATGAAATTATATTCACAAATTGAATCCATACTAATATCATAATATTGATTTATTGATATCACTACTTTTACAAACTAATAATATACCATAATATTTATATATGTGTAAATATTACGATATTAATTTATAAATGTAATTGTATCAGTTGAGAAGTGTTATGATTTTAATTTGTAAGTATAGTAAAACCTCTATTAATTAATACTCTTGGGATCGATAAATTAATTATTTTAAAGAGGTGTTAATTTATCTATAAATTAGTAATAATTTATTAATTTAAAGAGTGTCTTTCTGATGTTGCAGTATCAGCTTGGACGATAAGTGTTCACCAAAATATGATAACAAATTGTTTCTGACATACAAAATTCGATCCGGCTGTGAAGGGCTAAGGAATTTAAATGATCCAAACATTGAAGAAGACATTTAAGAACTAGAGACAATAATAAATGATGTTTGTTATCACAATAAAATGAATGTTAATAGCATAATGGACTTTTACCTGAATAAAAATTATACATGTCCAGAAGTTCAGAGTTTAGAAGAAATTGTAGCAACCATCATCAAGAATAATATGGAGGATGATAACGTAGATGATACAAACGTTTTTGGTACAATTTGAGAACACAACATCAAAACTATTGGATGCAATAAGAAAATATAGAGATAGGCTCCCAGTAGATTTGAGTTGTAACAATCAATAAATAATAAATTTTTATCTACTAAATAAACCCATGTAATTTTTGTAATTTGAAGAAATTATTAATTTATGATATTGATGGAACCACTAATTTATATAGAGATTAATTTTTTAATTGGTCCAAGTCGGGACCAAAGAAAATTATTATTTTTAGAGAGTTTATTAATTACAGAGTATTAATTTATTGAGGTTTTAATGTATAATGATCTCAATTTCATACTCTAAATTGACCCTATATATATAAATAGTGTTGTTCCATAAAAGAGTGGGTCTCATGTGCATCGTGCACTCATAGTGCAGTTTAGAACCATGCAACTTGTTATACTAAAAGATGCAACTTGTTTACACTGAACCGTGCAACTATTTTTTCATATTAATAGTTGCACGATTCAGTATAAACAAACTGCATCTTTTAGTATAACAAGTTGCATGGTTCTAAAATTCACAATGAGTGCACTTGCACTTGGATGCATACAAGACTTAGCCTCCATAAAATTAAGGATGACTTACTGAGAACTATAAGAATTTTGGACTCTCTCTGCTCTCTCTCTCTCTCAACATAAACACTATCTCTCTTAACATAAACACTATCTCTATCAATCTCTCTTTCACTCTAAAATTTTGCATCTTTCTAAAATCCTTTGAATATCCCTCTCTCTAAAATCCGACGAACACAAGAAATCAACAAAAATTGGGAAGCTACTGGCGGTGAAGGGACTATTCTCGGTATAGAGGGTCATTGCTCGAGTAGCGGGGCTAGAAGAATTTCAGCAAAGTATATATATTAGTGTACTTGAAAACTCATGGTCAAGACAAGATTGGTTAGAAGACAAAATGTAGTTCACACTGCAAAGTCGATAAGTTAAAATTGAACTAAGAGTAAACTAAATAGATCTGTTGACAACCCTACCTAACCAGTTGACATGGACCAGTAAGAAGTCGATAACAAATGTACAAAACTGATGCAAAGTTGAAGACTACAATTCAATAGTATAATCTTACAAGGTAAAGCTGGACCTTAAAATGGTAAAAATTGCCTGAACAACGAAAGGATGAATTTGCACCAAATATGTTATGAATTTGAATTTACTCTCCTACTACTATAAATACAAACGAAACCTTCAAAACAAGATTTTTTTTTTATTTTACCATGTGAGCAAGCAAGGCAAATTCATAATCAATTTCTAAAATAAACACTGAACTTTTTTACTTAGCAAAGAATTCTCAAATCATATTAGGGTATTGTTTGTTTCGCGATTATCTCGGACATACTTTGGACTTTATAATCTTAAATCTCCTTTGATTCGAGACTCAAAATAAAAATTTTGAAATCTTAAAATCCCACTCTACTTTATCACTTACTGATACTCTCTTTTTTATTCTCTTAATACTCATATCGTCTATACCTTTTCATTCTCCTAATACTCTAACGATAATATATTAATATAAAATCAAACAATTTTTTCACCATCCTACGCTATAAAATCCCAAAATAAACATATATGTTAACAATTCATTAGGATTTCAAAGTCATTAAGGGTATGTTTGTTTCACGACTATCCCGGCTGGACTTTGGATTTTGCAATATCAAACCTTCATTTGTTTTGAGATTTAAAGTAAGGATTTTGAAATCCTATTAATCATACTCTACTCTATAACTTACGGTTACTCTACTTTTTATTCTCTCAATACACTCACATCGACTACTGTTTTATTCTCCCAGTACACTCAAAATTAATAATATAATAATACCACATCAATCAACTTTTCACCATCGTACCCTATAAAATCTCATAACAAGCATATGTTTTAACTATATATTCATCAATATTTTGAAATCCTAGGACTTCAAAGTCCAGATTTTCCCACGCCCACTATAATTTCGAAACAAACATACCCTTGGACTTTCATATTCTAAGCATATATTGTATATCCAATGTTAAAGAGAGAATTTCTAATCTTAACTTCAGGCTAAAACATTGTAAAGGAATTCTCAATTTAGTTAGAACCCTATCTAGATAATATTTTCGAGTGTTGGAGAGTTAAGTTGTTTGAAGAGTGAATTAGTAAGTTGAGTTGGACTTAAACGGGAAGGTTACTATTTTAAGATAGAGCTAGAACTCGAAAAAACTTTCAGATAGTCGAATCACGTGAAAGCAGAAAAGATTAAAAGTGTCTCTTGACACTTTAAATCAAAACTCATATGATAAATAAATTGCCCAAGCTGACTAGGAAGAATGGACATAGATATTTGATTTTCGAACAACTATAAAAATCTCTCGTGACTTTCCAGTGCTTTATATTCTAAACTGCGCCCGATAACTATCCTTCTGGCTATTAGACTAAAGTGATCAGTTGATGAGATTTCTCGATATGATAATGGTAAGTACATTGAAAATTATGCGCAATGAAATTGTAAAGATCAATACATTTCATTGAAAACATGTGTATCAATTTAAAGTACCTATATAAATTTCGACATAGTGGGTCTCATGTGCACCCGGGTGCACCGTGCACTCATAGTGCATTTTAGAAGCGTGCAATTATACAAAATAAAAATGTGCAACTATTCCAAACAGAAGCATGCAACTATGTTCCCATATTAACAGTTGCACTTTTCTGTGTAAATAAGTCGCACTTTTCAGCACAACAAATTGCACGCTTTTAAAATGCACTATGAATGCACGGTACACTCGTGTGAATACAAGACCTAGCGAATCTCTCTCTTTCCATAAACTTAGCTTATTTGAGGTTGACTTATTAAAACCAATTGTCTAGCCGAGACGCGCAAAAAGTCTTTTAGAAAGTTTATCATTCCTACACCAGGACTTTTATTAAAAACGTATGTAGGTCCCGAATAGGTTAGTGAGGGTAGAAATCTAGGGGGGTGAATAGACTTCTAAAACTTTTCGTGAGATCAGGTGTGAATATGCAAGTTGCCTGATCAGAGTGCGTGTGGATCAGTACGGACTGATATCCAACTTACTGATCGCCTGAAAGCAGATCAGTTAGGCATCTATCAGGTTAACTGATGGTGAGGAAGATAAGTTAACCTGTGTAAAAAACCTTTTCTCAAATCTGGTACTTAGTAATCTGGTTTTTGATCAGATGACAAAGAGTCAATGATAAGATCAGAAACTTGATGCAAGTCTGATCCAGACTAAGTAAATGCATGAAGATTGAAACAAGTAGTGTGCAAGTGTAAAACAGATAAACCACACAAGATTTATAGTGGTTTGTTGGTCCCGATATTTATGTGGAAAACCTCAATTTTGCGCGTGCGGAAGCAAACATGTCATGTGATGCATATAGAAACAGGGGAGAGGGAGAGTGATTCCAAATTTTTGCGTTTTAAGAACGATGTGTGTTGTGATGCTTGTAATTGAATGCATATGGCAAGTAGGAACATAAAACATTAAAGAACACACGATTTTTATAGCGGTTCGGACGAAACCCGTCCTACATCCACTCTTCCCTTTCGGGGCACCAACTTAACCGACTTAACCAACTTAACCAACGGGACTTATCTCCCTCACGGGATTGCCTACAGATGTTTACCGAGTTCACACTCAAACGGGACTTATCTCCCTCACGGGATTTCCTACCCTCCCTTTCGGGATTGCTAGATGTTTACCGAGTTCACACTCAAACGGAACTTATCTCCCTCACGGGATTGCCTACCTTCCCTTTCGGGATTGCTAGATGTTTACCGAGTTCACACTCACCTACAAACTTAACCGATCAAACTGATTTGGGTAAAGGTTTGTTTGGTTTCCAACTAGGGTGAGATTTTTCCTTACATTTGTTTAGCCTCAATGCTAAGGATGGAAAAATCTCTCTAAGCTTAGGATATTACATATGTGCTTAGATCTAGGGTAGAACACTCTTGAATGTATGTGTGTATTTCTTGCTCTGTGTTCTATGGTGGGAATGCTTGAGTATATGTCTTCTTAGCTCTGTAGCATCGTGTGCCACATTTTCCACACTATTCCACGCCTTAGAATGAAGGAAGAACTTGTATTTATAGTTTGGATTTGAATGTTACCGTTGGAGAGAGTCACATTCAAATCCATCTTATTCTGTAGCTTTTTGCAGATTTTTCAGGCTTGTCGTCTTCCTCTCATTGGTCCACGTCAGCTGAATCTAACGGCTATATTCTTCAGGATCTTCTGAGTCTCAGGATCTTCAGTTCTATCTGAGCCTTCAGGTTATCTGAGCCTCAGGTTACTCAGGGTTCTTGATTCAGCAGACATCTCTTCAGCGGACCTTGTCTGATCAGGCATACTGACACTCAGGCTGACTGAGTTCAGTTCTTCAGACATCCTGACCCTCAGGTCACTTGACTCAGACTATCTGATTTCTTCTTGTCTGATCTAATCAGCTCCTGATCAGATCAACATATCATCAGGATCATCTCAGGATAGCATCAGGTTAGCATATCAGTTTATCATATCTGATCTCGATCACGTCTGATCTCGATCAGTCTCATCTGCTCCTCTTCATATCTGATCTCGATCACGTCTGATCTTGATCAGTCTCTTCTATTCATCTTCTGATCTGCAACCTTCTCTTCTGATTTGCTGGCTTTAGCTTTTCTTCTCTTCTGATTTTGCTCAGCTCATCAGTTAACTCCGGAACTCATCTTACTCATCTTGTTCTCGATCAGTCACGTCTGTAGCCTCGTCTGATCTTGATAATCTTCTTCTGATTTCGTGAGTTCCCCCTCAATTTGTTCTTTCGTTCCCCCTTAACTTGTTACCTGTAAATTAGCTTGAATAACACAAGTTGATAATGTTTTGGCATAATTTATCAAAACTAAAATATCCCAACAATTTCCCCCGTTTTGATAATGACGCCAAAACATTTAAAATATATGCATTTACAGAGATCGGGGTTTTTTTTAAAAGATCAGTTCAGGTTGTCACATTGAAATCAGTGAACCTTTTGAACAACCTGCTCTGATACCAATTGAAGGTATCAGTACAGATGTTCACTTTGAAAATTGTGACCTTTGAACTCCCTGCTCTGATACCAATTGATGGTATCAGTACAGATGTTCACTTTGAAAATAGTGACCTTTTGAACTCCCTGCTTTGATACCAATTGTTGGTATCAGTACGGATGTTCACTTTGAAAATAGTGACCTTTTGAACTCCCTGCTCTGATACCACTTGTTGGTCCCGATATTTATGTGGAAAAACCCAATTTTGCGCGTGCGGAAGCAAACATGTCATGTGATGCATATAGAAACAGGGGAGAGGGAGAGTGATTCCAAATTTTTGCGTTTTAAGAACGATGTGTGTTGTGATGCTTGTAATCGAATGCATATGGCAAGTAGGAACATAAAGCAGTAAAGAACACACGATTTTTATAGTGGTTCGGACGAAACACGTCCTACATCCACTCTTCCCTTTCGGGGCACCAACTTAACCGACTTAACCAACTTAACCAACGGGACTTATCTCCCTCACGGGATTGCCTATAGATGTTTACCGAGTTCACACTCAAACGGGACTTATCTCCCTCATGGGATTGCCTACCCTCCCTTTCGGGATTACTAGATGTTTACCGAGTGCACACTCAAACGAGACTTATCTCCCTCACGGGATTGACTACCCTCCCTTTTGGGATTGCTAGATGTTTACCGAGTTTACACTCACCTACAAACTTAACCGATCAAACTGATTTGGGTAAAGGTTTGTTTGGTTTCCAACTAGGGTGGGATTTTCCCTTACATTTGTTTAGCCTCAATGCTAAGGATGGAAAAATCTCTCTAAGCTTAGGATATTACATATGTGCTTAGATCTAGGGTAGAACACTTTTGAATGTATGTGTGTATTTCTTGCTCTGTGTTCTATGGCGGGAATGCTTGAGTATATGTCTTCTTAGCTCTGTAGCATCGTGTGCCACATTTTCCACACTCTTCCACGCCTTAGAATGAAGGAAGAACTTGTATTTATAGTTTGAATTTGAATGTTACCGTTGGAGAGAATCACATTCACATCCATACTATTCTGTAGCTTTTTGCAGCTTTTTCAGGCTTGTCGTCTTCCTCTCATTGGTCCACGTCAGCTGAATCTAACGGCTATATTCTTCAGGATCTTCTGAGTCTCAGGATCTTGATTCTATCTGGAGCCTTGGTTTTCGAGCCTTGGAGTTATCCCGAGCCTCGGAATTACTCGGGGTTCTTGATTCAAATGGACATCTCTTCAAATGGACCTTGTCTGTCGAGCATCTTGACACTTTCGGTGACCGAGTTGATTCTTCGTATATCCCGGACCCTCGTCACTTGACTTTCGAACTATCGATTTCTTCTTGTCTGATCTAATCAGCTCCTGATCAGATCAACATATCTTCAGGATCATCTCAGGATAACATCAGGTTAGCATATCAGTTTATCATATCTGATCTCGATCACGTCTGATCTCGATCAGTCTCATCTGCTCCTCTTCATATCTGATCTCGATCACGTCTGATCTTGATCAGTCTCTTATGCTCATCTTCTGATCTGCAACCTTCTCTTCTGATTTGCTGGCTTTAGCTTTTCTTCTCTTCTGATTTTGCTCAGCTCATAAGTTAACTCTAGAACTCATCTTACTCATCTTGTTCTCGATCAGTCTCGTCTGTAGCCTCGTCTGATCTCGATAATCTTCTTCTGATTTCGTGAGTTCCCCCTCAATTTGTTCTTTCGTTCCCCCTTAACTTGTTACTTGTAAATTAACTTGAATAACACAAGTTGATAATGTTTTGGCATAATTTATCAAAACTAAAATATCCCAACATGGTTCGTGTTTGAATTTAGAGGCACGTAATCATGTATAACATGCGCAGCCAAAAGAGCAGTTCACCAACAACGAACACATAATTGCAAACAACGATTACAATAATCGTAACGGGTAAACTTACAATAGCTATAGAGCAGATTCCTCTACTATGGTATCCACGTAATCCTCTTCAACAGATCTGCACAGATTTGCCATTGTTGAATCTCGAGTCAAATCAGCTAGGAAAATCCAACTCTTAATTTTATGGAGAATTGTGAAGTGTAAAATTGTTTGTGAAATCCCAAGAGCTAATATATATAGGGAGACCCAACTTGAAACCTAAGTCAGCCTGTTGGGAAATTAAAATCCCTTTTAATCAATTAAATTAAACCTTTTTAATTTAATTCCCTAAATATAAATCTCTACAGATTTAAATTCCATATATGACACATCTCTATGATTTGTTTCCATATATATTAAATCCTACAATAATATTCCAAATATTATTATTGGGAATTCTTATTTAATTAAATCCAATTTAATTAAACATTAATAATAATTAATTCCAAATTAACCTATTATTAATTACTTCTCCATAAATTAAATATTAAATTCAATTTAATACTTAATCAACAAACTATAATCCGTCAAAGGGAATTACTTGTTGTGTGACTCATAGGCCCTCATATATCGAGCGATTAGTCAAACTAACGGTCTTAATTGAACCTTAGCCAATAAATCAGACATTCTCAATATATGTGGTACGTTGCGAGAAACATGCAACTACCTGTAACTGAAACATAGGCTATTACGATTACCTCCTTTCATTCACGAATACTCGATTAGTCTTGAACATGATGAAGTGTCTATTCAAATAACTTAATCACTTTATCTCCAATCACTAATTGATCACTTATGTCACACTTGGCCACAAAGTCCAAGTTGACGTGCATTGGCCAATGACTTTGATCCAATTATGATGAGAAGATGAGTATTCTCTCTAAATCCACTTTGAGGAATGAATCATTTTCTTGGCTCAACTATCACGCACATGTACTTCGTGTTGGAGAATTAGTTGCCCGGATCTATTCGGGATGAATATTTAAATACAAATTTAATTCTAACAATTATTACTAGCATGAATTAATCATATATTAATTCAAATAATAATTCAACAACAAATCATGCATATAAACAGTTCACATAAATCCTACGTATGCGGAATTGCCACGGGTTTACGTGAACTAACCTGTTTGGAATGGCTATGGACTCCGTTGGCATGAACACACCAAAAAGCCTTCCCAAGTATTCCCAAGTCCTTGCTCGTCAATCCAGTGGAAGGAAACTCATGAACAATTAACAAAAGGAAAAATAAATTATTTGTTGCACCACCTTTGTGGATTTCTAATTTTTCCAACACATGAAATTGCACTTGGGGATGAAATAATCATCCCCTATTTATAGATGAGGTGGTGGTCGAAATTCTTGGGAAAAATAATATGGGAAAATCTTTTTCTTGATCTCCAAGAAATCTTGAATATATCTCATATATTCTTTTCTCCATAATTAAAATATTCCACAAAAATCTCACCTCCTCTTGTTATGGTATTTTCGAAAATTAAGGAGTAAGGAAACCAAGATTTGGATCTTCTTGAATTTATGAGATATTCTTGTATTCCAAGAAATACATATCTTCCATAATACATTTTCAAGAAAATCAAGAAAATTTTTCCTTCCTTTATTTTTTTAAATATTTTCAAAAATTCTCAAATAAATAACCAAGTGGGGGATTTCTTGAATTTAATGAGATAATCTTGTATTCCAAGAATACTTTTCTTCATTCCATAACAAAATTCAAAGAAAATCTTTCCCCCTCTATTATTTATTATTTTCTAAATTTATAGGAAAATTAGGCAACATAATTTATTTTATTTTTAAATACATTTTTCAGTTATTGGACTTTATGTTTGGGCTACTTGAGGGGCCTTTAGGAGAATTAAGATTGGATTTTCCAATGGATCTTGAATTATCAATATTGAGCCACAATATTATTCAAACCCATAAATATTAACTAATCCCACTACATAATTAATATTGCACTATTCATCTTAACCCATATTACTGTTAATATGGCTCCCGGTTATTATTTCTCGTGTTTAAGATTATCTAGTCCATTAATTAATTCAAGCCACTAAAATAGCTTTCCATTAATTAATATATTTTTGTCCTTGGTCAAGGAACGGTTCAACATTATTATCCATACCGGAAACTAGTTCCACTTGCAAGATTTGGTATGATAAATCTTATGAACCTCCCAAGGGGGCAAATCGAACAAGCGTACTTGCACACGATTCTTCGTATTAAATCTTAGCAATCGCATGTGACCAATAATATTGCCCAAGATATAAATTATTGAATCTCATTGATTCTCTACCTGTCATAAGTCAAATCAATAATTACTAACCACACACGATCCTATTTAAGGGACGAAGATTAAGAAATAACGAATCACTGAGGTCTAATTCTTCCTAGTTCGGTCTTTGAGAATTTATCCTCCTCAGAGGGTCCTATTCAATTGCATCGGTCATGCACTAGTGTAATCTCTTGGTCAAGACAAGTCAATCTGAGCCTTACACTTCAACCTTTCACGATGGATTGTTCATTTCCATCTCGGTCGTGAATAGCGTACTTTTAGTTACAATGGACTGTTAATTTAATCTTCTGTGATCTGGGTATCACTAAATTAACTACAATGTAACACATACTATTTATTGAACAATTATGTAGTAAATATATGTAACATTCAATGATATTTAAAGCATCAGTGATAAATAATTTATTTCAAAATAAAGATGAAATTCATTTGGTTATACAAAGTAAAAACATACTTTCGAAATAATCCCAAAACAATCTCCCACTTATACTCAAAGTCCGCTTTTAAGTATACTACAACATGTCTCGTGTAGTTCTGTCGTGACATCTAATGTCACCTACACGAACCTAATAATATCTCCCACTTATACTCAAAGCAGTTTGGGCAATGGTCTTGACACCCATTCCTTCCACATGTCTCTCGAATGTATTCTCGAAAGGACCCCTTTGTGAATAGATCTTCTAGGTTGTCTTCCGACGTGATCTTTGCCAATTTATATCTCTCTCTCTTAACGATTTCTCGTATAAGATGGTATTTTCTTTCAATGTGTTTGCTGGCCTTGTGGGCTCTTGGTTCCCTTGAATTTGCAACTGCTCCGGCATTATCACAATAAATAGTGATTGTGCTGGGCAAATTCGGAACTACATCCAAGTCCACTAGGAAGTTCTTGAGCCAAACCGCTTTTTTTCTTTACCTCATGACTACATATTATTACTTCCATGGTAGAATCGGCGATGCATTTCGCTAACGCTTCCCATGTCATGGCTCCTCCCCATGCAAAACACACTAACGGAGGTAGATTTTCCGAATCTAAGTCCGATTGAAAATTCGAGTCCGTAAACCAGATGGGGATTAGACTATCTCGATGATAAACCAACATTCTATCTCGAGTTCTTTTCGGATACTTGTATCGTTTTTTAACTGCCATCCAATGCTCTTTCCCCGGGTTACTTTGATATCTTGCCACCATGCCAACGGCAAAGAAGATATCTGGTCTCGTGCACAGCATTGCATACATAAGGCTTCCGACAGCCGAAGCATAAGGAATGTCTTTCATGTCATCTCTCTCATTTTGTGTCTTAGGGCACATTTCCTTGGATAGATGGATTTCATGTCTGAAAGGTACAAAGCCTTTCTTGGAATCCTGCATTCTGAATCGCTTCAAGACAGTGTCTATATATGAAGCTTGCGATAAGCCTATCATCTTTTTCTTGCGATCTCGAGTGATCTTGATCCCAAGGATGTGTCCGGCTTCCCCTAAGTCCTTCATATCAAACTGTTTTGAAAGCCATGCCCTTACGTCTGACAACACCTTTACATCGTTCCCGATGAGTAGAATGGTGTCTACGTATAGTGCTAAGAATACCAATGCAGTTCCGACACACTTTTTGTACACACAACTTTCGTACTCATTTTGATCAAACCCATAAGACTTTATTACTTGATCAAAACAATGGTTCCAAGCTCTGGATGCTTGTTTGAGTCCGTAGATGGACTTTTTGAGCTTACAAACTAGGTGTTCTTGGCCTTTTTCAATGAAGCCTTGGGGTTGTGTCATATAGATTTCCTCTTCAAGATTTCCGTTAAGGAAAGCCGTCTTGACATCCATTTGCCAGATTTCAAAATCGAGATACGCAACAATTGACAAGAGAATTCGGATGGACTTGAGCATTGCTACAGGCGAAAAGGTTTTCTCATAGTCGATCCCTTCTTTCTGAGTATAACCTTTCGCCACAAGCCTTACCTTGAAGGTTTCCACCTTCCCCGCTCGATCTCTTTTTCTCTTGTATACCCACTTGCAACCAATGTGTTTGACCCCATTAAGTGGCTCGACTAGCTCCCACACTCTGTTATGATCCATAGAACCCATTTCGGCTTTCATTGTTGTTTGCCAAGAAACCGCATCCTTGTCTTGGATTGCCTCATCATATGTCCATGGGTCTGATTCATCTTGACAGGGGACTAAGTCCGAGGACTAAGTCCAAGGACTCTTCTATCCCCATGAATCTCTCGGGCTGTCTTACAACCCTTCCACTTCGATGAGGTTCCGATTGTGTAAGTGTGCCATTTGGTATGTCATCTTGTGCAGTTAGCATCGAGGTTAGCCCTTAGCTCATTTAAGGTAATCTCACTTCAGGTTTTCTTTTCGTTCATATAGTCTTCTTCCAAAAAATCTAAAGTGGGTTTATTACCACCTTTTGATCTTCCCATAGAACATACACCCTTTTGTTCCTCTCGGGGTATCCTATAAACAACCTTAATTACGATCGAGGATCCAATTTTTCCGCTTCCTTGTCCAACACGTCGGACACCCCCAAATTCTCATGTGTCTTACTAGGCTTGCTCCTTTGGTCCACAATTCTTTGGGAGTTTTGGGAACCGATTTGGATGGCACCAAGTTCGAATGTAAGGTTGTTTCCAAGGCATGACCCCGAGCGAACTTGGGAAGGTCCGCTAACTCATCATAGATCTAACCATTTCCAAAAAATTATGTTTCTTAAGCTCTGCAACCCCGTTTTGTTGAGGGTTAAGGTCGATGAGTTGGGATCTCCCTTCATCGATAAGTAGTTCAAAAACTCATTCTTTGAGGTACTCGCCTCCATGATCGGATCGTAGAGACTTGATCGTTTTTCCTATGATTCTCTGCTTGAGCCTTAAATTCTTTGAATTTCTCAAAGGTCTCGGTTTATGCTTCATAAGGAAAATATTATGTGTACCTTGAGTAATCATCAATAAAAGTGACGAAATACTCATAACCTCCTCTTGCTTTGATTGACATTGGACCACATACGTCTGTGTGAACGATTTTTAACACTTCTTTGGCTCTATCCCCCTTGGCTCCGAATGCCCTTTTGGTCATTTTATCCTCCAAACATGATTCACAGGTTGGGATTGGTTCAACTTGGAGAGACTCCAGTGAATCGTCTTCTACCAACCTTTGGATCCTCTTTGGATTAATATGTCCCAATCTTAGATGCCATAGAAGTGTCTCGTTTACGTCGATGAACGTTTTTTTTCTCGGAAAACAATTGATGTGTTATAGGATGCATTTCGTGAGTGGTGTGCACAATTAATTGTATAGAGATTATTCGACAACGTTCCATGACAGATAAATTTATCATAAAGAGAAATGGTAACAACTTTATCAAAAGTAACCGAATATCCATCAAGGTAAAGTTTAGAAACCGAAATTAAATTATTTCTAAAACTAGGAACGTAAAGAACATCTCTTAAAATTAAAACTCTGTCTTCAAAGGATAGGTGCACTTCTCCCACTGCTTCAACTGCCACTCTCGTAGCATCGCCCAGTGTGATGAGGATCTCACTCCCACTAAGTTGCCGGGTCAGCTTGAACTCCTGTAAAGTGAAACAAACATGATCAGTGGACCCCGTATCCACCACCCATAAATGGGAGGCATACGTCGCTAAGCAAGTTTCAACAATTAGTGCGTGAGAATTACCTTTCTTTCCATCCCTTCTGGGTTTGGAACAGGCTGCCCTCCAATGTCCCTTTTCACCGCAGTTAAAACATTTTCCTTTTAGTACTTTCTTGACACCCATCCAGCTAGCTGTCTTTCTCTTACTTTTCTTAGTGATGAGTTTGCTTTGGAACTGACCACTTTCCTTTTCTTGAGTCTTGCCTTCCATTGGCCTAGATCTTGAGAAAAGACTTTTGGTCACCAATCCTTCGTCTTTCTTTCCTAAATGCTTCTCTATTTTCTCCAAGGCTTCTTGTAGAGTGTCCATAGTAAACATGTGATCGCTCATCACAAAACTACAGTAAAACTCATCAAAATACCTTGGAAGAGTTAGAAAAATAAATTCGATTTGGGCCTCATCACAATACTTAGTACCGAGATAGGCAAGCTTGTTAAAATGACGTTTTATTATGAGGACATGCTCCCTTACGGGTGTTCCCTCAGCCATTTTTAGCCTAGCCACGTCGTCGTTTTTAAACTGATTGATCATGCGGCCTTTTGTTAAAAACATTTCTTCAAGACTTTGTATAATTTCCGCAGCAGATTCAACACCTTCATGAATGTATCTCAAATCATCAGACAGTGAAGTAAAGATTATACGCTTCATAGGTTCGTTAGCCTACTCCCAGATATTATATAAGTATCTTTCCGCATCTGTTGATCCTTCAGTAGGCTTACGAGGCGTGGGTACATCAAGAACCCAATAATGTTATATTTGTGCAGTGAGGACGAATTTCATATTTCGTTTCCAAATAACATAGTTATCACCGTAAAAGTTGGTGTTCTTTTGAGAGTATAAAGCAGTGGATTAAAAGGTTGCGACATGATGAACTGAAATAAATAATAATATGCATAAGCACAAATATATCACAAAGTTCGATCACATGCATCATATTAAAATCTCAAAAAAATATGAACATGCATCAACCAACATCTCAAAACAATTTAAATAAGCCACGTGGGGTAGGTCATTATTTAAACACATTCAAGCAGGTTACAAACAAAACAAAGCATAAAACCTTTAATATCCAGTTATAGTTAGCTCCTCAACCACCAATATAAAATTGACAGGGACTTCGGGGAAGTATATGCATATCAATTTTATACCTAAGTAATAACCATGATTAAATACAGAATTATTATTTCGCTTTGAATGAGCCTCGTGGGGTGGGGGGGTCATCATCGCCACTGATAATAATCCACAACCATCAGTTTTGAATTTTTTCATGTGAAAACCATCTTTTGACCGTCCCGTGGGGGGAATTTCTCCAAAAGAATTCACAAATAAATAAATCTTAGAAGTAAAAATTAATTCAATTTTATTATCTGGAATAAAATTGTCAATTAATTGTTTAAGCATACTTAGTAATTTTTCGAAAGTGAGATTTTTCAAAAATATTTTCTCATGCATCGCAAATTTAAACACAATTTAAATAAGCATAAAATAATGCATAAACATCATGACAAAAAAAAAAACACATTGGGCACATATATCCAATTGTAACGATTAATTTTGTCATGTCTTGATCTCGAGAATTATCTTCTTTGCCTTCATCGTTTGTCTCGAAAAGTTTGCCACGTCAAGCAACGTCATCGACCAGCTTGCCGGTTGGAGTGCCCGCCTAGCACTCCCCTGGTCGTGTCGAGTGGCGCCCGTGCGTGCGCACCGAAGCACCCGGTGCACGTCGCCTAGTGGCGCATGTCCCACTCGGTAGCACCCCTCGGCGGATCTCGGCAGGCGTCGCTGATTTCATTCGGCGCCAAGACGGGCGCCACCCATTCGCCGCCCATGCCGATCCGCCTATACGCCAGCGCCGCTTATGCCGCCTGCCCCGATCTCGCACGGCGTCACACAAGGTGTCGATCGGATCCGGATCCGTCTTGCCCTCGGCCCTCGGCCTCGCCCCGCGCCCGTCGCAGCACTATTTGGGTCTGGATCCATCCGTCTTTAATCCATCATCTTCGTCTTGGCTCACGATCAGGTTGCAATTTATTTACGAAAAATAAATAAACCTAGATCTAGACTAGTCTATTACATTGAACGAATCAAATAAATCCTAATCTACTCTTGGATTTTCTCAAGAGGCAAAACGAATTCGAACGAATTGAATTAAAAACCACAATTTATATGCATGCATAAATATAAACATTCATCAAATACCATGACAATTGGATACCTGCAAAAAGGATCTAGCAATTCTACTATCCAGTTTCAAATTTAATGAAAACGAATTAAATTACAATTTAAAACTTCGAGTCCAAAACCGAGGCTCGATACGATTAAGGAATTAATTGCCCGGATCTATTCGGGATGAATATTTAAATACAAATTTAATTCTAACAATTATTACTAGCATGAATTAATTCTATATTAATTCAAATAATAATTCAACAACAAATCATGCATATAAACAGTCAAAGCAATAATTACTAACCATACACGATCCTATTTAAGGGACGAATATTAAGAAATAACGAACCACAGAGGTCTAATTCTTCCTAGTTCAGTGCTGAAGAAT
Source organism: Stenogyne calaminthoides (assembly GCA_037126765.1). Taxonomy (NCBI): domain Eukaryota; kingdom Viridiplantae; phylum Streptophyta; class Magnoliopsida; order Lamiales; family Lamiaceae; genus Stenogyne; species Stenogyne calaminthoides. The sequence continues at coordinate 29,563,824 of JBBCBC010000022.1, read as the reverse complement.
TTATCCTCCTGTAGGTCCTATTCAGTGCATCAGTCATGCACTAGTGTAATCTCTTGGTCAAGACAAGCCAATCTGAGCCTTACACTTCAACCTTTCACGATGGATTGTTCATTTCCATCTAGGTCGTGAATAGCGTACTTTTAGTTACAAGGGATTGTTAATTTAATCTTCTGTGATCTGGTATCACTAAATTAACTACAATGTAACACATACTATTTATTAAACAGTTATGCAGTAAATATATGTAACATTCAATGATATTTAAAGCATCAGTGATAAATAATTTATTTCAGTAAATAAATCAGAAATTCAGTTTGGTTATACAAAGTAAAAGCATACTTTCCAGTATAACCCAACACTTCTTGATGAACCCAATCCAAGTCATATCTACCCATGGAAGGGTGCAAGCATCGGTCATGGTCAAAGTTCATCACTCCACACATGTCGTGCGTATTGACCTCAAGTCAAAGGAGTATTGCATCTCTCCCACTAACCGAGACACCCGTAGACACATATAGCTGAACTACATCAAACGGTTTCTCGGATGGGTATACCAATACCCTCCAAGGTATTTGTTCATCCATCATGAGATACCTAGTATCTTGTAGCAAGTGAGATCTTGCTACACTCTCTAAGAGCATGATGCAGATCGCACACCAATCTCCATTGCATCATCAATATCTTATTCTTAATGATCCTCGATCGGGGCTATTTGAGAATCATGCTTAAGTCATCTGAGTTCTCACACACTCAATGACAGCAGTGACTCAAGGGAACACAGATAAAAATAGATGCAAACAATCAAACATAATATTCTATTAGTGCAATGCCATACATTTAATATTAAACAAATAATATTAAACCAATACTGAATATTATCTGAGTATTATGTCCTTACAAAGGATTGTCTCTAGGATACTAACTCTAACAGTTCGGACAACTTGTCCTACGTTCACTCTTCCCTTCAGACAGGGCACCAACTAAACCAACTGGACTTAGTTTAATGTGTTAGTCCAACACAGTACAACCAACAGATGTTTCAAGGGTTCTCACTCAACCAATCCCAGAAATCAGATCTAGAAACCCTAGACTGAAATCTTGCTATAACAAACTTAACCTAACTTTTATTTGGGTATAAGATTTGTAATGTTCTAACTGGAATACTATCCTAGTATCTGGGTAGCCTAAAACTAAAGGATAAGTATTCAAGGCTAAGACCTAATGGGATGAACACTTAGAAAATAATCTTCGCTTTAGTGTTCTTCGTGCGAAAATCTGCTTGAGCTTGAGCTTGATGATAATTTCCATAACCTTACTATGAAGGTTTGATCCCATATATATAGGCACAAAATCGAACTAGCCGTTGGAGAGCAATTCGAATTTTGGTCTATCTAAGGTAGGTTTGCAGACCCGATTTGATGTGCACAGAGGCGGCATGGCCGAAAGCATGCAAGCTTGTCCTTTCTAGCCGTTTAACTCTGAAGCACCTCGTCCTGCAATGTCAGCTCCGTACATGCGTGTCTTGCTCTCATTGGTTATCAAGTATACTATTTAGTATTTGATTTACCAACTTAGGTTGACATTCTTGGTGTCTGATGAACGTGTATGTCTTGGTGTTCTTCTTGTGGTCACCAGATTAGAGCTGACCTGATCAGTCCATGCTGATCAGTTTACCTGATTGAGTCTTCTGACGCAGGTTGTCTTAGTACAACTTGCAGACTCTTCTTCACTTGTTTTCTGATGCAGGTCTTCTGGTCTTCTCGCCTGATGATCTTCTGATCTTCTCGCCTGATGATCTTTTGATCTTCTTGACTAAACCTTTACATATTGAGTTTCTCCTCAATATGTGACCTATCTATTACATCAATTGTTTATACATCTCAGTTGGTCATCCTAATCTGATATCTACTTCATCAGTCAGCTAACAGGACTGACTGGTCCTATCACAATCTGTTTTGGAACTTCCATCAAAACTATAAATTTCCCAACAATGTAGTATTTGAATTGCAAAAGGTGCATCTGGTGTTAAAAAACTTACTCTATCTAAAAATATTTCATACATAAAATAATTGTTCATTCATTCATTTAGTTTTCATTCTCCTAATTAAATATAAAATTAAAGAAGAGGGAGAGAGCTACTCCATCCTACCCATTTTATTTAGACAAAAACTTATATGAATCTAGAGCTATCAAAACGGGCTAAGCCTGTTGGATCGGCCAGCCCCGCGTGTACTTAATAAGTGGGTTGGGCAATAAAACTATAGCTAGTCTAGAGGCTGGCCTAGACGGGCTGGCCCATTTGGGTCATGGGTTTTGGCGGGGAGAGGCAGACCTAAGCGGGCCAACCCCTAATTTTTAATTTTTTTTATTTCACATTTTAATTATACATTTAATAATTATAATGTTATTTTTTGTGATGTGTATAGATGGCAATTTAACTTGCAGGAGACTATATATATGAATTATTATGGTTGGTTAAGGTGAACTTCAAAGTGTAAGAAATCATATTTGCTATAATGCATGATGAACTTTATTTGTGAGAAAAAAATTATTTTTATTTTTTATAGTCATAGAAATCTACATAAATTGTTGGATTATAATTTGATTTTGATGAGTTTAATGTATTGAAACTTTTAAATTATATATTTTTAATTTTAAAAAATATATTAAAGAAATAATAGTGAGTTGACCCACCTAATCCCGCGACCCGTCATTTAGTGGGTTGGGTTGAAGTTTTGTAACCCGTCAATTTTTTGGCTCGCACCGTTGTGTTGGAATATAGAGGCACGTAAAACACGTAATCACATGCGCAATGGAAATTAAGGTTCACCAACAACGTACAATTAATTGCATACAAATTACAATAATCATAACGAGAAATCTTACAGTAACTAGTGTGCAGATTTCTCTACTACGGTATCCACGTAATCCCCAATTGCAGACTTGCACGGATTTGCCAGTGTTGAATCCCGAGACAATTTTGCTAGGAAAATCCAAGCTCTAGATCTTATGGAGAAAATATGAAGTGTTACTATTTGTGAATCCCAATAGCTTGTATATATAGGGAGGCTTAACTTAATTCCCAAGCTAGCCCAATTAGGGAAACAAAATCCCTAATATTGAATTAAATTAATTCCTTTTAATTTAATTCCCTAAATATAAATCTCTACAGATTTAAATGCCTTATATGAAAATCTCTACGATTTATTTCCATATACATTAAATCCTACAATTATATTCCAAATAGAATTATTGGGAATTCTTATTTAATTAAATCCAATTTAATTAAATAATAATAATAATAACTAATTCCAAATTAATCTATTATTAATTACTTCTCCATAAATTAAATATTAAATCCAATTTAACATTTAATCAACCAACTATGATCCGTAAAAGAGAACTACTTGTTGTGTGACCCATATGCCCTCATATACCGAGCGATTAGTCAAACTAACGGTCTTAATTGAACCCTAGACAATAAATCAGACATTCTCAATATATGAGGTACGTTGCGAGAAACATGCATCTACCTGTAACTGAAACGTGGGCAATTGCGATTTTCTCCTTTCATTCACGAATACTCGATTAGCCTTGAACATGATGAAGTGTCTATTCAAATAACTTAATCAGTTTATCTCAAATCACTAATTGATCATTAGTATCACACTTAGTCACAAAGTCTAAGTTGCCATACATTGGTCAATGACTTAGATCCAATTATGATGAGAAGATGAGTATTCTCTCTAAATCCACTTTGAGGAATGAATCCTATTCATGACTCAACTACCACGCACATGCACTTCGTAATGAACCCAATGTTGGTGTTATACTGAAAAGTATGCTTTTACTTTGTATAACCAAACTGAAATTTCTTATTTATTTACTGAAATAAATTATTTAATCACTGTTGCATTAAATATGAATGAATGTTATATATGTTTATTGCAAACCCGTTCAATAAGATAGTACATATTACGTTGTAGTTAATATGGTGATACCCGATCACTGAAGATCAAATTAACAGCCCTCGTAATTGAGTACAAATTCACAACCCAGATGGAAATGAACGAACCATCATGAACGGTTGAAGTGTGAGACCCAGATTTGCTTGTCTTGACCAAGGGATCACACTAGCGCATTTAGGTGCGTTGAATGAGGACCTACAAGAGGACAAATTCTTTGGTACTGAATATATAAGAATAGACCTCAGTGGTGCGTTATTTCTTAATCTCCGTCCTTTAAATAGGATCGTGTGAAATTAATAACTATTGCTTTGATTTATGATAGGAAGAGAGTCAACGCGATTCGATACCTTATATCTTGGGTAATATTATTGATTACATGACGATTGCTGACATTTAATACGGAAAATCGTGTGCAAGTATGTCTTGCTTGATTTATCCCCTTGGTGGGCTCAGAACTTTTATCATACCAAATCTTGCAAGTGGAAATTTATTTCCGGTATGGATAATAATGTTGAGTTGTCTTTACTCCAAGGACAAAGATATTAATTAATATAAAACTTGTTCAGTGGCTTAATTAATTAATGGACTAATATAATCTTAAACGCGGAAAATAATGACCGGGAGCCATGTTATATGTGAAATCGTAATATGGGTTAAGATGGATAGTTCAATATTAATTTTATAGTGGAATAAATTAATATTAATGGACTTGAATAATATTTGGATCAAAATATTAAAGCTTCATAGTCCATTGAAGGTCCAATCTTAATTCTCCTAAAGGCCCCCCAAATAGCCCAAAATAAAGTCCAATTAATGAGAGAGAGAAGAAAATATTCTTGCTATATTTCCATGTCTTAATTTTCGAAAATTTGTAGTTAAATAGGAAGAAAATATTGTCTTGATTTTCTTGTAGATATTTTATGGAAAGAGATAATTATTGTAGGAATACATAATTATCCCATAAATTCAAGAAGTCAAATCTTGACTCCTAATTGCTTGTAATTTTCTAAAATATCAAGGTAGAAGAGGGAAGGAGATTTTCATGGAAAATTTTATTAAGGAGAAAAGAATATAGGAGATATATTCAAGATTTCTTGGAGACCAAGAAAAGATTTTCTTCCTTATTTTTCTAACCCTAAAATTTCGAACCCCTCCTCCCTATTTATAGGGGATGAACTCTTCATTCCCAAGTGCAATTCCATGTGTTAGAAATATTAGAAATCCACAAAGGTGGTAGCAAATTATTTTATTTCTCTCCATTAAAATCGTTCGTGCGAATCCTCCCACCGGATTACGTTCATGGACTTGGGGATATATTTGGGAAGGCTCTTGGGTTGATCCATCGTCTCAAAGCTTGTCTCTACAAGAGGTTAGTAATTCTGTAACTCCTAGTTCCGCATGTTTAGGATTTAAGTGATTTTTGTGTACGCATGTTGTTTAATTATTATGTTGAATTAATTTAGGATTAATTCATGTTAGTAATTATTTGTTTAATTTAAATATGTATTTAAAAATCATCTCGAATAGATCCGGCACCCTAATTTCCCAACAAGCGCATCGAGCTCGTTTTTGAGCTCGATTTTTTAAATTGTTATTTAAATTGTTGAACATTAAATTGAATTTGGATAGTAGAATTGCTAGATCTGCTTTGCGGTATCCATTGTCATAGTATTTAATGTGTTTTTTTATTTTTATGCGTATGAATGAATAGTTTTTTAATTCGACTCGTTGATTTGTTTTTCGTGAGAAAATCCACGAGTAGATTAAATTTACTTGATTTGTTCAATGTAATAGACTAGTCTAGATTTGAGGTATTTATTTTTGATAAATAAATTGTAACTTTGATCGGAGGCGAAAGGCGGCGAGTTAAAACGAGATCTGAAACCCGCGTAGGCGGCGTGCGCCCACGCTAAACATGCCAAGGAGGCACGCCGTGCTGCAGTGACGCCAAGACGCCACGGTTCAGCGCCAAGCGCCCTAAGATCGGCCTAGGTGGGATCGCCGAGAACGAAGCGGTCTTGGTGTCAACGAGCATGCGCATGCCGTCGTCTGGTATTTGCTGACAACCCGTCACCTCCTCTAAATCTTTGCCGATCTGTAGAGATGATCTTGGCGACGTTATTGCGCCCTGGCGCTTTTGGGCATGGGCGCTTCGTCCAAGCGGCGGCGGATCTTGGGCGGGCATCCCATTCGCGAACCTCGCTTGGCGTAGCATTTCAAGACGGAGTTCTTTTCGAGACGAACGAGTGGGAGAAATTCAAGACAACGGTTCTTCAAGATCAAGCCAAAGAAAATCAAACCATGACAGTTGGATAATTTGTGCCCAATGTGTTTATTTTCTGCTATGCTTGATTTATTGTTGTTGTTTTTTCTTGTGCTTTATTTAATTTGTTTAAATATATTTGCATGAGAATTGCCCAACGAAAAATCTCAAATTCAAAAATTACTAAGTATGTTTTAATAATTAATTTGGTTTTGATGCAAATTAATTTTAACCTCCATGATTTATTTATTTGTGAAATCTTTTGGATAAATTCCCCTACCGGACGGTCAAAAGATAGCTTTCACATGAATAAATTCCCAAAAGGATGATTGTGAATTATTATTAGTGGCGACGATGACCCTCCCATGAGGCTCGATCAAAACGAAGTAATAATTTTCTATTTAATCATGGTTATTACTTAGGTATAAAATTGATATTCATATACTTCTCCGAAGTCCCTGTCCATTTTATATTGGTCAAGTGGGAGCCGACTATTAATTTTCTTTAAAATTAAAGGTTTGTAATTGTTCTTGTTTGTAACCTGCTTGAATGTGATTTAAATGATGACCCTCCCACGAGGCTCATTTAAATCTGTTTTTGAGATGTAGGTGATCGTGTTCATATTTTTTGAGATTTTAATATGAATCATGTGATCGAATTATGTGATTTAATTTTGTGTTGATCTGGATATTGATACAAAATATATGTTTATTTCAGTTCATCATGTCGCAACCTTTTAATCCACTGTTCAATATACTGAAAGATAACCTCCTCACTAGAGAAAACTTTGTTGATTGGTATCGAAAACTCACTATAGTCCTCACTGCACAAAGCCATAACTGGGTTCTTACTACACCCAAACCAGAAAAGCCATCCGACGAGTCAACTAAAACGGTTAAGAAAGAATATGCTGACTGGGAGCGTTCTAACGAAATGGCGAAGTGTACCATCTTGGCTTCAATGTCAGATGTGTTGCAACACCAACACCAAAACGTTGAGACCGCTGCGGATATCATGCTCAATCTTAAAGCGATGTTCCAACATCAGAACCGTGTGGCTCGTCAGATCACCATGAGGGACATGCTCTCTATGAAAATGGTGGAGGGAACACCCGTGAGGGAACATGTTCTCCAGATGATGGCTCACCTCAACAAACTCGAGGTGCTTGGAGCTGAATATGACATCGAGACCCAGATCGATTTCGTACTCCATTCCCTGCCCAAGAGCTTTGAGCAGTTCAGGCTGAATTATCAGATGAACAATCAAAAGTTCACTTTGCCTGATCTGTTGTAAGCTCTAGTCTCGGCTGAAGGGAATTTAGGAGAGAGCAGTCAAGCATTAGCGGAAGTTGGGCCTTCTTCTTCTTCTAGGTCAAAAGGAGGCAAGAGGAAGCCCAAAAGCGAACGCCAAGCTAACTCGAGTGTTGCCAAAAACAAAGGAAAGGTGAAGAGGGATGGTGGAGAAAAGAATCCGGCTAATGGGAAGTGCTTCAACTACGGTTAAAAAGGACTTTGGAGGTCGGCCTGTTCCAAACCCAAAAGGAATGGAAAGAAAGGTAATTCACACTCACTAATTGTTGAAACTTGTTTGGTGGAGTATGCTACCCATTCGTGGGTATTGGATACGGGATCCACTAATCATGTATGTTTCACATTGTAGGGTTTCAAGCAGACCCGACAACTAAGTGAGAGTGAGATCCTCATCACGCTAGGCGATGCTACGAGAGTGGCAGCTAAAGCAGTGGGAGAAGTGCACCTGTCTTTTGAAGAGAAGACGTTAATTTTAAGAGATGTTCTTTATGTTCCTGTTTTTCGAAAAAACATTATTTCTATTTCTAAGTTATTTAACGATGGATATTCTGTTAATTTTAATAAAGATGTTACCGTTTTTCATAACGATGTGATTATCTGTCGTGGAACTTTAAGGAACAATCTCTATATTATTAATTGTGCACATCACTCACAAAATGCATCCTATAACACATCTACTATTTCTTGTAAACGAAAGCGCTCGGCTGACGTGAATGAGACACTTCTTTGGCACCTAAGATTTGGTCATATTAACCAGAAAATGATTCAAAGGTTGGTGAAAGATGGTTCTTTGGGGTCTCTCCAAATTGAGTCATTTTCAACTTGCGAATCGTGCTTGGAAGGTAAAATGACCAAGAGGGCATTTGGAGCCAAGGGGCTTAGAGCTAAAGAAGTGTTAGAAATCGTTCACACCGATGTGTGTGGTCCAATGCAAATCAAAGCTAGAGGTGGCTACGAGTATTTTGTTACTTTTATCGATGACTACTCACGCTACGGATACATTTTCCTAATGAAGCATAAATCTAAGACCTTTGATAAATTCAAAGAATTTAAGGCTCAAGCAGAGAATCATAAGGGAAAAAGTATCAAGTTTCTATGATCTGATCGTCGAGGCGAATACCTCAGCTCTTCATTCCCAAGGGCAATTCCATGTGTTGGAAATATTAAAAATCCACAAAGGTGGTAGCAAAATATTTTATTTCTCTCCATTAAAATCTTTCGTGTGAATCCTCCCACCGAATTACGTTCGTGGACTTGGGGATATATTTGGGAAGGCTCTTGGGTTGATCCATCATCTCAAAGCTTGTCTCTACAAGAGGTTAGTAATTCCGTAACTCCTAGTTCCGCATGTTTAGGATTTACGTGAATTTTCTGTACGGATGTTGTTTAATTATTATGTTGAATTAATTTAGGATTAATTCATGTTAGTAATTATTTGTTTAATTTAAATATGTATTTAAAAATTATTTCGAATAGATCCGGACACTCTAATTCCCCAACACCCAATCCAAGTCGTATCTACCCATGGAAGGGTGCAAGCATTGGTCATGGTCAAAGTTCATTACTCCACACATGTCGTGTGCATTGACCTCAAGTCAAAGGATTACCGCATCGCTCCCACTAACCGAGACACCCGTAGACCCATATAGTGGAACTACATCAAACGGTTTCTCGGATGGGTATACCAATACCCTCTAAGGTATTTGTGTATCCATCATGAGATACCTAGTATCTCGTAGTAAGTGAGATCTTACTACACTCTCTAAGAGTATGATGTAGATCGCACACCAATCTCCACTGTATCATCAATATCCCTTTCTTGATGATCCTCGATTGGGGCTATTTAAGAATCATGCTTAAGTCATCTGAGTTCTCACTCACTCAACAGTGACTCAAGGGAACACATATAAGAATAAATGCAAACAATAAAACATAATATTCTAATGAGTGTAACGCCATACATTTAATATTAGACAAATAATAATATTAAACCGATATTGAATATTATCTGAGTATTATGTCCTTACAAAGGATTGTCTCTAGGACACTAACGCTAACACGCTGGCCTTTCTAGACAGTTCTATGTGCACCCGAGTTCACTGTGAATTCAATTTTTTTAGTATCATTGTTATGCATAAAAACTATCATTATTATGCATAAAACTATTACTGTTATGTACAAAAACTCTAACTATTTAAAAAATACTTTATATTTTTTAAATAGTGAAAGTTTTATGCATAACAGTGATGATTTTTGCACATAACAATGCTAAAGTTTATGTATAGACCTAGTTCAAAGGAGTGTTACTCTTTCATTTATCTTACTTGAGAAGGAATTTTGACTCAAAATAATTGTTATTTTACTTAAATGTAGAAGATTTAAATATCATATTCCAATGTCTTTATACTTATTTTTGGTGATAATGTGCATTAATTAAGCAATTTACTTATTTTTTTTGATAATTCAGTATCCGGTCCAAGGACCGACTAATCCGGGGGATCAGAATCCACCGTCCACTAGTGGAGACCCCACTTCAAGCCAGAACTAAGCTCTGTATGGATTGATCCATTTCAAAAATTGATCGCAATTTCTCTATTGGATAAATTAAATGATAAAATTGTTAGGTTACATATATATTTATAACTATTAAATGAACTTGTTAATTCTGGCGTCTTGCATGATATTGTTTCATAGTAAGATGAAACATAATTTAAACATTAACGCTTTAATATTTTAAAAAAAGTGAGTGTTAATTTGTACTAAATTGTACTTCATCTAATGTATGAAAACGTGTCATGCGAGTTTTTGTTCATGTGTAATATACTTAAACGACAATTAAAATGGGTCGGGAGTAATATTTTTTCGTGGTTATGGGCTAGGCCTTCGAAACTGCTGAAAACAGCAACGGGCCATAGGAAAAGCGGCCCATTAAGATAAAAATCGGTATAAGAATGCGGAAGGGTGGGGGCATTTCTGTATTTTACTAATCCGGTCGTTCATATCACGAGCTGCTTCCATCTCCCTCTTTTCATACCAACCCTATAAGTGTGCCCTAGCTCCTGTTATCCCATCCTCCGATTGCAGTTTCTTGGATAAAAAATCTAGAATTTATTCGTTTTTTCATTTCGAATTTTAAATAGTATTGCTGTGGTTTTTTGTTTTTATACTCTGATAATTGTTTTTGTTGTGATGGAACTAGGGTTTTGTATATACAGACATTAATTCCTCGTTAAAGTGAGGGATTCTGTAAAGCATTTCCTCCAGCGCTCCGAATCCTGCCGTCAATTGTAAGTTTCTGTTTCTTGAGTTTTGCTTGGGTGCAATTTATCTCTCTTTTTTGGTCAAATTTTCTTCTTTTGCTGTTTGGTGGTTTCTGTGAAAATGGCGCTGTTGACTTATATCTTATTGTCTTGTTATTTGATATGCTTTAATTTCTGGGTGTGGTGAAAATATGATGGTTTCTCTGGAATTATGTGGGTTCTTGTGTTTTTCTGAGGGCATATGTATTTAATATTGTGTGCATAAATTGAAAGCTCGTCATTGCAGTGGGAGAAATACTTGGTTGTTGAGGTGTAAGTGGGGATGTGTCGTTTGTAGGCTAACATGATGTTATAATGTGATACTGTCATTTTTCTTACAAATCATCCAAATCATTGGCAATCTAGCCCAATACTATTTACCCTTCTGGTTGTTTTCTTTCTCACAAAAATTCCTGTTTTTCTTAGTTGACAAAATTAAATAATCAATTATGACCTTTAGGAACACAAAAGTTTTAGAAATGTGTCGAGGTTTACAGCTACAAACAATTGTATGAGTATCATTCAAGCATCAGTAGTTTGAATATGTCTGCCTTTTGTAATAGATCAATCGATAGACACTCACCACATCCATATATTTTAACTGGTAGGTAGGGTAGAGATATAACAGTTGGCATCCTTATTTTTTAATTTTTTGTAGTACTGGAGCATGGTAGATGTGCAGTTTGTTTCTGGGAGTTCTCTTTGTTTCCTTAAAAAATAAACATATAATGTGCTTTGCATGTTATATCTCCTAATGGATGTCCTACTAATTATTTTAAAATTTTCAGTTAAGGTTTTAATAGAAGTGAAAATTGAAAATTCAAGATGTCATCACCATATGTTAAGCTTGGTGATCGTACACTCGATCAGTGGAAGGTGACTGAGCTGAAGGAAGAACTTAAGAAACGTAAATTGATAACTAAGGGGCTGAAAGAAGATCTAGTGAAGCGTCTCGATGAAGCAATTCGCATTGAATGGCAGGAAAATGAAGACAATGATGATACTGAATCTGACTTACCTCCTGAACAGGCAAACACAGAACCCAATGTTTCTGAAAAAGCTAAGGAGTGTAAAGAGATTGACATTGTTGAAAAGGTAGAAGATGCTAAGCCTGAGCATAAGAATGATGATTCTAGAGGTTCTTTAGGTGTAGAGAAAGCTTTGGACGATGGCTTAGTTCAGGGTAAAGAAGCTGGGGTAGAAGGGGAGCAGGTTTCTCAATTATCTGAAGTCGAACATACTGAGGTTGTCTGTGAGACAACTGAACCTGTGAGTGAGCCACAGTTAGAAAGTCATGCAACAAATGAAGATGGAGATTCTACGAAATTGCTCAACAATGATGGATCTCCGCAAGAAGAAGCTAAGCTCGAATTGCCCAATCCCAACACTCAGGATGAAGCCATTCACCCAAAAGATCCAAAAGAAAATGATGAACCCGACTGTCCGCCAGATTCCAGTGTCCAGCCATCGAATCAGGTATCTGAGGTCAATCCTGATTTAGGGTTACAAGTAACATCTGATTCTGTTTCTACTGAATCTCTCTCCATTATTGAGAAAAATGAACTAAAGATAGATGTAATAACTGATAATGTCCAATTAGAACTAGATGTTAAGCATGAGATGACGCACAACATCGCTGTCCCTGATGGTGGTGAATCACATCCGATGGATGTCGAAGAGCCACTTAACAAAAATGATGTTGAGGAGCCACTTAGCAAAAACGATGTTGAAGAACCACTTGACAAAAAAGAACTTCAAGAGCCTGTTGACAAGAAGGAAATAACCAATCCTGTAACTGTTGATAGTCTCAAGAGTGATGATATTGGTGATGTGGGTCCCTCCGAAAAGCTAAATTTAGACCGTAGTTCTGGTGATGATTCCATGGAGGAGGATATCTTGGAGAGTAAACAAATGGAGGACAAGTCTGATACTATTAATGACCATGTAGAGAAATCTGGAATACCTATTGCGAAAGAGGAGGATCATGTGGATGTAGTCGGTCATGATAATGAAACGAATTTTAAACCAGTTGAAATGAAGGTTACTACTGATACTGAAAACGAGACTCTGACATCCGGGAAAAGGAAGTTTCAAGGTATTAAACAATACATTTTATGGTCTTTTTATAATTTGCAAGTTCACTTACTTTTAATGACATTACATTTTGAGCCTTTCAAAAAAAAAATGACATTATATTTTGAGGAGTTAACTATATATGTTTCCTGCCTTTGTTTTATTCAGCTTTACACTGTATTCACATTGTTTTAATTAGTGTTTTCGATTTTGTTTGTGTGTTTTAAATGAGGTGCTGAAGATTCATGATTGCTGAGTTATGCTCCTTGGCTAAAGATGTTCAAAGAGAATGAATAATGAAACAGATGCAATATTTTCATACTAAGTGGGCTAATTTTAAGGAAATCTTAATATGATATGTCACTAATGAACAAATTTTACTGAAACTACATTTCCAGAAAATTTTTTAGTTCTTGACACACTTGATTGGCCCTTCTAATGGCGCCTCTGAATAAAAGCTGTTCCGCAGCAGTATTGATTTGAGCATGGCTTCCTTTTCCTCGAGATATACGAGCCATGTTTTTGGATCTTATTGTTTATCCAATTAAATGTATCAAAAATTTGTACATATGATGGTTCATTTTATTCCTTGGTTGTTTATGTTTCTGAATTTTCCAGATAAAGAAGCAGCTTGGAATAACAATTCTGTGAAGAAGGTGCGCAGGTGGAATACTGAGGGCCTAAAAAGTGTCGAGCCACAAAGTGGTTCGATAATCCCCAAGGGTTTATCTGACAAGCCCATCATGGGGACCAACTCCACAATAAATGAAGAAGCACCCAAGGAGCGTTTGGGTAACTTTTGTCCCTTCATTACTATAGCAATTTGTTACCAATATAACATTTTCTTTTTCTCAAACATGTGTATTATCCTTGGTTTATGTAGTTCCACCACCATCAAGGCCTCCTAGTAACTCTCTCAGAATTGATCGTTTTTTGCGCCCTTTCACTTTGAAAGCTGTGCAAGAACTTCTTGGTAAAACTGGCACTGTTACCAGTTTCTGGATGGATCACATTAAAACACACTGCTATGTCTCAGTAAGTTCTCTCCCTCCTCTCTGAATGTAATCTATAATTCATATAAAAGTAATATTAGTGAGAGTGATTAAACAATTTTCTATCTAAGCAAGCGTGGTTACACTTGCTTTGTTTGCTTTGTGGTGAAGTGGTGAATCTCACTTTCCTTCAAAGAGAGTGAGCTGTGTTACAAAATCTACCAATTGGAAATTTTACTTTTATTTTTTACATTATCATCTACTATTTCAAATTTCAATAATTCTTCTTTTTAAATCATTTTTTACAATATTTAATTTGAGATCTTATTGCATACTTAAAATAAAATTCATATCTAAAATATTAATTTTTTTTTATATTTTGTTGATTTTCATTATATGAGTTGAATTTCAATTTAAACTTTTCATCATATAAATTTGATTGAGTTTTTAATATAATTTTGTAAATTTCAGTATGCTTGGTGAATTTAGTAATAAATATTTTTGAGACGCTCACATATATAATATCATAATTTTCATATATTAAAATAAAAAATATTAGTAAAATAAAATAACAAAGGATAAATTTATGTCAAACTCGTATGAGACGGTCTCATACATGAGACAGAGTACAATTAGCACAAACCAACACGCACCCTTTTAAAAATGTTAAAAAGTTATGCGCAAATTATGTTTTGTCATGCCCAAATTATGCTTTGTCTCATTGTGAGATTGTTTCACGCAAGTTCTTTTCATCATCGCATGTTTCAATATGAATTGATGCATTTGTTTATGCCTGTCATTACTAAGAATTACTCCACATGCAGTATGCATCTGTTGAAGAGGCAACAGAAACTCGTAATGCTGTATACAACCTCCAGTGGCCTGTAAATGGGGGACGCTTGTTGTTAGCTGAGTTTGTCGACCCTCAAGAAGTCAAATCCCGTGTAGAGGCTCCTCCGGCATCTCCTGCCACTACACCAACCACAACCCCGACCTTTTCTACTTCTCAACAACCGCCTGCCGCCCAACCTCAGCCCTCCCCCCGGTTTCCTCCACCACCGACAGCTCTTCCTCCACCACCCCCGTTGACTAACCCCCCACACCTTCTCCGGGAACGCCTCCTTCCACAGCCTATCCCAGCAAGGGACAGGCTTAACCTCCCACCACCCCCTCCACTTCCGGAGAAAGTGGACCCGCCAATCGTTACGTTGGATGATCTGTTTCTGAAAACCAAGGCAACACCGAGAATCTATTACTTGCCATTGTCTGAAGAACAAGTTGCAGCAAAGATGAAGACACAGGGGAAGAATGTTAATCAGTAGAATTTCTGATAGATTGGTAAGAAGTATAT
This sequence comes from Stenogyne calaminthoides, assembly GCA_037126765.1. NCBI lineage: Eukaryota > Viridiplantae > Streptophyta > Magnoliopsida > Lamiales > Lamiaceae > Stenogyne > Stenogyne calaminthoides. Next base: position 29,548,568 of record JBBCBC010000022.1, on the reverse strand, counting down.
TATAATTACATGTTTGCAGGTCTGCAGGTGTCAGCGTGTAGGATTGTTCGGGTTAAGAGTTGAACGCAAGTGCAGTTTCGGTGATGGATATGCATCGGGCTGAGGCTGAGGTTTTAAGTTGGGAATGAATGTGGAACTCACTTTGAATTTATCTTTCAAACATTTAAGTGCATATTTTGTTGAACTAGATTGAGTATCCCAATTATGCCTTGCCCCACCCACTCGTTTACTTTGATGGATGAGATAGAGTTCTTGTTGTCGACATTTATATATTTCTGAACTGATTTTCTGATTTGGATGGTTGGTTGGTTGTATCATCACTCAATACATTTCCATCTTGAATATCGGTCTACATCTATTATACTATGATGAAATATTTCTTGTTACACCTATTGGTCTATATCTCCTATTATAAATTATACTATAGATAAATATATTTTATCACCTGTTATATGTGTAGTCATCGGAATGGTGTAACAGATCATAGCGTAATGGGAGATATTGACTGTACTGTGTCCATTCATGCATTGTATTTGAGCATCTGATTCTTTGGCAATGAATTGTTAGAGAATTATGTGGATTTGTTGATGTCAATCAAACATTTTTATTTAAAAAATCGAAATAAATTATAGAATCAACTTGTTTAAATAGTTTCAATTACGTATGGTTACAATTTATGATACACGGATCTTCTTAAATATCACAATGCAGTATCGGATTCGCACCCGCACCTTAAAAGGGTTGCTATTCTCTAATCCGCTTATCCGGATGCCACTTGGCGAATCGGTAAAATTATAAACTAAAATAAATTAACAGACATACGAATCCGATACGTGAATTCATGTTAGATGATTAAATATGGTCATGTTATTAAACATTAGATGTATTATTTAATTGAACTTTATTATATAATGCAACTTAAGTTGATAATATGACATTCGTTTTAGATTGAATTCATCATTATGACTTATATATTGGGCTGATGGTATTTGAATTGTTGTTTTGTTAGTTAATTAGATTAAATTAATGAATATTGTTAAGTTTTGGGGAGATAAAAATTTGAATTGCCTACATTTTATTTTATGAATTTTAAATTTATATATATTTTTAGGTGTTATATATAATAAATTATAAATATCGTCAAGCATCTGCCTCGAGGAAATAGAGTTTAAAGGCAAGTGGTTATATCAAGCAAGATTTCTTTAAAATTTGATATTTTGTTCAATAGTCTTAAGCTGTAGTTGTTTTTGACATTACTATTAAGTTCCAAATTGATATAAGTTACTTAATATACTTTCAAATCAAATCATCCAACTATAACCACTCTCTCTTTCTCAACTCACGATCCTATCTCTCAATTCAAACTCTCTTCCTCTCTTCAACATCGCTCAAAATCACCAGATGACGGATTTTCAAAATCGATGAATCGAAGAAAGGCGCCACGTTTGCTCCGCTGTAGACGGCGGCGGAACCCCCAATCTCAAAAATCAAACCCCCAATCTCAAAAACCAAACCCCCAATCTCAAAAACCCTAGAAAGAAGAAACCTATCCTTCACCCCCAACCTGCGCCGCCGCCGCGCTCTTCACCAAACCCAACACCCAAACCAGTACGACGCCCCCTCTCTGCCGCTCCCCACAAGCCCGAAAACCCGAATCGACTCCCACACGATTAATCTTACTTGGGCGATTCCGAATTTGTTCGAAATTGGGGCGAATCGGTGTTGGGCGAATCCCTGTTGGGTGATTTTCGCAGTTGCCTTGTGCGAATTTGGGGAAAGGGGAAGAATTCGAAGGGAAAATGGCGCAGCGGTCCAGCGTCTTCGGGCTTTGGAGCGGCGGCGCATCACGACTCCAGCGGCGTTTATATTGAATGTGTGTGTGAAAATGGTGAGTGTGTGTGTGAAAATGGAGGATTGAAACTTGAATGTGTGAAAATGGTTGGTATTCACGCATAATGAATGTGTTTGTAGTTAGCAGTTCTAGTTCTAGATGTGTAATTGTGAGAATTTTGGTGGGTTTGAGTCCATGGAACTTGGAGAGGTTGTAACAGAGAGGTGAGGAAGATGAGAGTTGTGAGAAGATTTTTCATTTTTGAGAGCGACATGGGTTAGTCAATAGCAGGTATTTGGATGATGTCCTTCAAGTGTTTGACGGAATTTTTTTATTTCTTTTGAGAGGCATGATGCCTGATGTTATGTGTTATAACATACTAATTTGTGCTACAAGTCTTGAATTGTTGGAGTTTTTGGTGGGTAAGTGCTTGCAGTGGAAGTGTTTGTGAAAATGTGAGAGAGATTAATTGGCTACTTTGGGGGAGAGAAGGGGTGAAAGGGGTCACTTTTGAAGATGCTGAAAATACAGATTTGAAGATGGACGAAGAAGATGACGATGGATCTATTAAGTTTCTGGAATTTTTTTTCCAGATATATATGCATATGTTCATATATGGATGCATATGTTCATGTATTTGTGCATATGTGCATGTCGAAAATATCTGAACTTTTTGGAATTAAAAGATGATAGGTAAATTTTTGTCTAGATTTTATGGGTTTACTTAGTGGAAGAAGATGAAGATGTTTTGTCGTGATTTTGGATTTTTTTTTTCCGATTTGTATGCATATGTTCATGTATTTGTGCATATGTGCATGTCGAAAAAGATAAAAATATGTAAATTTTTTTAATTTTAGACTAAAATATGTAATTTTTTGCATAATGAATGGAATTTTATAAAAATTCAAACCTCTTATATTGAAAAAATCCAAACCCTCCACATTGAAAAAGTCCTCTATAGTGAATGAAAAAAAATTCAAATTCCTTATATTAAAAAGGAAGCATTTGGAAAATGGAGAAAGAAAGGTAGAGTTTGGTTGGGATTGATTTGATTGGTAGTAGGTGCATGTAGAAAGGGAGAGTTGAAAAAGGGTTCATTAAGGGTTTATAGATAACTAAAATCAAAATTGAAAACTCATACTGATAGTTTCTTAAAGTTGGAACCTAATAGTAAACCATTTTTTTTTTTCAAACTTTACCTTGCAATGGTATATTAGGGTGTTTTAAGTGTTTCTACTGTACCTGTAAAAAAAAAAAAGTGTTACTGTAGTGTGTGCAAATTGCATTGGTATATGAGGGTGTTTAAGTGTTTCTACTGTAGTGTGTGCAAGGTACTTGCACTGGTACATGAGGGAATTAAATAATCATATGGTGTAATAGTTTTGCATTACAACTTCTTAAATTCCTAATTCCTAATTTTTTTATTTTTTGTCGTAAAATCTTATAAACACAAAAATCACTTACGTGTATTTCCACAAAATGTCCTCGTACTGTTGTTGCTACGAACGGTATCCCGACTCGTCCTATCCAGTTTGGCCATTTTGACAAACCAAAAAAATTCAAAGGCGGTGATAACTTTAAATTGTGGAAAGAAAAAAATATGTTTTATCTTACAATTTTGAATTTGGCTCGGTTTGTCACTAAGGTCAAATCGAAAAAAGATATGAATGATACTCAATCTGTGGCGGCCATTAAAGCATGAAGCAATGCTGATTACATGTGTCGTAACACTATACTTATGAGTCTAGAGGATTCCCTTTACAAAATATTTCATGAGAAAAAGAGGGCTAAAGAACTTTGGGATTCTCTAGTGAAAATAAAGTATACTGTTGATGACGTCGGTGCAAAGAAATTTGTGGCTGCTCGATTCCACGACTTCAGAATAGTGGATGGAAAGCGTGTTCTTGAACAAGCTGAAGAGCTACTAGATATTTATCATGATTTGACCGTGGAGGGCATGACGACAATGATCCTCTACAAGTTGCATTGAGGATAGAGAAGCTATCACCTTCTTGGAATGACTTCAAGAACTATTGAAGCATAAAAAGAAAGAAATGTCCATTGAGGATTTGATGTTGAAGTTGCGGATTGAACACGATGCGAGAAAATTACTAAGAAGCCTAATGGTACTGTTTCCAAGGCTAATATTGTGGAGGCTAAAAGCTCTCCAACCGATGGCAAACGAAAACGTCCGAAAGACTCCAAATTTTTTACTCCAAGCAAGAAGTTCAATGGCAACTATTTCGTTTGTGGGAAGCCGAATCACAAGGTTAAGGATTGTCAAAGCCGTGTGGACAATTTGAACAATAGCATCTATAAGAATTGGAGAGATAATGGCAATAACGGGAATAATAATCGGAACAAGGGGTGGTAAAGCTAATTTAGCTGAGGTTGGGAATTTGAACTTTCAAATGGAAGACATGCATCTGAGTGCAGTCGTTTGAATTTGATTGGAGACTTGTGATAAACAAGAAAAGTTTTAGACTTGTCTTTGAAGCTGACAAGTTTATCCTAACCAAGAGTTGGTCGTTTGTTGGAATAGGGTACTTAGGTGAAAATCTCTTCAAAATGAATGTAATGAATGTACTCCTTGGAATTGAGCCTCAAAGCATAAATGTAATTGAGGCTACCACTAGCTCAGCTGGAAATAAGCGTGCTAGAGAAGCAAATGCACATGTTAAATTTGTTTATTTGTCTGAGTCTTTTAATTTACTAAACCTACTATCCAAATTTAACATTGATAAAAATTACAAGTGTGAGACTTGTGTAGAAAGTTATTAAAATGCCTTTTAAATCAATCGAGAGAAGTTCAGAACTGTTAGACTTAATACACACGGATGTGTGTGATTACAAGTATGTGCAATCGAGGGGTGGTAAAAGTTATTTCATTACTTTTATCGATGATTGCACTAGATATTGTTATATTTATTTAATGAGAAGTAAAGACAAAGCAATTGATATGCTTGTGAATATAAGAATGAAGTGGAAATCAGTTGGGTATGAAAAAAAAAAGGTTAAGAAGTGATAGAGGTGGTGAGTATGAATCACCATTTGCCCAATTGTGTGCCGAAAGTGGCATCATTCATCAAGCAACTACGCCTTATACTCTAGAACAAAATGGAATTGCAGAGCATACGAATAGAACTTTGAAAGAAGTGATGAATTCTATGTTAATAATATCTGGTTCACCTTTGAATTTGTTGGGGGTGGGTGTTGGGAAATTTATAGTTTTGATCCTAAACACAAATAGGACCGTTGGTATAGGAGACCGAAGTTGATAATGAATAGGAGGATTTGTCTCAAGATAAATGGAATAATTCATATTGAATGTAAATATTATCTTAGAAGATTTGGAGATTTTCTTTGAAGATTTTTCCATACATTGACATCACTCTTCCCGGTTGACGGCAAAAGGGTGAAAATCTCAAAGGTGATTCGAAATGAATGTAAAGATGGACAAATGTACTCCTCACTTCAAGATGGAATTGAAAACTCTTTGGAAAGCATAAATGTTGAATTTGAGCCCAAAAGTAAATTGTTCCAACTTTCAGGTCTATAAATATTGTCTTAAAGGGTATAAGAAATCAAAGAAATATTATTTTGACAACATAATCACTATCCAAAATAAGTCGATTTAACAAAGCCGTTGTTTTTATATTGAAAATCCAAATTTAAATTCTAAACAGAAAAGATTTCATAGTTGGTTCCTTTTAATTTGAGATAATGATAAAAATCGTTTTAATTTACTTTAAAATGGATTGTGGTTTTTTAATTTAATGATAAAAATTACAAGAATTTTATTCGATGTGGAATTTGTGAGATCCATAAAGTTATTAAATGCCTTTTTTATCAATCGAGAGGTAAAAGTTACTTTGAACGATAATCGTTTATTTTTATATGTCTCAATTTGATCAATTAATGTTGAATTGCAAATTAAAATTGTAAAACATATATGTTAAAAAAAAGGGAATGGGAAAATTTTATCAAAAATTATTCCATTACTTTTATCGAATGGATGTGATTTTTTTTTTTCCTTTATGGAATTTGAAGAATTTAAGATTTAATTTGAATATTAAAATAATCAAAGTGACAAGGTGAAAAAAAAAAATGATTATAAAATAAATGATTACGATTTGAATATCAAGAAAATGAATTTTTATTTAAAAAAGCTGTTCGGTATGAAAAAAAAAAGGTTGACAATGGATGTGTTAATTTGTTCTGGAATCACCACCAATGTATAAACATTGCCTTATTTGAGTTATCAAGTAACCAAAATTAAAAAAAAATCTTTATAAAGCAATATGCATAGTAAAATGTCATTAATAAGGTAGCATGCATTTTAAATCATCGAGTTCATCAAATTTCAACTACGCCAAGGTTTGATATTATAAATATGCATCATTTATTGTTACAAAATTTAATGATCAATTGGGACAAAGCATTTTATTGATATTCATTTGTGAACTTTATCATGAAGTCTAATCTTATAGTTGTGTGTGAAAAAATCATAAAATAATATTCATTTTTGGTAAACAAATGAATTTTTATAATTCATATCTTATATTTTAAACTAAGATTGCATAACATTCATTAAAAACTTTATTTTCTTTGAAATCTTATTCCGAATTTAATCTAACTTAAGCTCTTTTCTTAGGGTTTTTATCCTAATTACTTTTCTACAAAAAGTATTATTATTAGAAAGTCTATGCATTTAAAATAGATTTAATAGAAGATTTTATGTTGTTTTAACATTTTCTTAGGAAAGTTAAAAAGTCCCAAACTCCTTTTATTTGAGGGTTGATAGGTCCCAAAACTTGTATAGAAGTTTATTGTTCGTTTAACTATATGCACAAGAAACTACCAGAGATAAAACATTAAAATGACTTTTTATATTTAGAAACTATTTGACCCCTTTTTTCAGTTAAAAAAAAGATATATGATTGAATAAAATTTCAGAATTTTTTTCTTGAAAAGTTTTGAAAAAATTGATTTGAGAATATAGAGGCTAGAGTTGCGATTCCTTAAAACCATGTTTCAACATAAATATTTATAAAACTCGAGATATGAATTTTCAAAGAGCTGAAGATTTTTTCATACATTGATTTTATAGGATATGCATCAAGAAACCTAAATTTAGCACCCTGAAAATCATAAAAGGTTTGAAATGCTACACTTCAAAGCATCACTCATGATTCCTAATGTAGCAAATACCAAATTTATCATTGTTCAAAAAAGAGATAACTTGAAGAATTAAGCAAATCTAAACCTTAATTCCATAAATTTCAATCATTTTACCTCAAAAGACTATCGGATGGAAGGATTTTTTAAATGGATTATGGATCAAGAATCCAGGAGATTTTGTGCTAACCTTACTCTATGTTCTCTTTTCTTTCTTGATTGAGAAAAGTGGGCCATTGGATTATCCAAAGAAGTTTTTAAACTTTAATAACATAAAAAGATCTTTAAGAAAATATAAATTTCTTAATGAAATTTGGACCAAATAGTATTAAAAATTATGATTTAAAACCATAAGCCATTATAAATGAAAATAAATAATTCAGATTCCTCAATTTTTTTTTGATCCCAAAAAAATATTAACAAGATAATTGTTTAATAAATACATTCTTAAATACTAGGAGTGCTTTTTCAAATCTATTTTATAAAATTAAATGGATCTTTAAGGATCAAGATGAAGTCTCAATGTCATTATGGTTCAAAATTACAAATTTAAAGACAAAAATGTGATGTCTTAAAGGAACTAAGTGAATACATTTAATATTAATTGAATGAAATCATAAAAAAAACTATATTATATTTATTTCGTTTCCAAAAGTAAAAATGATGGACTTAAAATTTGGTATCGTGGCATGATAGAAAAGTATAATTTGAAAGTTAGTCAAATATCAAAAAACACTCAAGAGGTTATCAAATATCTTTTTTGCTTATATTAATTTTAATCATACCTTTGCAACCTGTTTGATCAAAATCCATCGAATGCAATGATTTTAGAACCAAATCGGACCATTTTTTTAAAAATTCATGAACCAGAATTGGTTCCAAAATAGGTACAAATACCCTCTAAAAACCATTTTACCATAGCTCTACAAAGGATCCATAGCGTAACAAAAATGTAGCATGGGGATGTCATTTTACAAGTTTTTAAAGTGCTTTTTGAGTATATTCAATTGTTTGACCAGAAAATGCATGGTAGAAAACTTTTTTTTGGTAGATAATTGTCAAAACCCATAAAAAATGTTGAGTTGTTTCCAACAAAAATCTAAAAACAAATCGATTTTCAAGTAAATTTGAATTTTAGCGGTTTTAATTTTTTTTTTGTAATTTAGAAAAAAATTAATTATGGATCAATTTTTCATCATAATCTTTCTTAATGTAGAGGTCCAATGAGATCCATCTCTACCTTTTTATAAATAGTGCTCCTAATAATCCTTTATGTTTAAAAAAAATTGTCACTTCTATTTTATATCCCAACCCTTATTTTACATAATATTTATTCAATTACCTTCCTCAAAAATATTCTGAGGTTTTCCATTTTTCCACAAAACAAACTTTCTTTCTTTTATATAACTGGGTATACAAATTATCATTCTTTTATATTTAACACAAAAATTTTAAAATACTTATCCTTCTTATCGACTCAAAATATTATTTTTCAAAGCTGTTCATGGATATATCTTTAATTTTCCCTGCCACCTTTTTCCTTACAATAATTATTAAATTCTCCTCTTTTTATATTAAATATTTAATTTACTTATATTATTTATATGTCAAAAATATTTTGATCAATTTTTCTTTTTTCATAAATGCATCCTTTAGAAAAATCATTTTTTATGTTTATATTAAAATATATGAAAACGGATTTTGGATTAATTTTTTTAGATATTAATTTATAAATGCATTGATGAATTGAACATAAGATTTTTAAAATTGAAAACATAGAATATATTAAAACTTGAATTTAATCTCATTTTTAGCAACTCTCTTGTGCTTGCAATGGAAAATGTTTGAAGAAAAAAATTTCTAATATGGAATGGATAATTTTTTTCATTCCTGTTAAAAATGGAGATTTGGTCTAGATAAGATTTGAAAACCTTTTTCCCATCAAAGATTGTGATTTTTTTCCTTAAACTAATTTGTTCCTGGTAAAAAAATAAGATGTGTAAACTTGTAATATCTTTACCTGATTAAAACAAAATTATATGCCTTTTTATATGACATAAAAAGTTTGATAAAGTAATTGCTTTTTAATTTAAATAATTAAATAAATAAATTCAAAGTGACAAGTGTGAAAAAGGAGGTTGGTCAATGATTATAAATTAAACAATGATTATAAATTATATCTTCTACGTGGATGCCATGATTACAATTGGTCACAATGAGAACATCAAGGCTATTAAGACACTGTTTTTTAAACTCTGAATGAGGTAATAAGCACTTTTTATTTAAAAAGAAAATCTCATATCTCATCATAAAAAAAACGATTCTAATCATAAAAAGAAAAAAAAATAAAACGCCCTCAAAGGCTTGTCTAAGAAAATGTTGTCAAGAAACTTTGACATGAAAATCATGGGTCTTGTCGATGTGATACTTGACATGATAATTTCAAGACGCCGATTTGTGAAACTTAATCCCTTTTAATTTGAGCTTTTATCGCCAAAAAGATTTGAAGTTGTCACTTAGTAACCAAAAATCCGGTTAAAAAATCTTTATAAAGAATACATCGAAAAAAAAGATATAAGTTTGCATGTTAGTAATGATTTATGAAAAGTGAAAAGGGCCCGTTTATTTAAAATCATATTATGACATTATAGTAAAATCATTAATAAAACTATATAATCAAACTTTAAAAAACATCTTATGAATTATGTAAGGATCGTGTACCTTCTTACAAGTTCATAAAAGTTTGGGGTTGTTTAGCAAAGGTTCTGATTCCTTTTCCTAAACGGAGTAGGATAGGTCCTAAAACGATAGATTGTGTGTTTATAGGATATGCACAAGATAGTAGTGCCTACTGATTTGTAGTTCATATATCGAATAACTTTGAGATGCACATAAATATTATCATAAATGCTTCTTTCTTTTTCAAGGATTTTTCCCATTTATTTTAAAAAGGTTTGATATGAGTGTAAATTATATCTATAAATATCACTTGGTCATTTTCAAATTTATTAAAGACTTATAAAGAAGGAAACTCTTTGGAAATAAGCCATTGATAATGAAATAAAATATATCCTACAAAACCATCACGGGAACTCATTGGATCTCCCACGCTCAAATTTATCTTTAAAGAAGAAGATGAAATCGATGGTTCAGGGACAAAACTTGTCTTAAAGGGTATAAGAAGACTGAAAGAGTATATTATTTTGACACTTATGCTCCTCTGTCGGAGAAAATATTAATCGGGTTAATCATAGCCTTTGCAACTTTGTTTGATCTGAAAATCCATCGAATGCAATGATTTTAGAACCAAATCGGACCAAGGGTTCCGGTATTTATCGGTTGAACCGGTACCCTTTTTACAGGTCAAAACCGGTCAAAACCCATAAAAACCAACAAAAATCGAAACAAATCGATTCGATCAGTTTTAATTTTTTTTTTAAATTTTTAATTATGGATCAATTTTTCACTAATCTTTCTTGCGGGTAGAGGTCCAGATCCATCTCTACCTCCTTTTTATGTTACTTCGTCTCATATTTTCTATAATATTTATTCGATGTGGGACAAAAAATATGAGGTCTACATGAGATCCACCTCTTCCCCTTTTATATAATATTTTTTTAATACTTACCGATGTGGGGACAAGTCTCTTCCTCATCGTTATATTACTTTTTCGCTAATACGCATGAATCGATGGATAAAAACCTCTTTCTCTTTTTATATTACTTTATCTCACATTTACTCTAATACTTACTTGATGTGGGACAAAAATATTCTAGTTTTTTCCTTTTTCTAAATTTCTTTCCTCAAGAAAATCATCACGTTTATATTATTTATATGTCTCAAGTTTGATCAATTAATGTTAGATATTAATATTATAAATGCATTGATGAATTGAACATTTTTTAAAATTGTAAAACATAGAATATATTAAAAAAAACAGATAGGGATCATTTTAGCGGTTGAACCGCTAATCGCTACTCATTCCGGTTTGGTCTCCGGTTCGATTATGAAAACACTGATCAAATGGATGTGATTTTTTTTCCCTTAATGGAGATTTGGAAGAAGAAATTTACATGGAACGACCTGAGGGATTTGTCGTTCCTGGTAAAGAAAATAAGATGTGTAAACTTGTAATATCTTTACCTGGATTAAAACAAGCACATAAGCAATGACATAAAAAGTTTGATAAAGTAATTGCTTTCGAATAGTTTTCAAATAAATCAAAGTGACAAGTGTGTCTACGTGAAAGGAGGTAACAATGATTATAAATTATATGCCTCTACGTGGATGCCATGATTACAATTGGTCACAATGAGAACATCAAGGCTATTAAGACACTGTTTTTAAACTCTAGAAGTGAGGTATAAGCACTTTTTTATTTAAAAAACTGAGTCTCATATGCTTAAAAAAAAACGATTCTAACTGTTTAAAAAGAGGTTGAAAACAGGCTCTAAGAAAATGTTGTCAAGAAACTTTGACATGAAAATCATGGGTCTTGTCGATGTGATACTTGACATGATAATTTCGAAGACGCCGATTGTAACGCCCCGAATCCGGAATGAAGCTTTTATCGCTTACCACTCTAGATTTGAGTTGTCATTATAACCAAAAATTTTTATAAAAATACATCGTATAAGTTTTGCATTTAATGATTTATGAAAAAAGTGAAAAGGTGTTTTAAATTTTAAAATCATATTATGACATTATAGTTTTAATTAATAAGGTAGCATACATTTTAAATCATCGAGCAACTTTTAAATTTGTTGCTTATATGAATAAATTCACTCAACATAAAATGAAGCATTTATTTTAGAGGTTTTGATATGAGTGTAAATATATCTATAAATATGCATCAAATTTATTAAAGCTTGGGAAACTCTTTCCCCTCGTTTCAAAACACGAAATGGTATTAAAAAGGGGACGTGAGTTACTTCTCACGACATCAACAAAGTTATAATTATCTTGGTATTTTATTAAGAGATTATTCATACGCTTTTGGAATGATTTTGGAGGGTTTACTCGAATCGATAAACTCGTTAATGGTAATCTTATTAGTAGCAATTTCTTAAACATCGATGATATTCATTATCATCCAAGATCATTTGATCATATAACATTTCGTTTAGATCATTTGGATTCATTTTGGGACCTTTGGTTGCTCGTCCACATAAATCCCTTTGTCGCCTAACCTTTCATGTGGGACAGCAAATACTTCACCAAGTGCAATATATATTTCCCACGCTATCTTTATTGATTGAATTAATTTTATTCGAAGTCTAATAACATTCAAAGCAATTACGTTAACTACGAAAAGTTACAAGACTTGGATTTTTGGAGAGTTCTAGGGTTTTTATCCACTCACGTATTTATTGAATTTTTTATTAAATGAAGTCTTGAATTTTTTCTACATGAAACGGCTATTTAGAGTTTATTAGTTAAAGTCCTAAAATTATTTCTCGAAAAGATTTTTAAAAGACTCTAAGTTTCGTGGCACAAAGAAGAATGGAACACATAAGGTTTTGTGGAGATAAAATTTAATCAAAAATCATAATACTAAGTGACAAGCCTCATAAAAGTTTAAGTATTTAGTTTTAACATTTTCCCGGAAAGTTAGTGTCCCAAAACTATGATTTTCTTCCATTTTCGCGAGCTGTTTCCCGTTGATTTGTTAGTCCGATCGAGGTGAAACTTTAGGTATTTTAAAGCTTGTAATATGAAGTTTATTGGCATGAAAAATCGTTTGGAAATAACGAGCGGAAGTCAGTTAAAAGTGTCATTAAAGTCAGGGGTTTGAAACGCATTCCTTGTTCAAAGAAAACGCCCAGTTTTTGTCTTACTTTTAGCACATACATAACTTTTTACACGATTATCGAAATGACTCAAATTTTTATATTTAGAAACTATAATATGTATAGAATATGACCCTTTTTTTCAGTTAAAAAGAAGTTTTTATCAGAAAGTTATAGATGATAAAAATTACCTCACTCACATTAAAATTTCAGAATTTTTTTTTCCCGCATACCACACTTCTTGAAATAAATCATAACTCCGATTATACCTAGTGAAAAAATACGAGATTTTATAAGAATATAGTAGACTCGATGAAATTTAACTTGCCGCTAGTTTCAACTTAAAATGATTTATAAAACTCGAGATATGAATTTTCAAAGTTATTAATTAGTGAATTCGAGTAGCAGTTTTTCCAGAATTTCAGTTTTTGAGCTACAATGTTTTCATAAAAACGAGCAGCGTAACGACACCAAAATTGAGTACCGAGACCACGATCATATATTACACATATAAGAGAGCACAAGAGTGTTTTAAAACATAAAATTCAAGTACCATAGGGTACTCGACGACGTAGCTGAAAATCACTCGGAAACAGTTTTAACGTTTCAACTTGACACATTTGAGCGTAAATTTTGGCAGCTTAACGATACAATTTTTGAAAACTAAAAATACGAGCATGACGTCTACACTTCAAGCATCACTCATGATTCCTAATGTAGCAAATACCAACACGTTTGAACACTGAAATTCTACACCGAAGATCACACAAGCACCAATTTCGAGTTTTGTTCGGAGGTTACCTCTGCTGTTCTTCTCCTCTGTTTTCTGCTACCAGATTAGAACAGCTCGGCTCCTAATAGCTTGGAGAAGATGAACTTGGCTTGATTTAAAGGAAAAGAATTGGAATTAAGCAAAATGAAGAGAACAAGAGGAAACAAGAGAGGTGTTTTTTCTTAATTCCATGAATTTCAATCATTTACCTCAAAGATATTCATGGATGGAGGAAGAGGAAGAAGAAAACATGGGCTGGAGCAGATTATGAGTTCGAAGATGATGGCGGCAGTCTTGACGATGGTGATGATCGTACAGGAGAGTGATGGGTGTTGTGCTCTATATTTTTTTTTACTCTATGTTCTCTTTTTCTTTCTTGATTGTGAGATTTGGCTTAGTTTCTTTTGGGCTGCAATTCGGCACTAAAGGAATTCTCACCAGGTGACCTTCGTTGGAAGTGGGGGTGTATTTATAACAGGGGAGAGAGCATTGGGTGTTTAATTGTAAGAAGGAATAAATCTTTAATTCTTTGTGAGTTAATTGTTATTTAGAATATTAAGGTAAGGGTGGCCGACTCTTGACCACAAAATCTTGTGGATAGGAATCTTTAAGAAGATATTATTTAGCGCGATGTTTACTACTACTCTGTATTAACTCCACTCCATATTTGTATTATAAAATAGTGATTTTGCTAATTAAAAATTATGATTTCGTTAGAAATAATTGTTTAGATATTTTAGCAATTAAATCGTCGCGGTCCGAGACGAAAATTATTAAATTTAATTCTTTAATTAAAATAATTCGATTTTTCTTAAATTTCTCAATAATTCTAATTTAGTTAGACAATGCGGATTTCTCATTGTCGTTTTTATTATTCAGTGGACTTTCAAGTTTTATACCGAAAATCTTAATTTATTAAATATTATTTTCTCATAATATTTTTATCATATTAACTCATGGTAACAGCTTGTTTAATAAATACATTCTTAAATACTAGGAGTGCTCTTGCTCAAATACTCGTTCGATTCCCTAAAATTAAATCTTAGCAAGTATACACGCTCTTAAATTTATTTAGAAAAGAAAGCACACATAAATATTTATTTTAAAGAGTTCTTTTATTTAATTTTGGGACGGGGTGTTACACCGATGACTATTCACTATCTCAATGTCATTATGTTGAGAAAATTATTGACAAGTTCGATAAAAATAGTGATGTGATTGCTAGAACACATGTGGAAGTTGTTGTTCAATATACAATAATTGGTAAATAACTAAGTGAATACATTTAATATTAATTGATGTATCATATCTATCATAAAAGAAAACTATATATAAACGGAATACAAATTTATAAAAAAATCATACAAAACAATGGCTTCTCATCTAAAATGTGTTCCAAAAGTAAAAATGATGGATAAAATCCGTAAAGCATTGTGTGAGTTTAAAAAAGATCACCCCATGTGCACTCAAAAAAATTTGGTATCGTGGCATGATGAAAAGTATAATTTGAAAGTTAGTCAAGTTATAATATCAAAAACACTCAAGAGGTTATCTGAATATCTTTCTGCTTGCTTAAAATTATGAGGAGATACCAAGCAACACAAACCGACAAAATATCCAGATATGGAGAAGGTTGTTTTTGAGTGGTTTCTCCAACATCAAGATCGTGTGAATATAACCAGAGAGCTGATGCAATGAAAATTTTATACCCACAGCAAGATTTTAAGTACAAACTTTCACAAGGTTGGCTTGAAAATTCAAGCTGAGACATGGTATCATGTCATTTCGTCGCTTTTGGACCAGCTCGGTTAACATACAAGTTGAGAAGCAATTGGAATCCATTAAGGAAAAAATAGACCAATTCCCTATGAAAGATGTTTTCAATATGGACGAAACTGGTTTGTTTTAAAGGTTACAAGCTGATCATTCTCTTGCAATAAGCAATTGGAAGGAAGAAAATAGGATAAAGAAAGGTTCACAATTGTTATTTGTTATATTCCATTTTGCAAGTTCGTTATTACGGGTAGCTCCTACAAAGGATCCGACTAATGACGTATACAATACTTGAATTCTCGATGTAGCATGGGGATGTCAATATGAATAGTTTGGATTGTCATTACCGTGCCAACAAAAGGGCCTTGATGATTAGTGTGCTTTTTAAAGAGTATATTCAATTGTTTGACCAGAAAATGCATGGTAGAAGAACTTTTTTTGTGGTAGATAATTGTCCAACACATCCAAGAAATATCAAAGAGTTACAAAATGTTGAGTTGTTCTTCTTGCCACCCAATATGACATCAAAAATTCCACCTTCTGATGCCGAGTTTTACATCAAAAATGTTGAGCTTCAAGTAAATTTGAATTTTAGCAAGAAGCAATCAACTATAAATTCTTATTTTACTAAATTGTCATAGTTATTTTTGTAATTTAGAAAAAAATGATTAATTTATAATATCAATGGGACTGCTAATTCATGTAGAGGTTTTTTTTTTTATTAAATTATTATCTTATTATCTTATCAAAATTGATCATTTTTAAGCTGGCCCGAGTCGGGATCAGAGAAAATTATTATTTTGAAGAGTTTATTAATCTATAGAGTATTAATTTATAGAGATTTTCTTGTATAATGAGATCAAAAAGATAATCAGTCATTTAAGACCCCAACTATCCTAAGGTGATTTCCAACCACTTATAAATAGTGCTCCTAATAATCATTTTTGAAACACAAAAGGTGTGAGGTAGCTTTAAAAAAAAAAAATTGTCACTTCTAATAAATATCACAAACAAACCCTTAAATAAAATAATCATTATCTCATTTTTAATTAATTACCTTCACTCATATAATCATTTTCTTATTCTGCAACCAACAACCATTTCACTTTATTCCAAAGTAATGGCAACACAAAGACAATGTAACTACAATTGAGACAACACTTTCTCCAACACATCTCTTGCATTACTGGGTATACATGGAAAATATATTTAAATTATCATTCTCATTGAAGAATTTGAACCAAATGACACCTAAACACAAAAATTCTTAAAGCAAAGCAAAAGGCATGTTATTTTGCATCCAGACATCTTAATTCATCCTTCTTACACCCTAATGCCATCCATAACTTATCCTGCATCATGGAATTGAGGAGGGGCTTGTTTACAGAACACAGTCCACATATATCTCCATTCAAAGAGGCTTCTATTTTTACACAAAAAATTATCACCATGTAACACAATTTCCTGGTCTAGTTAGGATATGGCATTTTACTATATGCAAAGCCATCATTTCACTGTTCATGGAAAATATTTTTCCATTCAACTAGCAGAAAATCACCTTTACAATGAATTATGATGCTTGGCTTTCTTAATTTACAACATTTTCCTTACAATAAGATTGCCAACTCCTCATTTCCTGTTCCCACTGTAGACATTGACAAAATTGACATCATATACGAGCGTCGCATTTCCAGGTATGTTACAGTCCCCTGCCAAGATTTTACACTTGTTAAATGCTACAAAATCACAACAAAATTGAACAATTCTCCTTTCAGTCTTATATATTAAGCCAAGGCCTCCTCAATCATTTATTTGATGAGTGGGTCCCATGTGCATCCATGTGTACCGTGCACTCATAGTGCATTTTAGAACCATGCAACTTGTTATATTGAAAGATGTAACTTGTTTACACTGAACCGTGTGCAACTATTTTTCCATATTAATAGTTGCACGATTCAGTAAAAACAAGTTGCATAGTTCTAAAATGCACTATGAGTGCACGGTGCACTTGGATGCATACAAGACTTAGCCTAATTTGATTAACATTTACTCCCTCAACAAAGGAAAATCAAACTTGTTTGAAAAACAGGATTTTCACCTGAAAAGCAGCCGGCTGGTTCAGGCCCATATGCTAAATTTGGAGGGATGTAAAGCTTCCTTTTTCCACCTGAGTAAGCATGTTCAGTAATGTCTTGAGATTTATGACTACATAAAAACCGACGGAGTAGATAAATATTTTTGATCATCTTACCAACATGCATTGGTGGTACACCTCCACCACCCATGATGCCTTGATCCAGTCCTTTAATGACCTAAGACACAAATAAAACACGCGTGACTAAGATAGAAACGAGATCAGTGTAGTCGTAAGTATTCGAGTAACACTTCACCATGCAATGGTGCAATTTTGACTAAAACAATTTCTACCGAACTTTTTTTTTTTTTTTAAATTTCTCGCGAATCATAGAAAAAAAAGGGCCAAAGAGCATTTGTTCATGTGATGAAAAGTATCAGCTCATACAGTGATATGGAAAAAAAATACTAATACTGTTTAGCCAACAAACTAATATTTTTTTGTATGAACCAATATCTTTCTTCATATGAACCAACACTCATCATTATATATTCAGTTTTACTGTTAATAAGTCAAACTTTGGTCAAAATAGAACCAGTATAGATGTTAGGATGCACATCCTATGACACAAATCTAATGATCTTTAAGCTAGCAAACAACGATTAACAAATAAACGATCAGGGATTAAATCTCTTGCATGATTGCATCCGAATCGAAGAACAACTCCTTGTGCTTATAATAATTGTGGAAAATGCAAATATGAAGAAATTGAGAGTAAATTACCTTACCCATACCAAGGCGCATTGTAAGTGGCCTGCCTCGTTTAAAAGAACTATCGAATACAATCCCATCTGCAAATCTTGCTGTGTAATGAATCTACATTACCAACAATTCATCCTGTCAAATTTCTAAAACTCTGTTCCAACAGCAAGATAAATCATTATTGACAATCAATTTACCCTTAATTCCATCTTCAAAACTTCTATACAATTGAATCAGATAAGGGCCAATGTTGAATCACCATTTATTTTAAATTAAGGCAAACTCTTGTTTTTTCTTTTAACAGTTTGTATCCACCGTTGCATTGAACATTATTACTTGTTTTCACTAAACTATTACTCCGTCCGCCCAATAATTATAGACAAAATTTTATTTACACAGGCATGTATAAAACTCATATTCAACTCACTTAATTCATAATAAACTTCCTCTTTTACCTTTATTCACATAAAATATGAAATTAAACAGGGGCATATTACGAAAAAATGAGTAGCTGTTTTCAGGAACAGTATCCGTTCTTTTCACAAAACAATATTACTTGGTAAATTTAGTGATTCTCACTGATCAATAGCACTTGTTTATTTATTTTTATCGGATAAAGTTAGTTGTTAGGTTATTAGTAGTTAGTACACCAAGCACCCAAACACTCCAATCAAATTCAAATTTAATTCTCACTGATCAATAGCACTTGTTTATTTATTTTTATCGGATAAAGTTAATTCGTTCCCAAAGGGAATCGAACCTGGGCCTCTCACTCAATTGAGAGAGGAGCCCAGTGGGCAGGTGGGCTAAATCACCTGGTTCAACAGCACTTGTTTCTATTGAACCTTTATCACTTGCACCAATAATTTCACATGAGAGTTACCCTTGGATAAAATTTTTGGGCATAGAATTAGGGCAAAAATTAGGAAACTGACATTAATAAGCTCAGCAAAAGGGACTTCCTCCCCTGAACCCAAAACGACGTCGCAGTACCCGAGGCCCGACTTGACAAAATTGAGCTCACAAGAAGGCTCAGCAAAGGTGGCGTAGTACTCGATCCGAGTGGCGTCGGCCTCCAAAGGCGCGGCGGCCGCTACCGCGGAAGCTGCCAGAATCCCGGCGGCGAAACCCATTACTTGCTTCTTGAAATTGGTGAAAGGGACAGCATTTGTTGTGGAACACGAAGAACTCGCCCTGCAAACATGGAGTGCGCGAAGCTTCGGGGACAAAATGGTCAATTGCGAAGCTGCCGCCATTTTCAATTCTTGTGAAATTTGGAAGTGGGGGAGATTTGTACAATAATAACTTATCTGCAGTATGTGGGGGTGGGTGAAGGTTTTGGGATAACGGTCTGTTTTCAAGTTGCGCTTGCTGCTTGTTGCAATTTTAATCAATTTCAAGTCATTTCTTGAGTTAATTTTTTAAAAAAAAAAAAACTCTAGGCTCTATAATAAAATTTTAACAAAAACTCATATGGAACGATTTCATGCATGAGATGAAGTATAATTTAGTATAAATCATTCACTTCTTCCAAAGTGTTAAAACGTCAATGTCCAACTTATATCACGTCTCACCGTGAGATAGTCTCATCCAAGTGTGTCTCTAAAATTTTAGATTTCACGTCTTATCGTACCGAATTAATAGACTTATATTGAAATACAATATTAACATTTTTTATATGTGAAAATTCATAATGACACGGTAACGAAAATTTTGGTATACTAAAATTACATCTCTAGAAGAAAATAAAGAATTGCATATGAAATTTTCTAAATAACTATCGAATTTTTCAATACAAATAATTCGATCCTTAAATAGTGATGATTGCTTATAATTTGTCTATGAATTTTTAAAATTTTAATAGAGAAACCAATTACCTAGGAATAAATTATCTATATATTTGTAATTTTCGTAGACAAACTTACTCATATAAATAATTTCTTAAGTCGTGGATAATTATATTTGTAGTTTAAAAATAACTTATTATATGATTATAAAAAAATTATAGACAAGTTGTATGCAAGTCTTACTCTTTAAGGACAAAGTTATATTCGTTGGAAATTTTATAGGCATGTTGAATAATTATGTAGGCAATGCACTATTTTCTTGTAGTGCATATTATATATCATGCTGAAATTTCTATAAACAGCTACCGTATTTGCGATACACACTGAATCATACTGAATTATTGATAAACTTTTTTATATCGTATATTATATAATTATATAATAAACTACTCCCTCCTCCCACAACACATTGTGTACTTTTCTTATTGGGACGTCCCGCAACACTTTATACATTTATAAAAGGAAACTTCTTGTTAAACCCCACCCTCACAATATTAATATATTTACACAAAATATCATTATTTTTTGGACCACCACATACACTCAATCAAATAGTATGTTTAACAAATGAGATGTGTTTGGAAGATTTTGGGTGTGAGTAGTAGCACTCAAAACTGAATGATTGTGATTACTTGATTGACCAACAATTAAATTTTGGGAGCCATTAAAAACATTCTATAATCCTCCATTCACACCTCATACACAAAATGATCCTAATACCATATATCATATAAATAGATTAAAATAGATTCTTGAGTTTATTATTACTAGCTACAAGATTTCTAGTCATAATACTAGGAACTACAAACAAATAAGCAAACCTTATTAAAAATGACAAATTGCAAAAACATGACTTATTTTTGCCTCTTATTGCACTTTAAAGACCCAACTTTAGACTTTTGAAGGGTAGGTACTTAACTATTTATTTGTTGTAAAAAAAAGGACTCGGGCAGCTTTGAACACAAAAAAAAAAGAATGTTTCCGCTTTTTTTTTATATATACCACTTTATAAAAATAATTATCTTTTTTCAAAAAATAAATATTATAAAAAAATGCTAATAATGCGTAACTACTAATATTTAAAAAAAACGTAAAACAAATTTATTAATTATAACGAGTAGAGATACTAAAATAATTACAGACAAAACCTTACAGTAAAAAATATCGAATAACCAGTTCAAAATAATTTCAAAAAAGAGTATAAAGTGGCTTTAAGCTGGTCAAATGGAGGTAAACTAAAGTTATTGTCAGGTGTTATTACTTCACATGTTTGTAATAGAGATAAATCAAGAAAGATAACTTGCATAAAATAATTAAAAGTATACAACTTAGCAATAAAAGGAGGTAAACAAGAGAAATATAGATGCTCAGTATTCGTCGTGCTCCAACAGTAGACTTGATTCAATAAAAAAAAAATACTATCATGAAAATAATAAACAACATCACCATACTGACTAGGTTTCAATAAAAAAAATATTATTCTCCATTTGACTAGCTCAAAGCCACATAATATTTAATTAATAGTTTTTTTTTTGTAACTGTTTATTCGGTATTTTTTACTGTAAGATTTTGTCTGTAATTATTTTAGTATCTCTACTCGTTATAATTAAAAAAAAAATTATTTTACGTTTTAAAAAAAGTATTAACAGTCATCAACTCATTATTAGCATTTTTTTAATAATTTTTATTTTTTGAAAAATAATAATTATATTTTATAAAGTTGTATATAAAAAAAATAAGTGAAAATATTTATTTTCTTGTCTTTAAAACTGTCCGAATCCTTTTTTTTGCAACAAATTAAAAGTTAAGATCTTCTATCCTAAAAAAAATAAAAATAAAAAGCTCTTAAAGTCTTCACGTAAGGAATAAATCTCTTTTTTTGCAATTTGTCCTATTAAAAACTACAAAGGTACACATAAAAGGTCAATATTACCCTTGAATACACACACCATTGAAATCGTTCAATATTTCTCTCTCACATCAAATTATCCTTCCTCTTCTATATTCTCATTTCAAATTCAAATCATTTTCTTTCTATTCTCTCCTCCTCCTCCTCCTCTCTATCTCTATCCAAATATTTAAACCCAAGTCCCCCGATCAAGAATCCAAAATCTGCAAACTCGAATCTCTATATGATAAATCTAGTTTAGTGCGTTATTTATGTACTTATTGTAGTAATTTTGTGGTTACTAATTCACTATTATTTTTTATTTACTCGATTTATTTTATTTAGATCTCGTGTACTTTAATTTTGTATTTTTTGTGAATTTTAAATATTTTTGAAACTGTTTAATAAAGCCTGAGATGAGTTGAGTGTTGATAGAAAATTTAAGAATTTATTACTTTTAGGTGCAAAAATACATTTGACCTAACTCTTAGATACAACATATTTTTATATTAGTAGCAGGTCCAAAATCTTCTATAAAAAACCCTTTATTCTCAATAATATAATTATCCCTGAAAATTTGCAACCTCATCAATTAAATCCAACTTTTCTCTCCCTATTTCCAACCCCACACGCACACATAAAATCTGGTTCTTCACAAATCTTTCAAATACTCCATCTCAAATCTACCAAATGCTCCATCACAAATCTGCTTACTATAAGTTCGTGAAATACATGGTAAGATCTCCCAAATACTCCATCTCAAATCTCCTCCACCCAGAACTGCTCTCCGCCCCCCCACACCCACCCACCAGAACCAGAAACCGCTGGTCGCGGCCCCCTCCCCAGAAACTGGAGAAAACACCCACCCCCCTTTCGCGGCGCCGCCACGCAACCAGAAAACCCCAACTTTAGACTAAGCCGCCGTCCCCCGCCGCCGCCATCCCTCTCCACACCACCGCCGCGGCTCGTTCGACGAAGTCTTTCAAAACCTCCAATGGCTGAGGTTAAATAATTTATCTTGTTTAACATTTTCATATTCGATCTGTTACGATTCCAAATTTTTAATCCTTTCCGGCAAATGGATGCAAGATTTGGCGATTCTAAAATTTAATTATTACGATTATTTTTTTGATGACATTTTACTGCAGATCTGTTGAAAATTTGTGAAATTGTGGGCGGTTTTGATGAATTTTGTTAAATTTGATTTTTTAAGATTGGGGAAGGTGGATCTGGATCTGAAATTAGATATGCGCAATTCAGAGATGCATGTGTGCATGTCGGGGCGTCTGAGTCAAGATCTGCAACTCACCGAGTTCGTGATGAAGGAGAAGCGAGTGACCCTCTGAGTCACTGAGTTAAGATGCAATGTTCATCTATTTGATGAACATGTGCATGTCGAAATGATGGTGAAAATACCTTTGGATTTTTAGCAGACGATATCTAAATTTAAGGATTTTAGATAGGTAAATTTTTATAGTTTTTCATTTTTGATATGAAAATTTTAAATTTTAATATTATTTTTTTATTAAATTTTGTGGATGCGTAATTTTTTTAAAGTATATGTTTCTTTCACACCAACAATTTCATGTTAAAATGAAAAGAGAGAAAAATGAAGATAGAAAGAAAAAGTAGAGTGAGAGAGAGGAAGAGTCCGGAGGAAAAAGGACGGCTGAAGAATAGGACAGAAGACTCCTATTTAAAAGTAAGGGTAGATGACTTTTTTTAAGCCTATTTTGCACTATAAGTAATTCTTAAAATTTTTTGAACTTAAGAATAATTAAGCAAGTAATTCTTAATTTTTTTTAAACTTAAGAATAATTGAGCCTTGGGTTTTGCAGCTGTAAGCCACTCAAAATTCAATAGTGCTCACAGTAGTATTCGTACGAGACCAGCCCATTATAAGGCCCAAAGATTACCAAACTTGCTACGTCACGTTTTCAACAGACAAATTTAAAGAAAAGAAAGGGCCTTGATCTTAAGCCCATAATGTCATGCAGCATACCTAATATATATATTGAGGCAGCCTCTGGAGAGGCGAACTTTGGACAATTCGTGGAGAGGAGACACCAATTTGGAGAAAGACGTTATTTGAGTTTCTTCTTGATTTATTTTTTTGTTTAGACTTTTATTTCAATTTCGAGAATTTTTAAAGTTGGCTTTTGATGAATACTAATTAAATTTAATATCGTTTGTAACATTCTCATTTTCAAATTATTTATATCATCTGATTTAAATTCTTGAATGTTTGAGTAATTAATTTAGATTGATCACCTAGGTTATTTTATTCATGTATGCATGTTAGTTCATATCGCGTAATCCGTAATTGTTGCATGCATATGACAATTGATAACAACTTATAATATTTGCTAGGGTGATATAAATTAGATTCTTCCGAATTGAGCTTGTGTATTAGAGAATTTATTTGACCTTTATCCTAGAGACTAATGTTTTTACTGAATTAAAATTAAATCGCATCTAGACTGTTCAGTTAAAAAGGTTCATTGATGAACTTATTTCAATTGGATAAAATTAAGGGATAAAAACGATAAACAAAGCTTATTGTTTATTGTGGGTCATTAATCTAAGAGTAAAGTGGAGCAAACGATACGTTTAATTAGAAAAGTAAAAATACAAGGGATGAATGAACTATAAGTTGAAATATTTTTTTATTAATTTATTATATTTGTTATTTTAGTGATATTTAATTTTTGTTTCAGTAGTATTTAGAAAACTTGTCCAAAACAACCCCCTTTTTGTTTGTTGCATGTTTGTCCCTATAAATTCACACAATTAACGTAATAATTATTCTATGTTCCCTGTGGATCGACCCTTACTTATCCTACTACACTCTAGTGGATTGGTTAAGGTATTTAATTTATTTTTGGGTGTCGTCTCACCCTCTCTCTAATCCACCTTTTGTTATAAAATATAGAATAAACGTAAAGAAAATAGCAAGAACACCGATTTGTTTACCCAGTTCGTCCAGAAGGACTACATCTGGGGGTGATTAAGCCAGGAGGGATTTCACTATGATCTGAGTATTCTCTATCTCACGGCGTTACAATGAGGAAGATATATATAATAACAATTTGGCTGTAGCCCTAAAAGCCCTAAAACCCATGTGGCATAAAGTCCACTAATAATACTAAACACAAAGTAATGTCCACTATAATAGATTATTTACAACACTCCCCCTTGGACATTACGACGTGATGTTCAAGCCTAACTAAAATTTCGCTAGGATAATTCAAAGAGAGAAACTTAGTAAAATAAGAAAAGGTACAACTAATGGTCTTCTAAATTCAATCTTCAAAACGCTACCCCTGAAGACAACAGTCTTTCAAGCCTTTTGTATTATGCTTTCACACTCTTCTGGAGTTCATACAGGTAAAAGAATTTTAGGGGATATATGCTTTGTCAAGTTCCCTTTAGCATTCATATTATTCATATGGGCAACAGAAGTTGCATTTTTCTCATAATGGATGATAGGAGATATACCATTATCACATGAATCATAAATGTATTTAAATCAAAATATTGCAAACGTCGAAAATACTGAACATATGCTTTAAAGTTTTACAATGCCTCCTTATAAAAGAAACACTAACTTAATCTTGCAAGCAAATTCAATATAAATTCAATATCGAATTTGTTGTAGTTTTTAAAACATAGTAATGCACTAAGGACACTCTAATAAGGAACTTCTAGTCCTAAAATGTCATATGTATCTTCTTTAGGTCCAAATTTGTCTTTATCCACTTCAAGGGATCGAACAATTATTAGTGTGCTAAGTAGATAAAATTTAATATAAAATCACTCCAATACCTTCTCCAAGTAAGCTGATTGGTATATAAAGATTCATTTTGCTTTAGGAAAATGCTCGATCTGCTGGTCGAGACAATACTTGATTTCACCAACGTTTTATTTCAAAATTCAATCTCTAAGTTAAATTAGCTTTCTTTGAATTCCTTACTTGTTCCAACAATATTTAGATTATCACCATAAATCGAGATAATACAAACACTACCAAAGTAATTTCTTTGTTAACACGTAAGGAAATATTTCAATGTTTATTTATTCCTCCTTCGGGAAGAATGAATTGAGTCGATCGTTGAATATTCGACCCAAATGTTTTATGTCATATAATGACCTTTGTAATTTTAATATCGTACTTAATATGATTTTCACCATTCTTCATATGAGGAATTTTATATCCATCAGGGATTTTCATATAAATATTGATATCCATTGATCAACATGAAAATGCGGTTACAATGTGTATCAACTGTATTTCTAAATTTAATTTTACTAATTGCCAGAGATATTAGTAGCGGAACTTTATTTCATACATAACAGGAGTATATATTCAAAATCTATATCGGGTCTCTACAAAAACCCATGAGCTACTAATCTCGCTTTGTACCTCATTACATCATTATTCTCATTTTCTTTTCATACAAATACACATTTATATCCAACAGGAATAACGTTTCGAGGTGTATCTACGATAAAGTCAAGAATATTAGCGAGTCGAGCTTTGCCTCAATTGCTTCTTCCTATTTTACCCAGTCAAAACACTTCATGCTCAACTATTGACTTTTGGGTACTGGATCCAAATTTTAATAGTGAGAACAATTATGACAACGAATAAGTTGTCGACAACATTGATAAATTTCTCATGTATTTACAATTTCTATATTTATATCAACCAGATCTTCATCATTTCCCATAATATTTTGATCTGGTCGTTCCACAATTCTAGTATTTTTATTATTTTGTGCACGTGCTTCATTATTAGAATTTTCGTCTTCGGGACGAATCTCTTCAAGAGACTTCAAGAGTGACTGAACATATTTGCTAGCTTTAGTAATTACCGCGGATTTATGTCTTACATAATAAGGGGTCCTTTACGCTTCTGGCGTGTAGGGGCATTAACATATATAATTGTCTAAAATTAGCACATTTACTCTTTTTGGTGCATTTACAACAAGTATATGTGCTTTAGTCACTTCTTTATCATCAGTAAATTAATTTGGCAGATTACTTGCTGAATATTGCAAGTTAATTTATCATTTGAACATCCAGTTCATTTTGACTAGTGCATGAATTTTCATATTGAAGATCATTTATATTCCATGAAATTTCTCAGCATTCATTGAATTATAAATTTTTATCTCCCACTAATGCCGAGAAATGATCTTCATCAAATGTGCAATTAGCCATCTGGGCCGTGAATTGAGGTACACTGTGGTGGTGATATTGAAAATAAATATTGCACATTCTAATATTTGCAGATGGGAAATATTTAGTTCTTACGCACTAGGAATATAAGGGGAATAATCAAAATATGCAGTGAGTCGGATTTGAATTAGATTAGCACCATGTAAAATTTCATGGCTCAAACATGAAATAATTAAGTTGGAATTCTTCAATAATAGTCTAGTAATTAATTTGATAAAATTTATTAGTAATTCAACTAAACCATTCTCGATGTGGACGAGATTAAATACTCAACTTTAATTCTCAATGACATATAATAATCATTATTGCCACCAAATCGACATTAACCATTCAAATGGATTTATTGGATAATCCAAAATTTTAAGTTCAATAATATTTGGCAGTAAATTTGCTTCAGACAAATTATATCAGCCCACAAGTATCTTCATGACTCTATTCAAGAAAATAAAAAATACAATTCAAACTTTGGTATGAGAATGTCGCACTATAAATTTTTCTTTGCACAAGCCCCACAAATAAATTAATTTGCATAAGGAATTATGTTATTTGACATACTATGTAAAATAGAATTAGTCAAAATCCGACTTATCATATTTTGAATCGATCATATCATAATTTGATTAAATTTGCTTCAGACAAATTAGAACATTATTCAAAGAATCATCATTTTTAATTTTCAATGTTCCTATTTACTTCGGGCAAACTAGTACGATGTGATTCTATTTTGCTCATAATTATATAAGGAATCAATTTTAGTGGAAGAATTTTCATGTATGATTTATACTGTTTCCACTTAAAACATGTATAGCAGGGTGAATCTCAACGTGGAGAGTTCAAGTCAAGAAATAATTACAATTAAGAGCAAACTTGATAGATTTTCAAGATAATTTTTACTACTATTGTCCATAAGAA
This sequence comes from Stenogyne calaminthoides, assembly GCA_037126765.1. NCBI lineage: Eukaryota > Viridiplantae > Streptophyta > Magnoliopsida > Lamiales > Lamiaceae > Stenogyne > Stenogyne calaminthoides. The sequence goes on along the minus strand of JBBCBC010000022.1, from coordinate 29,520,501 downwards.
AAACTTGATATAAACTTTCAAATGTAGTTCAAATTCAATAAAATTTTAATGAATCAAATCAGCCACAAGAAAAAGTGATGATAGGTAAATAAGGAATTTTCACATAATTCCTAATTTCTACAGCAAATAATTCCTAAGCCTATAATGCTACAAGCAGATCTAATTGCTGAAATTTAAAAAGGATTAAACTTCTTTACTAGCACGGAACCCTACGGTAAGAGTTCCTAACCGTCTAAAGAAAGATTATGCTCGCATGTGTTTACTTTCCCGTGTCATATACTTGGCAATTTCTTCATCCTTAGTCTCGTTTCAAAGTGGTGGACAATCGAATATGGATAGTAATCAATATTTTGTCCAAAAGAAAACTCAACATAAAACCGGGTTAGCCAAAAATGAGTTGCAACAGTAATAGAGTCACTTATAAAAATTATAGTCCAATTAAACCACTCAGCGATCTCATAAACTTAAGAATAAGTAGTATGCAATATCTAATTAGGCGTCAAATAATAATGAAATCAGCAAGCAGAAAAAGCATAATATAATAATAACCGTGCCTAATGCTTTTAAAGTCAACACATAATGCTAATTGTCTGTGATTTGTGCCAAAATTTACTTTGATGTTGGAACTTTCTGATAGCAAGATCTAATAATTACAAAATATGTGCTTTCGTATATTCTAATTTATAAATTAGGCAAAAGAATATATATATACACACACCAATTTAACAGGAACTCTAACAACATAAAAACCCCATTAAAATAAACAAAATAATTAAGAATTCAATTATGCCTTCCACTCCACAATCCGTCGGATAATTATACCATTTATTTATTTTATTTTATATTGATATTACCCATTTGAAAACTCTAATCTTTAGTCTGATTCTAAAACTCATGGAAACAGAACAACACAAATACCTTTGAACAATTAACTCAGTTTTTTCGCGTGAAAGCGTCAGATCAATTTTTCTTTTTTCAGCATTCTCCAATGAACAAATTCACACATTTCAAATAATCGCATCCATTAATCATCAAAATATTGTAAACATAATGGATATCTATTAAACAATTTACTCCAATTAACAAAAACAAAATCAAAACCAAAATCATAATCCATTAGTCCTTTCCAGCACATATGCACAACAAATCACCCAAATTTCAGAGCAATTAGACCATCGGCAATCCGACAAGTATTAAGGTCTACACACATTCGACATTTTTAAAATGGAAAAAAAATGGAAGAGGAAGAGTACCTTCATCTGATTGGGAGGACGTGGAATTCTGAATCGGATTTGGGAGGATGCGGAATTAGATTGTATATCGGCGCTTGCAATCAAGTGGTAGAGAATTCGTGCTGATAACGTGTTGTAAAATATAGAATAAACGAAAAGAAAATAGCAAGAACACCAATTTGTTTACCCAATTCATCCAGAAGGACTACATCTAGAGGCGACCAAGTCAGGAGAGATTTCACTATGATCTGAATATTCTCCATCTCACGGTGTTACAATGAGGAAGATATATATAATAATAATTGGGCTAAAGCCCTAAAAGCCCTATAACCCATGAAACCAAATAATAATACTAAAGACAAAGTAATGTTACAACATCTATTACTGTCACCTAAAATTAAATCGACAAATCAACTTAAATTTCAACAAATCAAGAATCATAAAGGTTGTTGAGGGTGGTGCAGAGACGGCAACACGGAGGTCGGAGCTTTAAATAACATATGAGAAGAACCCGACAAAAGGGCCTTCGATTCTCGGCCCAAATAAGACCAATCGAAGAAGTTCGATCTATTTTTCAGATCTGTTTTTAATTTTTAGATTTGTCTCTAAATTTTTCGATCTGTTTTTAATTGTGCGACCACCATCGATCTGTTACCGTTGCTGCTGCAGTGAGTCACTGACGAGACTAATACATGTAAGGCAGGTAAGATTGAATCTTTGTAAGATTCTAATGGGTTTTTATTAATTAAAATCTGTTAGTGTTAATCAGAATCTTGGTTTTATATTTTTTATCCGTTCATAGAATTTTGATTTTGTGTTTTTATCCGTCCACAATTTTGTGTCAAAGTGATATAGAATTTGGACTTAATTGTTCTAATATGTACGTTATTATCTTGATAGTGAGGAGCTGAGAATTACGTTTGTTGATCGTGATGAACTATGAAACCTATTTTTGTTCTGTGATTTTTTTAAAGCTTCAATATTTTTTAAGCACTCAAAAATTATTTTTTTAGGCTTCAGAGTGCTTCTTTTGTATTTTATTGGGTTTTTGATGGGCTCTTTGTCACACTAATTATTGAGGTGTGTGTTGGTGTGTATAATGTGAATTTGTAGTTTAATCTGTGTGTAATAATTATAACAAATCATTACTAATTACTTGCGTATATGGTGGTGGTGTGTGATGAGAATTTGGGATTAGTGTGTGTCATAATAATTACTTGTTTGGGGTTTGTGCTTCTTTTGTATTTTGTGGTGTTTTGAAAATATTTGAAGTGTAAAGAGTTTATCTCTGAAAACTAGCGATGGTGGGTAAGGTATGGTGTGAAAATTAATGGTTGTGCAGAAAATTGTATTGTCTGGATTTTTCTTTTTAAACAGATGTGCATATTTTTTTCTGAATATATTCACAAATTTTGGGTAAGTTTTGGTTTGAGAATGGACATTTTTGTGCAGAAAATGTTCTGTGATGTTTTGAAAATGTTTGAAGTGTAAGAGTTTATCTTTGAAAACTAGCGATTTTCGGTAAGGTTCGGTGTGAAAATGAAAAATTGTGAAGAAAAATGTATTCTTAATTTTCTGGATGCTTTTTGATTTTAAAAAGTTGTGCATAATTTTTTCTGAACATATGTAATTTTTCTTTTTGTGCAGAAATAATGGTATTTTTGTAAAAATTGAACTGAACATGTTCAGGTTTTTTGTTTATTTTTAACTTTTTTTTTGATTTGTTGTTTCAAAATTATTTTGGAACTCTGTAATATGTCAATGTGTTTTTTTTTTCTGTCAATATGTGTTTAAATTTGAGTTTTGATTGAAATTGTATACATAAATATATTGTATTTTGTGCAAAAATTGAATTGAACATGCTCATATTTTTTTTTGTTAGTTTATAATTTTTTGGCCCGAAAATGAAGGGCCCAAAACAAGAAGGAGCCCGAAAAAACAAGAACGGAGGGGCTCGAAAAAGCGAGGACCGGCAAGCGAAGGGGCCCAAAATAAAGAGGCCCAAAAAGCGAAAAGCGAAGGGCCCGAAAAAGTAGGAGGAGAGCTTTGAGGGTAAATGTGATTCAAAATGTTTAAAGGATTCTATATACGAAAAATTACAAAAATAAGACTTAACTTTACCACTTATTGCACTTCAAGGACTGAACTTTCGTCTTTTGCAGGGCAGGTACCGAACTATTAAATTGTTGCAAAAAAAGGACTCTAGGCAATTTTAAGGATAAAATAGGAGGTATTTATATTATTTTATATTATCACTTTAAAAAAAACTTAGATAGATACCGAACTTTTGAATTACTATAAAAAATGACTTATTACATAATAATATCGAGATTCTCTATTATTTTATTGAGTGATTTCTAGTATTAATAAGTTGGTGTTGTAGCCGTAGACTTTTAAGGACAAAAAGGGAAATTGTATCTGATGTGTATTTAGTATCAATGTATTATAAAATATAAGATGTGCATCCAGAAATTAGTGTACACACATTTAGGGCATATTTTCAACCTCTACTCAACACATTAGAAGTGTTTTTTTTTAAATGGGTGTGACTCAATCTTTTTGAAAAAAAAAACACTTCTAACCTTTGAATTGTGTTCTAAAAGATGGCCTTAATTTATAGGTTTGTTTAGAAATGAGTGTAGTTAAATGTCATGAATAAATTGCAAAATTAAAAAAATGCTAAAAGATCGTGAGTTTATCTTTATTATATTCCTATTTATAGATTACTTTGCAATATATAAACACGAATGTATATCAAAATATAAATATATGATGACCCTCAAATATACATCCTGAATACCAATTTATTTAGCAATCCAACACAAAGGTAAAAACACACTGCATGGTTTTTGAAATATGAAAGGAATTGACATGGATGGATGGTTATTAAGATAAATATTGTGACACAAGTAGTTTTGGATTATTAAAAAAAATGATGTCGAAACTTGATGGAAGGTCTCAAGTTTGAGAATTAATCAGGCTGGAATTAAGTTGAAATTTTCATCAAGAAGCAAGGTGTCCCACTCCCACAAACCAGCCTTTTGTATAGTAGATGGGACAACTGCATTTTCTCCATTAGCATTTTGAAATTCATCAAACATCAAAATTATATAAAATCAAACTAATATTGCCAAATAATTAAGAGTAATACTCCTGTGAATCATATCTATACATGAACTTTATCACTGTTATGCACAAAAAAATTTCACTGTTTAAAAATATTAAACATTTTTTAAACAATGATTATTTTTATGCATATATATATCGGTGATAGTTTTTATGCAAAATAATAAGTTTTTATTCATAACAATAATACCAAAAAGTCGAGTTCACGGTCATGAACTCGTTTTTGTCAAAAATTAAACAAGTCAATCTGAAATGACATCTTTACATTTTGATGACATGCTAATGAAACAAAATGATGACATATATTAAAAGAAATACTTACTCAGTCCCATTTTATTCATCGTTTAAGGATGTTTTAAATAAATTAAAAAACTTATTAAATAACAATTTATAATATATACGTGTGTATAAAATGTCATTTTTTACCTTTTCATTTACCTACCACGATCATGTAATGCATTATATTAAAAATGCTAATATAGGAACAAAATCAGAATATACATAATTTAATTGATCTCATAGAAATATACTGCAAAATGACAAATATATTGTGACAAAAGTTCTTCTCTAGAAAGACAAATAAAATGAAACGAAGGGGATATTAATTATCTTATATTCACCTCTGGTAAAGTATCGCTGTAGCATGGGTCCTGGTACCCTTCCTCCGGTGGTGGAACAATATATGCTTCCGACGGGGGCTCGATTTTCGGAATTTCATTATTGTCGTTTCCAGAATAATCTCCTCCAACCCGTACATTGTTGTTGCTGGGATTGTCATTGATGAAGCTACCATTATATTCCATGTTTGTATGATTTCCATTGATGAAGCTACTATAGCAATCCCAGTTAACTCGTCCCTCCATGTTGCTAAGTTGGTTCATCAAGTTAGGGTTTGTAATGCCCCTTGTTGGGAATCTATGTAAAAAATTAAAATAAAAGGTGATTTAGACAACATGACTAGATTTGAATATTCGTACGAATCTAGGGTGATGTTTGTTTTGGGTTTAGAAAATAAGGATTTGGATTTTAAATTCGTTTCCAAATCGGAATTTTGAGAATTAAACCATCACTGTCCGACTATAAATATACTATCATATTACTCAAAATCCCATATTCTAAAAGTCGAATTTTAAAACTCGCTTAAAATTCAAAACAAACATAGTCAAACTCTATTTAAATGTTAGTTGTAAATACAACAATATAATCTATATATACATCATAAGTCGAATAGAGAGGAAACTTGGTGGATGAATTCATAATTTAAGTTTACCTTTCACGGCTCGTTTTTGTGATAAGCACAAGTCAATTGAATTTAAAAGAATATGAGTAATCTAATCAACATAACCATGCTATATATAACTAATATTCATATGTTTCAAACTGAATTTAATTATTATAATATAAATTGTATAAGTTTACGTTGGATTGACCGTTTTTGAGATAGAAACGTTATGTTGAACAAATTTAAAAAATGTAATTTAATCAAACATGATCTAATCATAACTATTAGAATTCGAATTTCTATATAAAAGGGGATGAATTCATAATTTCACCTTGGATATTGGAAGTTGCTCAAGATTTGCGTAGACACATGAGTTGAATCTGAAAAGACCGCCTGTATATTTATACAAACATTTCAATTTAATTTAGTAATAACTTAGACACAATTGTCTTCAACTACTGACGAACCGAATTGGGGATATAATTCAAAATAGTCTCATAATTTTTCAATTTTTTAAAATAATTTCAAAAAAGTTTGATATGCGAAATTGATCCCAATTTTTCGCGAATTGTATTATTTTCGTCCCAAATTCGTTGGAATTGATGACACGACAATGTTTTTTATCATGTATTTTAGCCGAAAAGCAAATCTGAATGTTCACATGTAAGGGGCATGACCAAAACCGACTTCATTTAGTCAATTACAGCGAATTTGGGACGAAAATGATTGAGACCAATTTTGTACATCAAATTTTGAAACAAATGAAAAGTTATGAGACTATTTTGAATTATACGTTCCCAAAATCAAAACTACACGTACCGAAGATGTACTATTCCATGCATTATCATTATATTGGTCATGGAAGTTCAACGAGGATTGATCTACCATGAAGGATTGCTGCAGTATAATTACATAGTCTCTATTAATAAAAATACTAATAAATTAACGAATTAAAAATTTTTTACTATAGTATGACTTACCTCTGATGGAATTGATGTCATAATATCCGACCCCATCAAATTTGGATATTCTTGAATTGCAGAAAAATTTGGCATATTTGATGGGATATTCGAAAAATTGGGAGCCCCTTGATTGACATTTGGTGTTTGTTTTCCAGATTGATCAACTAAGTCATGAAAAATGCTCTCACGAACTTTGGCGCTACAAAAAACAAATTGCCAAAATAAAGAATTTCAATTTTAATGAATCCAAGTATATATTAAGAGAGATTAAAATTTTATTGGGTCAAAACGTTTGTGAACCCGAATTCATTTTTTTTCTTCATATATATACATATATATATATATCAATGTTTGAAAATTAGACATTTTTTTAACCGTGACACTTGGGGTATAACCCAAAAAAATCCCATAACTTTTCACCTTTTTCATAATGGTCCACAAAAAAGTTGATGTACGAAATTGACCTCAATTTTACGCGAATCGTTCCATTTTCGTCCTAAATTTGCCGTAATTGACGAAAATACATCGTTTTTGGTCATGCGCCTTATATGTGAGCATTCAATTTGGAGATTTTTGGCTGAGATGCATGACCAAAAATGACGTCGTTTCATCAATTCAGCCGAAGTTGGGACGAAAATGATACAATTCGCGAAGAATTGAGATCAATTTCGTACATCAAACTTTTTTCGAACTATTTTAAAAAATATAAAAAGTTATGACACTATTTTGAATTCTATCTCCGACACATGGTAAGCACAACAATGGCAAAAAGAGAAAAAGAGAATTCACAATTGCAAGGTAGAGTGGAGGGAAAAAAGAAGAAGAAAGAAATTCCATATATAATTAACCTGTATGAACTTATCCAAGGGTCAAGTTGCATCAACATATTGGATCCAGCAGTAATAGGATTTTGAAAGGATGAAACTTGACCATTTTGGTTAAAAGTAGATGAGTTATATGGATCTTGACCTTCTTTCTGAAATGCCTCCATTTTATTGTGTTCCTTCTCCAGAGCATCCTAATGAAATATAAGGTAAATAGTAAACACGAGGAAATTAATTAACTACTTGATAGGGAAAAAGTTGCGTAAATTTGAGTTCACGTGAACTTCTTTTCTTTAAATAATATATACTACCACTGTTTCTTTTTTTTTAAACGGTTGTATGTATATGAAGTGTTATTGTTTTAAATTAGTAAAAATTGATTAAAGTAAATTTGGCCTAAACCATTACTCTAAGGTATAATTTTGCTGCACATACGTCTACTTTGCACATTATGTGCAAATTCCACTACCAATGTACAACAATAAAAATATTTTGTACCTCAAAGTAAATAATATGTGGGGTCAAATTGTATCATAGAGTGATTAATATTTTTTAAGTTAAACAATGACACACATGCATAGTAGTGACACTAGATAAATAGAGTTCACGTGAAATTGAGTTAGCAGATACCTACTGGAAAATGTGTAAATATAATTCATATATAATTCCTGTCGCAGTTAAATCTTATTCGTGAATATGTGACATTAATTATATTATATACATTGAAAAATAAGATTGTAACATATTCAGGAATAAATTTTTGTGAGAGATACCTCGACTTACCTTTCTAGCCATCACCTTGTATAAAGAGTGGTTCAAGTTTCTCTCACACCAACTTAGTTGATGTAAAGAAGGCTCTTGTTCAGGGCCAAGTTCGTAATCCCTAAAAATTCATGTAATTACTATCAAATTCACAATTATTATTAGAGTAGGTCATCGGTGAAACTTGTTTATAGTATAAAATTTATATCATTATACTTATAAACTAATATCACTACATTTATCAACTGGGATCATAACATTAAATGATATTAATACTAATTTATAAGAGTAGTAATATCAATTTATAAATATTATAATGATATGAATTTCATATTATAAACAAGTTTCGCAGGAGATTTTGCGTTATTAAAATCTATGAAACTATCCAATCAATTTTTTACCTGAGATCGCGTTCTAACATTTGCAACTCCAAAGTACCTTTCTTGATTTGAAGCTCAAGATTCTGGTGATATGAGAGTCAAAATTATACAAATAAATCATTCATTTCAACTTTGAAAATAAATTCAAAATTAGATTATATATGTGAAGAAATATTTGTACCTCCATTCTGATTTCCAGGGACAAGTTGAAGCACGTACATCACGAACAAATTGTTGTAGTTAGATACAAAAAGAACAAATCATTATATTTGATTAACAGAATAGGATTCAATTAATTACAAGATATATAAAGGATATTTTAAACCACAAAAATATGAGTTTGGTATATGCTGTGAAATTTGTTCACCGTGAAACTAATTTTTTTTTACATGTATATTCTTTAATAATATAAATCAGACCCTTCAGTAATATAAGTCACACTTTTCAGTTATCACTACTATATCATCTGCTATAATATAAGTCACACCTTTCACTTTTATGAGTAATACCCTTTATCGTAAAAAGTCACACTCTTTAATAATACAAGTCACACTCATTAACCAATTTCACCGTGAAACTTGTCCATCATATATTTTGCCCAAACATATAATTTAGCCATGCCACAAAATGAAGATTTTAGAATTACAAATGTATGAACACTATACAATAAAGTGAGGATTTTGAGGTTTTTATGTAAAATATTTCTTTATTGATATAAGGATGACATGATAGCCAATAAACTTTGATAACCATATAAACTATGAATATATATGATCTTGATAGTATGACAAACCTACGACATCAATTTAAAAGTTCAGAACAATAACACGACAAAATAAAAAAAGTAATTAACAGTATTCACCTCAAAATATTATTACTCTTAATTATATGAGATAAAATGCACGATAATACATTTAGCTACACGACAAATTGTGGCTTTTAGTACAATGGACGTACGATGGATATATGACGTCAAAGTGAAAATTTTGAGTATTCTAGATTGAGATAAAAGTTGATTTTTAAAAAAAATATAAAAATTATTCTATACCGCATCAATATTTTTCTTTAAAAAGATAATAGAGAAAAAGTGAAATGGATGAAATTATAGGCTAACGATTTTTATAATCATAATTTATTTGTAATTCAAAATCTAAGTTATATCTTATTTATCTCTTTAATTTCATCAAAATCACATTCACACCCACACATTTATGTCAATTGCAGGAGCAATGAAATAATACACACACAAAAAGAGTGAGTAAGTTACTGTTTTTCAAGAAACTGCAGCTTGCTATTGTCACCATGAATGTGGCTAAGTTTATTCAGCTTCTCCATTTTCCCCTTCATGTACCATAATATTAACTAAACATTAGTTAATTTATTCCAAATCATATTCATTATTAAATTCAACAAATATTAAAAAAGGTCCTGAAAAAAAAATAAAAATAAAACATACCTCAATATCATCTATATGACTGTTTTATCACCAACCACAACCAAAAGTTAGAACGTAGCAAAAGTTCAACCAAAAAATTCAACCAATAAATTATTTTTTGATAAATTTACTGAAAATAAATGTTTACCTCAATCTGTTGTCCGCCGATAGATTGACATATCGTTGGAGCACATCTTCAATCCTGTGAAAATCCATTAAAATTGGAATCGTCATAAAATATAATCTACTAGAGAAATGCTGAATTAAATTCATTTATGTATCAATGATTTAGAGTTAAATTTAATTTTGGTCCCACAAAACACCGGACCTCACGATTTCGGTCACAATACTCACCATTTTGGTCCTTTCGTTATAGAATTCGTTAAATTCAATTGCACTTTTGCTCTCAAAACTTCTCCTATCAGACCAAAATTCCAGTTGACTTTAACGGAAAACGTAGCGGTGAGACCAAAACTGTATGAAAAAACGATTTTGGAACCAAAATCATGAGGTGTCGTGTCTTGTGGGACCGAAAATGAATTTAACTCTCCAATGATTTAAAACTAAATAAAAATAAGACCTTGTTTGATTGGAAAATTTGCTAACACGACCGGAGGGCGAAAAAGCAACAAATGCAACATCAACATCGCAACAAATTGATATTTCACCGGCCTTTCTCATCAAGCTGCTACGGCGCTTTGAAAACGTTACTTGACATTTTGTTATGTTCTCTATTTTTTTCATGTCGATTTTTCGACCCATTTTAAAACACAACTCAAGAAAATGGAAGGGGCTAAAGAGGGAGGAATTAATTCTGGAGAAATGTTTTCGAAGATATAGTGAGTGAACTTATTAGGGTAACCCCAATTTATAGGACAAAATTTGGTGAGTATTATTGTAGAATCATTAGATAATTAGTGATTTTTTTTGGGGCACACGCACGTGACATGCACGAGTTCACTTCATAATTTATTACAAGCTTATTCAGAATCTGAGGCCCTAATACACATTAAGGGGGTGTTTTGAAACACTTAAAACAGCTTCCAGAAGCACTTATTTTTAAAGCTTCCTCTCACAGCTTTTGAAAATAAGTGCTTCTGGAAGCTGTTTTAAGTGTTTCAAAACGCACCCGAAAGTAAAATAATTTCACCTGCTATATGAAGCCACAAGTTTTAACTTTCATACCATCAACTCTAATCCATGTTTGGCAAGTGGTAAATAAAACATCTACTCCTACGGTCCTACCTTCACATTACAAAGTAATTAGATTCCAATATTTGAATTGCATATATATAAAATTTCAGTTATTCCTTTTAAAATAGAAATTGAAGGATAAAAATCCCAAAAATGTTATAGAATCTTTAGAGATATTTTTATTATTTGACACATCGGTTTAAATTATCAATATATTAACATTTGGCAGCTCGAATGATAAAAAAAAATAAAATTAATTAAGGAGTATAATTTTATTGATGTAGATATATAGCTTAATTCAAAGTGCATTGTATGTACTAATGTACACTATGTATATAATCAACTTAATTAAATTAAATTAGGCCTTTATATTTAAAATGTACTAAAAATAAGTTAATTTATATTAGTATCCTCGTGAAACTGTATCAAGTGAGACTGTAAAAATTTGTCAATTAATTAATAAAAAATATGTAAAGATTAGCAGATAAGTATACATTTAATTCGAATTTGTGTCATATACCTGACACAACCCACAAAAATCTGTCTTCAAAATAGTGCCAAACAAGATTTAAAAATGAGTTATTATGCAATAATTAGGTGGTTTTGCAAATCCAGGGGTTGCTGATTCTACCAGGCTCTTGGGATAGAAAGTTATTATTGCATTTTTGTCCATGACATTTGGGTCATGATTTTCAGGTTTATAGGAGATATGGGATAAGTTCTATTTTAATTGCTCGGATAATGACGTAAGACTTTCTCAATTACTTTTCCCATGTGTTCACATGATTTGAGTTTCGTTCTAGCCTAAGGCATCACCCGTTTCACATTGAACAAATCACGTTTTAGATATATGTTGGGGTTAATAAGAGATTGCAACTCGTACAATATTGTCATTTTTACAAATTACAACTTGTATTATGTTTTTAAACAAAATACAATCTATACTGGTAAAAATTGACAAATTTCAACCCGATTAATTTTTTTTGAAGTCTTTATATCGAATTTCTTCGATATGATATTTGCTAAAAGTACTTTTAGCATTGTAGTATATACAACATATCATTTGTAGATTATATTTAACCGAAAAGTTTCACAAAAAACGAATCTCCGGCTGGAATCGGTCACTTTTTACTAGTACAGTTGCATTTTGTTAAAAAAATATAGTACAGATTGCAATTTATAAAAAAATGCACAGTACGTGTTGTAATTTTTAATTAAAACCCTAAATATAATCCGTTGGTTTCTTTTGGACAAAATCTCATGTTACACGAGAGTATAACATTTTTCAGAAACACTTGCATGAGACGGTTTCATGGTGAGACAGAACATAATTTGGACATTAATGCTTTAACACTTTGAGAAGAATGAATATTAATTTGTGTTAGATAGTAGATTGTACCCCGTCTCATATATAAGACCATCTCATATGAATTTTTATCAACATTTTATTTTGTTATACTACTTAGATAAATAACACATACGCAACACAATTAATTAATCACATTTATCATCTCACGGTTTCTCTTTAATCACACTGTTTTTGGGTCTTTAATCTAAATAACATAACGAAAGATTTTAATCATTGCGTAATAGAAGATTCTGTGCGGATTTTTTGTGATTGGTCGTGTACGATTGATGTACAACTATTATCTTTTATTAAAATAACTAATATATTTTAGTAAAAGAGTATACTACCAACAATTTTTTTTTTTCCTGCGAAGCAGCTTGTATTTAAAAAAGAAAAAAAAAAGAGGCACACTTCCATGAGACGGTCGGTGAGACAGGGGATAAATTAAACATTGACGCTTTAACACTTTGAGAATAGTAAGTGTGATTTGTGCTAAATTGTATAACGTCTCATATGCATGAGTTTCTGTAAAAAAAAATAAAAAATTATATCAATTTCATTGTGAATCTAATGTATATATACAAGATTTTACTAAATATATTACTTAAGATATTACTTAGGATAAAATTATATGAAATTGTTTCTAAGTGAGAATTATTAAAAATTTCAATATGCTGCGTCCCATAAAATGATCATGTGAGACGATATATGATTTGTATTTTTATGTCGAAATAAAAGATCTGATTACTATTTTGAATACATGAATTTGATCGGAAAGTTGAAGGTATGAAACAAACAAAATTTAATTAGAATTTAATATTTTAAATATTTGTTCAAACATTTTATTTTTATAATTAATGCCACTCAAACAAAATGATTTACTAAAGTACTTTTTTTCTGGTTGTGTTGAATATAAACATATATAGAGTAACATATTCCAAAATACAAAACCTTAATCTTTATTTAGTATGACCGGAATACAAGAAATAAAATTATACTCCCCCATGCAATTTTAAATTACCCATTTATTATTTGGCTCGTATTTTAGCGAGTGAGTTTTTTATTAATATTTAAAATGATAAAAAGATTTTTAAGGTGAGATACAATAGTCATACCCTTTATTTATCATACAACTCTTTAAAAATCACTTTATCATTTTAAATATTAATAAATAACTCGCTCGTTAAAACACGAGCCAAAAAGTGAATGGACAATCTAAAATAAGACGGAGGGAGTATTAATTTGCAGAACATTTTAATCGATCAACTCTAGCGTTTATCACCGTAACAAAAATAAAATTAAAACACGACTTGTATTTTCATTAAAACCAAGAAATTTTCGAGCAAACATATAAACAGTTTGGAATTCAGAAAAAAAAGAATGAAATAAAAAAAGCCACATGCTCAGGACCAATCACTCCATTTCTAAAATAGAACATAATTAGTTTTAATACCTATTATACAGTTCAAATGGTTATAACACTACTATCTATGCATGAGATCATGATTTCAAGTCATAATTTAACCTTTCAATAGTGCAACATCTAACATAGGATGGATTTTTTAGTTCCTCACTTTCTCTACTAATTTTACCACACGTCTAATGAAGCAAGCACATCTTTAACACAATTTATTCTGTCCCATATAACATATAACACCCCTGTAGCGTTTCTCCCGTTCAACCAACCAATTGTATTCTACTATTAACGTTGCTCTCTATTTGTCCGTCCTTCTGAATAAGCGAATCCATATAATTAAATTGGCTATCCATAGATATTTATGCCCATCAAATGAAATGATGCCCGAGATCAATCTCCTCAATAATTAAAAGGAAAATTTTAACTCAAAAATTATTTTTGTCTAAAATTTTAATTGCTCACGCTACAAAAAAACTTATCTACAACGAGGCTTGGGTGAATCCCTTCCTAAACATAATATTCAATTCCTCATAAATGGCGAGGGATTATCTAGTTCTCGTCATTGGCGATGGTATCTTTTTTTTTATTTGAGCTTTTATGCCTTTTAATCTTCCCTCGTCAAAGCGATTGGATATTTACCTTTAAAATATTAAGATTTTTTTTTTCCGTTAGACGAGATTCGAACACTTGGATATTCTTTTATTTGAGTCTTTATACCTTTTAATCTCCCCTTGCCAAATGTTCACACTACAAAAACAAAAATTGTCTACAAACTTGGGTGAATCTGTTTCTAAACACAATTTTTAATCCCTCATAAATCATAAATGGCAAGGGATTATATAATTCTCGCAATTGGCGTTGGTATCTTCCCTCGCCAAAACGATTGAATATTACCTTTAAGATATTCCTGTTGGACGAGTTTTCGAATACTTGGATATTGTTTTATTTGAGCCTTTATACCTTTTAATCTTCCCTCGCCAAGCGATTGGATATTAACTTTAAAATTAGTAACTGAGCCCGTGCGATGCACGATTTGTTAGAAAAATTATTTGGTGTGTGTAGACGAAGGTGATTATGCAGACACTGACACGGTAAAGTCGAGGCAAGAGTTGAACTCTCTTTTCATAAGACGATATTGCCCCGTACCCAGGTGCAATACGGTTCCATGGCAATCGCCCCTAAGATACAACGACTTTAAAACTTTTCGACCGCTGCATTACGAATCAGAAACCATCGGCGAACCAAACAATATTCTAAGCTCTCTCCGGAACACGAAAATGAGGGAAGAGACTAAAAAACTTCGACCTCAAAAGATAAGACTCAAGAATTAATTATCGAGTGGATGACCGAGAGTTCAATTGGTGATGATTGTTGTCACATCCCGATTTTTGTAGGCCAAATATGCATAAATTTTATAAGAATTTACAGCGGAAGTAAATGTTATATAAGAAAATATGCACTTTAAAACTCAAAAGATTCAAATTTGTCTAAGAGATGTGACTACAATTAAATAAAAATACTCCAATCTCAATAGCTAACCATGAACTTAACATGACTCAATATTCAAAATGAAATCAATTGTTGTAATAGTAGAATTTAAATAAACACTTGAGGCAATCCACCGTCCCTCCACCGCACTCCTTCTTAATCTGAAAAATGTTAATGAGATTGGGGTGAGCAAAACAACTAGCTCAGTGGGGACTCGTTTGTCACTATTAAAAACAAATATATATATATATATATATATATATATATATATATATATATATATATATCTTACTTTTTGAGTCAAGGAAAATATTTTTAGTAAAAGAATTTTAAATCATGCATTATTGAGTATATATTACGACATCCACCACCTCCCACCGCTACAGCTCCTATAAGGGATGACATGAAATTACATATAATATTTTGCATTGATCATGATATATACATGCATCATATATGACACAATACAAGTTTCAAGTTGCATTGATCATGGAAAAGATGATCACATGATATATGGTACGTACATGTATCACATACTACAGTTCAAGTTTCAAGTTGCATTGATCATGAAAGAGATAATTACATGATATATGATACATGCATCATATGCTACAGTTCAAGTTTCAAGTTCAAAACAAATTTATTTTAAAATCATGACATCAAATATATACACTACATGACTATTTCATTTTTTCACGCATGCACGCATATTCTATGAATTACAGTTAATTGATTTTCGAGGACGAAAATATTTTTAAGGGGGTAGGATGTAACACCCCGAAAATTTCAGTCATTTATATATATATTTTTAAAAATGTCCATAAGAGATTTTTACCAATACTTTTAAAATTCAAATTATCTTTTAATATTTACAAAAAATTATTGTTATCAACATCCCATTATTTTCTCATATCCTTCTCATATTTTTACAAAATTTATAAGGGATTCAAATTTCAAATCTCTCTCCAAGAAATTCTTTTACTTCCCTATGCACGAGATAAAATTCGTATTCTCAGAATTTTGATATGCTCAATTGATTTCAAAATCATACACATCACCTTTTTAATTAAAATCCATAGATCTGTTTTGTTCCTTTAGCACTGGCCTGTTTCGAATTTGTCGTTCCTATTATTATTATAATTATTGAATATATTCATTTAGTTATTAGATTTTATAAAAAGATTCTTTACAATTTTATCTCTATCTACAAGAATCAAATCTCAAGATTTTCATGATAGATTCAAATACCAATTTTTACAACAAAATTATATTTTTCTTTCTATAAATAAATATCCCTTCTTTTGAAATCAAAATACCCAAAAAAATATATCTTCACCGTAAAACTTGAGTTGTGTTTTCTTGATTAAAAAGTACCGTGAGTCTCTTCTTTAGCCAAGAGGTATTAATTTCTTTCTCTTATCTCTTAACGTTTTAATTTTATTCAATTTCTTGATTTTTAATTAGGCCACATAATTTTAATACAAGTTTTGTTTCATCATTTATTCAAGGTCAAAAATCTGAATTATGGCGTAATTTTTTGAAAATAATATGTACCTTATTTTGTTAAATAATTTATTAGCAAAGTTGAGATCTTGCAATGGTTCTTTCTTTAAAATGGCCGAGCACCTATCATTACATAAATCTAAATCTAGTTATTTTAATTTTCAAATAGCCTACCCCGTAGCCTATGTTTTAGTTTTCAAATTGCCGAAGCACATCACTTTCAATGTTAGCTTATTCTTTTAAAAAGTTTTAACGTTAAATTCATGTTTTATGCATTAGTATAACATTTTTAGTTTATCAAACCATTTATTGAGATGCTACTTATACATTCATTTATTAGCAATAATATTAAGACTTGTTACATTATTTTAGGCTCAAGGAATAAGGATATTTCATCGCATCATTCACATTCATCATATCGACAATTAGAGGTGGAGATTTCTATTCAAATTTACGTTTATCTTTATTAAATTCTTTGAATGTGAATTGTTATTGTCTAAATGCGACATTCCATAGCAACATCAACAAGCAACAAAATAAATGTTTATGACATTTTCAACAGTTTCTATAGTAGCTCGGATCACAAGTGGGTACTTGCTAAAATTAATTTACAGTGTGTTGTCATATTCAGTGATTGTTTACATGATTTATTTTTAATAGTGACAAACGAGTCCCCACTGAGCTAGTTGTTTTGCTCACCCCAATCTCATTAACATTTTTCAGATTAAGAAGGAGTGCGGTGGAGGAATGGTGGATTGCCTCAAGTGTTTATTTAAATTCTACTATTACAACAATTGGTTTCATTTTGAATATTGAGTCATGTTAAGTTCATGTTTAGCTATTGAGATTGAAGTATTTTTATTTAATTGTAGTCAAATCTCTTAGACAAATTTGAATCTTTTGAGTTTTAAAGTGCATATTTTCTTATATAACATTTACTTCCGCTGTAAATTCTTATAAAATTTATGTATATTTTGCCTACGAAAATCGGGATGTGACAATTGTGGAATGAGGAGGGTGTATTTATAGATTTCTAGGTATCGATTCGTGAATAGGTGGAATCTTTGAAATAACCCTTCACTTATTTCATACACCATTTCACTCATACCTCTTCATCTAATACACACCATTTCAAAGTGACTTTTCCATTCACCTCAAAAATTCCAACAATCCCCCACATGAATGGACAAATTTGACTCAAACAAAGAGTTCACAAAACAACACGAGGTTGGACACGGAATATGAAGAGAGCTCAAGCGGTCAGTTATTGCATCGGGATAGGTAGCTTGTGGCTTTGAACCTTCCCTAGTTGAATACTATCGAATATACTCGTGGCTTAGTGAACGCGATGTCTTGAACTGAGCAACTTTTTGTGTATACCAAGACAATAGCAAAAACACAACCTTCCTAATATTTTTGGTTCTCACGTTGTTGTCCATTTTGGCAATGGACCATATCTCAGATTCATAAGTATGTACTGAAATGTCAGTTGAAGCGGCCCCACTTCACACTTATATAGGTGATCTCCTATCAAGAGTACCCTGCAATACTCCACCTTAAAAGATATAGGAATCATTAAAAGCTGTTAAGCTTAACCTTACGACACATCATCAAGTTTATGCACCGAAAGGTGCATTTTGCACTTGAAGGGATTCGAGAATGAGCTTGAATTATGTTTTTCAAGTGCATAGCTGAGTGCTTCATAACTTAGTTGTCTCACTGAACCAAGTTCTTGGGATCTTCCATTCATCATGGATAAGTTACCGCTGTGAACACCCTTTTATGTGTGGATCTCATTTTTAACCGGCCGAGTTTTATCCAAATGCAATAATCTTACAATTCATTTCATATTTATTTAGAGAATTTTTATGACACTACTCCCCCACATTTTCACCAATGGGCTTGGAGTCTGTGTCAAAATATCCAGTTTTACTGATGTGTATCTTTTCAACACGTCTGGATATTCACCTTCCATTTTAGGAACATACGATTTGTTTATTATGGACCGATAAGCACTACTGGTGCTTGAATCTTTACACGTCACCCCCATATTTCGACATAAATGTAGGACCACTCTATCATTTCCTCATGATCTTATCTCCTTGTGGGGTGACTTTCCAATAACGTGATTGAACAAATCCGGATCACTTGTGGAAAATATTCCACTAGGCACCAACTGCCTTAGGTTTTCCATTTAGCTTCAAGCCTACGCCTTTGCTAATTAGCAATCACATTCGAATGTCTCCATGGAGATCTCTTTTCCCCCACATTCTATTGCGAGACTTCATCACCCACATTCGAGTTGCTTCTCCATCTATTAATATTTACCAAATATTATTTTGGACACAATCTCGAAACGAATTGGAAAACGAAACGTTTTGAATTCACCATTAAATTCAAAGTTCATTGTTAGACCTTAAAATTTGTAATTTTATAGTGTCCCAACATATCCAAGTTTGAAACTTTAAGGAAAAGATTCCACTAGGCACCAACTGCCTTAGGGTTTCCATTTTGCTTCAAGGCTACGCCTTTGCTAATTAGCAACCTTACATTCGAAAGTCTCCATGGAGATCTCTTTCCCCCCACATTCTATGGCGAGACTTCATCCCCCACATTCGAGTTGCTTGTCCATCTATTAATATTCACCAAATATTAATTTGTACACAATCTCAGAACGAATTGGAAAACCAAATGTTTTTAATTCACCATTAAATTTTACTAAGTTTTACTAAATCTTTATAAATATTCGTATTAAAGTGTTTTTTTTTATTATTTTGAAAAGACAATATTATTTTTATTGAGAAAATATTAATCTCTCCGAAATTTAAAGTTAATATAAAAGAAAACATTTGCTATTATTGGAAAATTCAAATAAAAGTTTAGGTTCACATGAAAGGGGGATAAGAGAAATAAATCCGTATTCAACTAATTTTTTTTAACTTGACTTTGATCATCTTTATCTTTTCTTTGAATTTGAACTTGATATATCATTGTCAAAATTAGAGGCATATTTTTTTTTTCACGCTGATTTTAATAACACTGAAAGTGTCATTAATGTTTTCTTTATGCTCATTTTTAACTTCAATCACTACAAAAATTATTTTCTGGTGACAAAATTATTGTGACGAATATAAAAATTGTCACTATAGTCTATGTTTTCGTGACAACATTTTAATTCATCACTTAAAGTACATATTGTGGTGACGATCACGTGTATCGTCACGTAAAAGGGAGGTCTATTGTGACAATTTTTAAACTTATCACAAATGGTGATGCGAGCCAACTAAAGTCATTATACCGTGACAAATCTTTTGTGACGAACCGCAAGTTGTCACAAGAAATATTTATTTGTGGTGACGACTTCCATATTTGTCATGTAAAAGACGCTTTGGAGTGATGATCGCAAGCTTCGTCACATGAAAGAGAGAGATATTGTGATAATTTTCAAATCGTCACAAAAGACTATATTGTGGTGACGAATTCCGTATTTGTCACTTTAAGAGGAGATCTATTGTGATAATTCAAAATCCGTCACAATAAGCATCTATTTGTGGTGACGACTTCCATCTCCGTCACGTAAAAAAAAGAATCTGAAGAAGAAGAAGAAGAAGGAGAAGAAGGAGAAGGAGAAGGAGAAGAAGAAGGAGAAGGAGAAGGAGGAGAAGGAGAAGGAGGAGGAGAAGGAGGAGGAGGAGGAGGAGGAGGAGGAGAAGAAGAAGGAGGAGGAGAAGAAGAAGAAGAAGGAGAAGAAGAAGGAGAAGGAGGAGGAGGAGGAGGAGGAGGAGGAGGAGGAGGAGGAGGAGGAGGAGGAGGAGGAGGAGGAGGGAGGAGAAGAAGAAGAAGGAGGAGAAGGAGAAGAAGGAGAAGAAGAAGAAGAAGAAGAAGAAGAAGAAGAAGAAGAAGAAGAAGAAGAAGAAGAAGAAGAAGAAGAAACATAGTTCACTTCCTCTTTTTATATGTTTTGTCACTCCCGTTTGGTTATTACTGCATATACACTGATTTTTTGTTCTAGTGTTTATTATATATGAACACGTATCTTAATGGAGACAGGTTACAGAAGAAAATTAGAACATTTGTCGGAAAAATTTATTGGTACTCCATATTATTGTAAACCTTACAGTTTTGTTTATTTATTTATAATTAAAAAAAAATCTTATTGCACATGCTACTTTGTTGATTGATTTGGCAGACATGGTTTGATATTGAAGATCTGAGTAGTGAACGTGTGAAAAGGATCATAGAAGGCAAGCTACGAACTAGTTATAGAAACTGGCGTAACACATTGAAAGAATGTTACGATAATCTTGTGAAGAAAGAGCTTGATCCAAGAGAAGAAAGTCCACGACCAGAGGTTAAAATAGATAAATGGTTGGCTGTGTGCAATTGGCTCGAGAGTGATGCTTTTCAGGTTCTTATAACTATTTAATAGTTTTCAAATTTAATTAATATTATAGTTATCAAGATTTAAATTTTTTTTCTTCGTGCAGAAGAAATCATCAACTAATAAGATTAACAGAGAAAAAATACCATTCAACCACACCGCCGGAAAGACATGCTATGTTAGCAAGTACAAGGAAATGGTGAGTCTTTCAATTAGTAGTATTTTTTTCTCTATAACTTTTTGTGATAATATGTTTGTCGTAATTAGTGATAAAATTTTATGAATTCTGAGTTTCTCTTTTTAAGAAATCATGTTATTTTCTTCAATAATTCTATGATCTATAGAAATGATATTCGAGTAATAGAGAAGAAATACATCATTGTTGATAACTCTTTTTATAAATAAAATTATAAGAAATATAGAAAAATAATACTAAGTTATTCATTTCTGATAATATATATAGGTTTATGGTATATGATATGAGTAACGCCCCGAATCCAGAATGTCGGCTCTTGCACTTTCGACACTCTAAACTCGGGTCGCCACTTAGTGATTGTAAAATCCGAGCTTAAAAATTTCTTTTTAAAATTATAACGACAAGCATAAGTATTACATTTTGCAGCGGAAAATATTAATGAAAAATATAAGTTATGAAAAAGCAGTGTGGATCCATTCATTAAAACTAGATCATTGATAAGTATTAATTAATTTTAAGGATATCTTACAAGATAAACATCTAACAACTTTTAAGAGAAGGTTCATTACCCGGCATACAAATATATCATCAAGTGTTAAGAGTGATAACATTTATTTAAAGAGTCATATCTAT